>CM035425.1:103676156-104051156 GCA_020310875.1 Ceratopteris richardii | reverse complement strand
TAGAGTAATCTCGTCTGAAACCTTCCTGTCCTGGAGCTCTGATGCCCTTCCTCTCAGCGAGAGTACTCAACTCTGTCTCTAGTACCGCCCCATATAACTTGGCCAATATAGGGCCAATCATGATCGTCCGGTATGTAGCTGGATCCATAGTATCACTTGACTTATGAATGGGCACTATGGTGTGCTCAGTCCATGAGTCTAGGAACCCTTCAACCAATGCACGGTTGAAGAGATGGGCAATGAGCGGTGCGAGAGTCGTGCCTCCATAGATGAGGTGCTCTGCCTGTAAACCGAAATGATCATGGGCCCTTCCATGCTGCAACCGGGCAATATCGCATCCCACCATAGTGGGTGTGAAGAAGTCAGAGGTAGTAGGACGTGAGCTCTGCGGTCTGTGAATGGGAGGCTGGTCTGGGATCTCGTATAGGCTCCGTGCATAGCTATGCCGAGTGCTCGGGTCTCGGATAGGTGTCTGCTGTCTCCTCTCTCTCAAATGTCGCCATGCCACTACACTGTCTCGACTCATGAGCAAATGGTAAATATCCCAATACTGTCTCTCCTCCCAATCTCGCCGTTTGCGGCGAGTAAGGCTCTGCATGCGACGCTGTGCTTGTGTGTGTGTAATATCTCCTCTATGCTCTAAAATCCGTAGGTGCTTCCGCAGCTCACGACAATCTGCATCATACCAACGGTTCTTGGGCATGGATCCTGTGCGTGGAGGGTGCATATGTGTGCGGTGTGGGAAGCTTCGGAGAGCTGAGTCCTGTAGGATGGAGGTGATATGTGATGTAAGTGTGTCCAAAGGTGAGAATGGATTTAGGGAGAGTAGGCGGGTGTGTAAATGGTGTGCATAAACGTGTGAGAGCTCGTGTGTGAAGTGTATCGTGGTATGTATCTCAGTGGGTGAGGGAGGGTCTAATGGAATCGGAGATGAGAGTGTGAATGTGATAAATGTGTGGTCAGCACCGAGTGGGCGTCGTCCAATACTAAGTGAAGGGATGAGTGAAGCTCCAGAGGTAGTACCCAAAATGTAGTCGATTGTGCTCTCACCTCCCTCGTGAGGGAAGCAAGTAAATCTGCCTGAACCTGGCCAATGATTCATCCCGTTATATATAACGAGATGATGTCGACTGCCTAGCTCGAGTAGATGTTTGCCATAGCCGGTGGTGTCCTGACCCGTATCTGCCGATACTCTGCTGGTGCTAATCTCAACCGGGTCTCTGGCCCTCATGAGATGTGGGTGATCCATGCCGTATGCCTCGCACTGATGCGACTGAGTGCGGCCATTGAAGTCCCCCATAAGGAAGACTTCACGTAGTGTGCTGTAATGTAGTATCTCATCTGAAAGCGCTGTGTATGGTGAGTCTCTATCTCGGATCGGTCCCCCCAGATCCTGTCCTGCGTCGCCTGGTGGGAAGTAGCATATAGCAATGTAAATCGAGCTCCCTTGTGCTATCTCCATGCGAACCCACATGTATCGTGCCTCCTCATCTCTACTTATAATACGGATACGGCTCTGTATCTCCTGTCGAAATACGATGGCCACTCCTCTCGATCCTCGCGCTGTACTCTGTCTCGTCGTGGTCCTCAATGCAGATTCCCAATGAAAACTTGCAATGCGTGGTAGACCTCTCTCTGGGCTCTCGTGTGTCTCTGTGATGCACGCAAAGTCGTGTGATGCCAGGAACTCCTCGACTCTGTCTGGTCGTGTCCAGAGTGCCTCGTTGCAGTTCCACACCGCTCCTCTGAGTGGTGTCTCCTGATGTAGTGATGTCTCATACGCCGCATGGCCCTATTTGATAGGGCGTCCATCTATGAAGACCTTACCATCACGGTAAAAGGCCTTCCTCCCCTCTCGACGTGCCTAGAGTATCTGTGGCATGCAAGCGCGTCGGTGTGCCACCTGCATACGTGTGAGGTCCTCGTCCATGTAGAGGGTGCCGTCGGGTAGTCCACGTAGTGCTGATCGACGTCTAAAAAAGGCGGTCCGTGCCTCCTCGGAACCCATCTTGAGGATGAGTGCTCGCAAACGCGATGTATCCATCCCAACCCTCCATGCGTCTGTGTAGGGCATGCTCTCGTATCCAAGTCGATGGCAAATGTCAGTGGCGTCTGCCTCCGGTGATACCCCTTCGGGTAGGTCTGTAATCTGAATGTGAAGTCTTCGAGTGTGTCGAAGCCTCTCCTCCTCAAGTGTATCCTGGACTCGTGTGAGCTCTACTTTCTGCACGTCTTCCCTAACTTCCTTCTTAACCCTTTTGTGTACTACTTCCACCCATGACTCTCGAGTAGATTCTACCTCCGTTTTGATTTCCTTCTTTATTTCTTCCTTGAGTATCTCCACGTTGGAGATCTCCCCCTCTTCTTTCATGTGCTCATAAGCTGTCCTCCAATGGTCTCTTTCTTCTGTGAGAGTCTTCACTTGTTCTTCCAGTCCTTAACTTTATTCATTACTTGTTCTTTGAGTCCTTTGAACTTTTCCATCATCTTTCGTATCTCCATATTGAGGTTGCGGTCTGCTTCCTTTTTGGCCTCTTTGAGAGCTTTACCGATAAGGTCGTCCACTTCCTTCCGGTCCATGGGAGCCATTTCAAGGTTTAGGATTAGGGCTCGGGTAGAGAGAGAGAGAGAGAGAGAGAGAGAGAGAGAGAGAGAGAGAGAGAGAGAGAGAGAGAGAGAGAGAGAGAGAGAGAGAGAGAGAGAGAGAGAGAGAGAGAGAGAGAGAGAGAGAGAGAGAGAAGGGGGGGGGATAAGTTTTTTGCTTAAAGTTGGGCTTAGGGTTAGGGAGGGTTACAGTGGGTCAAATGGAGGAGCAGAGGTTGTGGGCGAGGTGGGGCAGAGGGACCCACGACGGTGCATGCACCCCATGGCGGGCAAGAGAGGGTGGCGACATAGCAAAAAAGTTAGGGTTTCTGGATGCAACATGGTTAGGTTTTTGTGATGCAGCAAGAGTTTAGGGTTTCGTCTTGCAAGCCTCTGCGCGCATATACACCTCTTCACGACCTGCTCGGCGTTATTGCGTCCACGTTGCTCATGCTCGAACCTTGCTCACGAGCTCGACTTGCGACCTGCTCACGAGCTCGACTTGCGACGTGGTTCTGGGAGTCCGCCTGCTCACGAGCTCCGTCTGGTAACGAGCTGGGCGGGTCTGATGTAGAAGGCTGAGCGACGGGCTGATCGACGGGCTGCCCTGAGCGACGTGCTCGTTGCTGACCTGCGCGCGCTGCTGCTGCCTGAGAGAGAGAGAGCGAGAGAGAGAGAGAGAGAGAGAGAGAGAGAGAGAGAGAGAGAGAGAGAGAGAGAGAGAGAGAGAGAGAGGGAGGGAGGGAGGGAGGGAGGGAGGGAGGGAGGGAGGGAGGGAGGGAGGGAGGGAGGGAGGGGGAGGGGGAGGGGGAGGGGGAAGGGGGAAGGGAGGGAGGGAGGGAGGGAGGGAGGGAGGGAGGGAGGGAGGGAGGGAGGGAGGGAGGGAGGGAGGGAGGGAGGGAGGGAGGGAGAGAGAGAGAGAGAGAGAGAGAGAGAGAGAGAGAGAGAGAGAGAGAGAGAGAGAGAGTGAGTGAAAGAGGCCGCGGAGAGCTACCTCGTGGTGTGCTCGGTTGCTCCAAATACCAAAGGAGTGGGCTGCTGCGTGAGAGAGAGAAAGTAGAGAGAGAAACCTGCGCAGAAATTTGGAGAAGAAGATGGAGAAGTCCCAATCAAGTTATTGATAAGTGACTTTTAGGTCATTTGGGCATGTTCACACATGGCCAATGACCAAAAGTCATAAAAATAATGTAAATGCCTATAACTCCCCAATTTCGGGTCCAAAAAATACAACAAAAATATGTCTGGAAAGCTCTCGAAGAGAGCTTTCACATGGAAGGGTCAAAATATACAAAAGGAGAGTCTTTGGGGCCTTTATCCCCAACAACCTCCCACTTAAAGGACAAAGGAGGCTCCTTTAAGCTAAGTAACTCCCACCATCTGTATACATAGATGATGTTGTGCCTTGGGTAGACACTTCGTGAGAGCATCTGCAGGATTCTGTGAAGTATTGACCTTGATCAAAGTGATCAGGCCATCCTCTAACACCTCTCTGATGAAGTGATATCTCACATCAATATGCTTTGTGCGAGCATGAAACATGGCATTCTTTGCCAAACATATGGCACTCTGGCTATCGCCTCCAAGAACAGGTGCCTTTTCAGGCATCCCAAACTCACTGCAGAGGCTGGCTAACCAAATGGCTTCTTTGGAAGCCTCTGTGGCTGAAATATATTCAGCCTCTGTAGTAGATAGTGCAACTATCCTCTGAAGTCTAGAGCACCATGAAATAGCTCCACCTGCAAGTATGTATACATAGCCACTTGTGGACTTGCGTGTCCACATCACCTGCCATGTCTGAGTCACAAAATCCTTTGAACTTCAATGGACCCTTTCCATAACATAAGCATTTACTTTTGGTCCCTTTCAAATATCTCAAGATAGATTTGACTGCCTCTCAATGAGCTCTACCAGGATTAGCCATGAACCTGCTAACAACTCCCACTGCATGAGCAATGTCTGGCCGAGTGGCAACCATAGCACTAAGCATACATAAGTGAACCACAAGCTGATGCATATGGAACACTCTTCATGTAACTGGCTGCATCATCATTTTTGGGACAGTCATCCTTGGAAAGCTTAACATGTGGCTGCAATGGCACTCCAAGAGGCTTAGCATCAGCCACATTAAATCTGTCCAGCACTTTTTCAATGTACTTTTCTTGGGATACCTGCAAAGTATGCTGCTGCCTATCCCTTTTTATACGCATACCAAGAATATGCTCAGCTTCCCCAAGGTCTTTCATTGAGAATGCAGAGTTCAGCTGCTGTTTTAGAGCATTCAGAGTGCTCTTTTTCTTCCCAGCCAGCAGCATGTCATCTACATACAGTACAAGAATAATTGGGCTGCCATCTTCATCCTTTTTGGTGTACAAACAGTGAGCTGCATGGCTTCTTTTAAACCCATGTTTGAGCATAAATGCATCAAACTTCTTATACCATTGTCTGGGGGCCTGTTTCAGCCCATATAAGCTCCTTTTCAGTTTGCATACCAGATGCTCTTTTCCAGGAATGGCATATCCTTCTGGCTGTTTCATGTACAGCTCTTCATCTAAATCACCATGCAAAAAGGCTGTTTTAACATCCATTTGGAATAATTCCAAATCCAAGGCAGCTGTGAGAGCAAACAACACACGTAAAGTGGTCATCTTCACCACTGGAGAGAACACTTCTTGGAAATCAATGCCGTCTTTTTGGGCATATCCCTTAGCAACCAGCCTTGCCTTATACTTGGGTTTGCCATCAACAGTTTTGATTTTGTACACCCACTTGTTGGGAATGGCTTTCCTTCCTTTGGGTAACTCAACCAATCCCAAGTATCATTTGCATGCAAGGCCTTTATCTCTTCCTGCATGGCTAACTCCCACTTCTTGTGCTCACATAGCTTTGCCTCTTTATAAGTAAGAGGCTCACCCTCATCTAATAACATAATATAATGTATAGAGGGATCATATCTAGTCACTGGCCTCCTAGGACGTATAGATCTTCTTACCCAATGATCCACATTACCAGGCAATGGATCTACATCAGGAGGTACATTAACTTCTTCATTGTTAACAGGCTGCTGTACATCATTTTCAGCCCTGTTTTCAGCATGAATAGGTGGCTGCATATGCCCTTCAGGAGCATCATTTTGCTGTCCAGCATCATCTGGCTCAATAACCACGGGCTCATTGTCATTTCCAGCCATATGTGGTGCATCCCGAGGGTTCATATCAGATTTAATTGGTGGCTGTACATGCTGAAATTTGACCCTTTTATGGTCATCTTTAGAGGCACAATTGTTTTTGAGCAGCCTTGCCTTATTAAATACAACATCTCGGCTGCGTATTACCTTCTTGAGTTGAGGTAGCCAAATCCTGTAGCCCATTTCACCTTCATCTCCATAACCCATGAAGATTCCTTTCATGGACTTTTCATCTAACTTGCTTCTCAACTCAGGCCTTATATGCACAAAAGCATCACAACCAAAGATGCGTAGGTGGTCATATGAAGCTGGTTTGCCAGACCAAACCTCTTCTGGAATGCCACCTTTTAAGGACATATGAGGGGATCGATTGCAAACATGAACTGCAGTTTTCAAAGCCTCTCCCCAAAATCCATGAGGGAGATTAGCTGTGGACAGCATGCATCTCACCCTCTCACATAAAGTCCTATTGTACCTTTCAGCCACACCGTTGGAAGAGGGGCTGTATGGGACTGTCAGCTCCCTCCTAATACCAAGATTTTCACAAAATCTATTGAATTCAGCACTTGTAAACTCACCCCCATTATCTGTACGTAAGCATTTCAGCTTTCTATCTGTTTGAGTGGTCACAAATGCATGAAATTTCTTAAATGCAGCAAAGGCTTCATCTTTAGATTTTAACAAATATACCCGAAGCTTCCTAGAGTAATCATCAACAAAAGAAACAAAGTAAAGAGCACCCCCCATAGATTTTGTGGGCATGCTACAAACATCAGAATGAACAAGATCAAGCACATTAGACTTACGAGAGACATCAGAGTAGTAGGAATTCTTTACTTGCTTACCATATTGGCATTCATTACAAAAATCAAGTTTTGAGCCTTTAGGATCAAACTTGTCCAAATTACATAGTTTATCAAGGCCTTTTTGGCTCATGTGACCAAGCCTTTTATGCCATAATTCCATATGTGAATGGATTTCAGCCAAAGCAATAAACTTGCCCAGCAAGGCTTTACCATGCAAGCAATAAAGAGTCCCTTTCTTTGTACCTTTAACAATCAGCCTAGAGCCTTTGATAAGCTTCCATGACCCCTTCTCAAAGAGGGTACTATATCCATGCATCTAGGAGATGAATCGGATACTCGAAAGAACTCGACAGGATCTCGTACTATGAGATTACAAGGGGACAAGATAGGATGTCCAAGAACTAGACTAGAACAAGGAACAAGACAAGAACTAGAACTGGAACTTGAAGAGTACTTACTTGGCGGTCACAACTCCTTGAGCTCCCAAGACTGGTATTGGCAAGATTGATTATGAATGTGGCCAACCCCTCCTTATATAGGTTTTCCAAGGGCGGTTCTAGGGCGGTTACGAATTGATGATATCATCGATGATGTCATCAATTCGTAGCATGGTCTCTGGATGTCAGAATCAAGCAAGAAGACAATCGATCTTAGGGTTTTGGCACGTTCCGGACGCAATGGAAGCATTAGTTTCCCCAAATTCTGAACCAATCATGAGATATAGGATTCACATGGAATCTGAGAGTTTCCTTTGTCCATGACATTACCTCCCCCTCAAGCGACGAGTTCCACGAGGAGCGGTCACGTTCTCTGCTCTCGGCTTCCTTGGATTTTTCTTATGGAATTCTTGAACCTTGATTGGTGCTCTTTGAAGGTTTTCTGCAGGTTCCAAGTACGATCATTGATGTCATACCCTTTCCAATGAATAAGGTACTCTAATCTTCCTCGGGATATTCTCGAATCTAGGACATGCTCGACTTCAAATTCTTCATGATCATCAATCTCGATAGGTGGTGAAGGACTAGGTCTCTCCCCCCTCAATGGTGAAAACTGATATGGTTCCAACATGGATACATGGAAAACTGGATGTATTCTCATGGTACTTGGTAGCTGAAGCTTGAAGGTGACTGGATTAATCTTGGCCAAGATGGTAAATGGACCAAATCTTTGATGATCTAACTTTGCACAAGGCCTTGAAGTTTGCAAATTGTTTCTGAGTAACCATACTTTATCCCCAATTTGATACGATGGATTCTGGACACGATGTTGATCTGCATAGTACTTATATTGTTGTTGAGCTTTATGGATCTCTTCTTTAAGTTCTTTGTGAATGTCCATCAGGTACTGGGCCTTGTCTCTGGCAGCTGGGTTCTTGACATGATTTGAGAATTGTATATCCATCCTTGGATGTTGTCCATAATTTGCAAAGAAGGGAGCTTGCTTAGTAGATGCATGAACACTATTGTTATAGGCAAACTCTGCAAAGGGTAACAACTCAAACCAATCATTTTGGTGATAGTTGCTAGTGCAACGGAGATATTGCTCCAGGACTTGATTCACCCGTTCTGTTTGTCCATCAGTCTGTGGATGATTTGCTGTAGATAGTTTAACTTGAACACCAAGGAGCTTGCAAAGATTGTTCCAAAAGCTGGATATGAACTGTGGACCTCGATCACTGACAATGTCAACAGGCAATCCATGAAGCCTAAATATATACCTGAGAAAAAGTCTAGCAGTGGCTGCACCTGTGATTGCCTTGGTAGTTGGAATGAAGTGTGCCATCTTTGTAAATCTATCCACAATAACAAGAATGGCATCATACTTATCTGACTTTGGTAGATCTGTGATGAAATCCATTGACAATGAAGCCCATGGCCTTTGTGGAATAGGTAGAGGTTGCAAGAGGCCATGAGGTTTATGTCGGGGTACCTTAGATCTATTGCAAGTATCATAGGTTCGAATGTATTCTTTGACTTCCTTCCACATCTGAGGCCACCAAAAGTCCCTTGATATGAGTTCTATTGTTTTATTCACTCCAAAATGTCTTGCTGCAAGGTTGTCATGGCGTTGTTGAAGTACTTGGATCTTGGGCTTTCCTGGAGGGACATACAATAGGTTCTTATAGGGTAATAAACCATCCTTTTCCTGAAATTCGTTTACTTCTTGGAATTTTCCTTCTTGAGCTCTCTGCTTAACGTTACAAAACAATTCATCCTGTGGTAGATTCTCACGGATCAACTGATTCAAGGCTGAATCTTCATGATGGCTTGAAGAGATAGCTGCTAATTGGAGATGCTCGGGCTTGAGTAATACACTCTCTTGTTGATCAAAGGCCTCTTCACCCTTCTTTGGTGCAAGATAAGATCTTCTGGATAGGGCATATGACTGACATTGATGACGTCGAGGACGGTATGTGATGACAAAGTCGAATCTGGATAAAAAGTTACTCCATCGAGATTGCCTTCTATTGAGAATCCGGGTGGTCATAAAATACTCTAGGTTCTTGTGATCTGAATACACAATGACTTTATGAGCTGCTCCTTCTAGATGGTGACGCCAGGTATCAAACGCGTCTACTATAGCAAGAAGTTCTTTATCATGAATTTCATAATTAATTTCTGGAGGGTAAAACTTCCTTGAATGATATGCAACTGGATGTAGGTGTCCATCATCTCCATATTGGGAAAGAATGGCCCCTAGAGCAAAGTCTGATGCATCTGTCTCAAGGAAGAAGGGCTTACTGGAATCAGGATGAACTAGAATTGGAGCGGTAGTAAATGCTGATTTCAAGGTCTGAAAGGCCTTCTCTGCTTCTTCGGTCCATGAGAATTTGGAGTTCCTTGTAAGCTTGGTAAGAGGTGTCACTATCTTGGAGTAATCTCTGATGAATATCTTGTAGAAATTGGCAAACCCCAAAAAACATTGTACATCTCGAACACATGAAGGTGGTTGCCAATCAAGGATTGTCTCAATCTTCTTAGGGTCCATAAAAATTCCTTTATCTGATACTATGTACCCTAAAAATTCCACTTCTGTCTTATGGAAAGAGCACTTCTCCAATTTTGCATATAATCCTTTTTCTCTTAGTTTCTCTAGGACTATCTTTACATGATCTTCATGATCCTCTAGATTTTTGGAGAATATCAAGATACCATCAAGGTATATTACAACAAAATCATCTAAATATTCTCGAAAGATGTCATTCATCATATGTTGGAAGACAGCTTGAACATTTGTAAGACCGAATGGCATAACTACATATTCAAAATGCCCATACCTTGTTCGAAATGCTGTCTTCCATTCGTCTCCTTCTCTGATCCTGACAAGGTTGTAAGCTCCTTGAAGATCAATTTTCGTGAAGAATTTTGCTTTTCCAAGGCGTTCCAAGAGCTCTGATATGAGTGGTAGAGGGTATCTGTTTTTTATAGCGACTTTGTTCAATCCACGATAGTCTACACACATCCGGAGAGTCCCATCCTTCTTCTTTACAAATAGAATAGGAGCTCCTGCCGGAGACTTCGAGTGTTTGATAAACCCCTTTGCTAGATTCTCATCAATGTTCTTGTGTAGTTCTGTAAGTTCTTTTGGGGATAGTCTGTAGATTGGTCCAAAGGGTGGTTTTGCTCCCTCTTGAAGATCTATGGGGCAATCGTAAGATCTATGCTCTGGGAGGATATCTGCATTCTTCTTTTCAAAAACATCTTCAAAGCCTTTGTACTGATTGGGTAGCTGTACTAGATCATCTTTCTTGGATTCTTGAGCTGGTATGGCATAGATCATATATGTAGGTTCCTTCCTTACTTCATGTATGAAGGCTTTGGCTCCGACATATGTTGGGTTCTTCTGGATATCTCGACGGGTGATTTTATTCTTTTCCCAATTAATGTCTGGATTATGCTTCTTTAACCAGGGCATTCCAATGATAACTAGATGTATTGGGCTTGATATTACATTGAAACATATATGGGATTCATGGTCACCGAGGTGTACACTTAATGGTGTGGTTTCCATGGTTATATTGCCAGATGCTAGAGGTCGTCCATCTACTACTTCAGCTACTACTAGTTTGTTCTTCCGAAGTACAGGAATTCCATGTTTCTTAACCAATTCTTCATCGATGAAACATGAGGAGGCTCCTGAATCTACTAGGGCTGTAAAGGAAAGGGTCTTCTTGGGCATGAATAACTTGACAGGGGCAAGACATGTTTCTATGGGTGGAGCTTGAATTATGAGACCCTTTCTTATATCATGGTCCGGCTGCATGGTCTCTTTTACAACTGGACTTCCTCGTTTCCCTTCTCTACAAGGGTGGCTGCGACTCTGGAGTTTGTTCTCTTGTTTGGACAATTAATTGCAATATGTCCAGGGTTTCCACAGTAGAGACATAACTTATTAACTCTCCTTCTCTGTTTCTCTTCTAGTGTTAAAGGCTGAAACCTAGTTACATCTATTTGCATAGGTTCATGCATGGACTCATCTTTAGTAGTCGGTTGGAAAGGTCTCACTCGCGAGGTCTTCCTTCTACTTGTTTCTCTTGTTTCCTTTCAAAAAGTCGGTTATCACATTGAATAGCTTGCATGATATATTCATTCAATGTTTTAACCTCTGGCATCGTGAGCAACAGGTCCTTCACATCATCTCTTAAACCCCATGTGAATTGGCTTATGAAATAATCTTCATGCGAGGTGAGATCACATATCAACTGCCTAAATTCAGATGCATAGGTAGAGGCAGGGCGGTTACCTTGACGTAGCTTCCGAAGTTTTGTGTCTGCTACTCGACTTGTATCTGCATCTCCAAATGTGGCGGAGAGTTCTTGAAGAAATCCCTCATAGTCCTGAAGTACTTCCATGTTCTTCTCCAAGATTGGTGCAAATCATGATAATGCTTGGCCACAGAGCAAGGTTCCAATAAACCCGACCTTGGATGCCTCGTCAGGGTATCTATCAGGTTGCATACGGATGTACAATTTAACTTGCTCGAGAAATCCACGAAACTTTGTGCGGTCCCCATCGAACTTTTTTGGCATGCAAATCTTGGGTTCCTTCGTGAATGATGTATTGGGCCGTTGATTCACTTGAATACTCCCTTGATTTGCTTGAAGACTCCCGATTCGTTCTTGTAATTCTTGGAGGAGTGCACCTACATGCACTTGATGTCCCATCTCAACTTGTGTCTGTCGATGACTTAGGTCTTCGACTTGTTGTTGGAGACTTTGAAGTGATGCTACGATCCGTTCATAAGCGTTCTCCATGATGTCTGGTCTTGGATAGAAGATAGTCTTGCCAAAATGTCAGGGGAGCACTAGATTGTGCTCTCTGACTACAGTAGACAAGATTTCCGAAATACACTTATGATTACAAGAACACCCACGTAGGGAAAATGATACAAGAATATGTGACTGATACAAGATGTCCCACAACCCGGGACCAATAGGTATGGAAAATTGGACTAGAGATGATACAGGAGATCCCACAACCCGGGATCGTAAGTATGAGACAAGATATCTGGATTACAAGAACTCCCTTCTAGGAGATGAACTGGATACACGAAAGAACTCGACAGGATCTCGTACTATGAGATTACAAGGGGACAAGATAGGATGTCCAAGAACTAGACTAGAACAAGGAACAAGACAAGAACTAGAACTGGAACTTGAAGAGTACTTACTTGGCGGTCACAACTCCTTGAGCTCCCAAGACTGGTATTGGCAAGACTGATTATGAATGTGGCCAACCCCTCCTTATATAGGTTTTCCAAGGGCGGTTCTAGGGCGTTTACGAATTGATGATGTCATTGATGATGTCATCAATTCGTAGCATGGTCTCTGGATGTCAGAATCAAGCAAGAAGACAGTCGATCTTAGGGTTTTGGCACGTTCCAGACGCAATGGAAGCATTAGTTTCCCCAAATTCTGAACCAATCATGAGATATAGGATTCACATGGAATCTGAGACTTTCCTTTGTCCATGACACTACATGTGTAGTGTTCCTCGTCCTCCATCTCCTCTCTAGATATCTTGCATAATCTCTCATCCCTCGGGGTATGTGTGGCTCGCCCAACCTCAATCTCGAGCTTATGTGATGATACTCTGAGCTTCCCAATGGCCACTCTCTCAGCTGGTGCCATATATGTATCCATGTATCATGGTCTCTGAATGAAACCATCCGCTGTCACAGTCAGGAAGTGCTCTCTGGAGTGTTGCCTCTTTGTGGGAAGAGGCTCCCGTGCATAGTTGCATCGCAACGCGTTGCGAACGGTCCGCAACTTCGCCACCGCAACTTCGCAACGTTGCTACGTTCGCAACGCGTTGCTTTGCATTCAATTTTTTTTTTAATCCAAAAAATATATTTCACTTAGGAAGGATAAAAAATTATCCCTAACCTTATCCCAAATCTTCAATACTTGCAATACAAAAACTATGGAGAATGAGAAAGACATAAAAAGCTTTAGAAGATTAGAGATTCATTTATATATGATTTTAGACCTTATCATCTTGAAATAGATTGATATTTTGGAAACAATAGGCAACGTTGTTTTCCACTATGGTATTTACTATTGTTATGGCACATGCAACTTCATATTTATCATTTCCCACTTATGATTTATGCCATGACTCATTTGATTTGTCAATGATTCTCTACATTTTTATCATGATAGATCAATGACCATGTATGATGTATCATCATTCATATATGATTTTACATTGTTAAATGTTATGTTATGAATCATAATGTTACATTGTTATGTTAAATGCTATGTTATGAATCATAATAATCTCTCTCTCTATCTCTATCTCTCTTTGTAAGTATGTATGTATGTGTGTGTGTATATGTATGTATGTACGTACGTATGTATGTATGTATGTGTGTGTGTGTGTGTGTATGTATGTATGTATGTATGTATGTATGTATGTATGTATGTATGTATGTATGTATGTATGTATGTATGTATGTATGTATGTATGTATGTATGTATGTATGTATGTATGTATGTATGTATGTATGTATGTATGTATGTATGTATGTATGTATGTATGTATGTATGTATGTATGTATGTATGTATGTATGTATGTATGTATGTATGTATGTATGTATGTATGTATGTATGTATGTATGTATGTATGTATGTATGTATGTATGTATGTATGTATGTATGTATGTATGTATGTATGTATGTATGTATGTATGTATGTATGTATGTATGTATGTATGTATGTATGTATGTATGTATGTATGTATGTATGTATGTATGTATGTATGTATGTATGTATGTATGTATGTATGTATGTATGTATGTATGTATGTATGTATGTATGTATGTATGTATGTATGTATGTATGTATGTATGTATGTATGTATGTATGTATGTATGTATGTATGTATGTATGTATGTATGTATGTATGTATGTATGTATGTATGTATGTATGTATGTATGTATGTATGTATGTATGTATGTATGTATGTATGTATGTATGTATGTATGTATGTATGTATGTATGTATGTATGTATGTATGTATATATATATATATATATATATATATATATATATCATATTTTAAGGTATATATAGTCATATCCCACCTTAATATGTATCATAAGGTCCAAAATACCTAAAAAATATGTATATAAATTTTGAAAAATAAATAACTTTATCGCAACGCCTAGCTCCAAACGTTGCCCTCGTTGCTAACCCGTTGCTAACGCGTTGCCGTTGCCGTTGCTAAAACGTTGCTTTCCACTATGCTCCCGTGGTGCTATCCATGTCTCCCTGACGCGTATCTGTAGTTGGTCCTGACGGATGATCCTATTCCTCTCCGAACGAGAGAGGGTAATGTGGGGGGAAGAGAGGTCATACTGAAAAGGGGGGAGATCCATAATGCTCATGCCATGGTCTGCTAACCATCGGTAAGTCTATGCATACCATACTCTCTCATGCCTTGTCTCAGCCAATTTTTTAGCTCTCTCAAATGCAAGCCTGGTGAGTCTGCTGGTGGGGAGCTCTCTGACTCTCAGAATAAAGGTCACCAACTGGAAGAGGGCCTCCACTAGCATCGGTGGTGTGCCAAGCTCAGCTCGTATAATGTCATGTGGAACGCAGGGCTTGCTGCGCAGCAAGCGTGAGATCATGGTGACCTGAGGCCTCTCAATCTGCGCCCACATCACCTGTGTGATCCCGGGTGCCCATACTGCTGCTGCGTACATTAATGCGGGTGTCACTAGAGTGTCAAAGAGCCACCCCTTAGTCTGGGGCTCCTGAAAATGTGTCTGAAAGCAGCGTTTCTCCAATCCTGCAAGTGCCGCATAGCCTCGCGTCAATCTATCTCCCACGGACTGTGCCATGGAGAATACCCTTGTGCTGCCCGAGAAGGTGACACCTAGGTAGACGTAGGAGTCCACTACCTCTATCTGTCCTCCAGCTTCCGTGAAAGAGGCACGATGGCGTACTGTCCTGGAGGTATGGAAGATCATGACCTTGGTCTTACCAAGGTTCACTGTGAGTCCTCTCCATGCAAAAGGTATTGAGCGCCTGTAAATGTGACTGCAACCCCTCCTGTGACTCTGGAAGGAGGACAATGTCATCAGCATATAATAGGATGTGTACTGGCGTACCTCCGAGTTCTCCTCCTCGCCCTCCTTCTCGCTGTATATACTGCGTGATCTCGTCGATGTAGAGACTGAAGAGAGTGGGTGAGAGAGGGCAACCTTGTTTCACACCAATGGTGCTAACAAGGCTGTCTGATAGACAGCCGGGGCAACATACCCTGCCTGTGACTCGTGCATACAAAGCGTGGATGGCCCATAGCATGTCTGATGGTAGCTGTAACTCCTGGAGCCTTTGTAGTAGTCTCTCTCGAGGGACCATGTCGAAGGCTTTGCGGAAATCCACAAAGCAACAGTATAGTCTCCGCTTCCTTGCCTTCGCGCTCTCAATCAAGCAACGAAGCACGAAGATGTGGTCGATGGTGGAGAAAGTGCGGCGGAAGCCTGCTTGGCCGGGTGCTCTGATCCAAGCTGCCTCAGCGTGTGTACTGAGCTCTGCCTCTAGTACTGCCCCATAGATCTTGGCCAGGATATGGCCTATCATAATAGTCCTGAAGTTCCCTGGGTCCATCATATCGCCGGACTTATGGATAGGCGTAATGGTATGCATAGTCCATGAGTCGGGTAATCCCTCAACCAAAGCACGGTTGAAGAGATGGGCGATCAAGTGGGAAACTACATCTGTTGCATATATAAAGTGCTCTCCCTGTAGCCCCATGTGGTCTGCTGAACGACCATTCTGTAGCCTATGGATGGCCCGTCGTACCATGCCTGCTGTGAAGAGGGTGGATATCACAGGACGCGGTGTGGAAGGAGTCGGCAATGGTGGCTGTCCTGGGACGTCATATAACCTCTGGGTGTAGGTGTGCCAAGTCGGAGGATCTGCTATGGGTGTAGGTGGGCGTGGCTCACGTAGTGCCCTCCACGTGGTGGCACAATCCCTACTCATGAGAAGGTCGATCAACTCTGCCTCCTGTCGCTCCTCGAAAGCTTGCCGCTTCAAGCATGTGAGGGCTCGCATCTGTCGTCGTGCCTCCCTCTCTGTGATGGATCCCAAGATACTCTGTGCTCTGAGATGTCGGTATAGTCGCCTACACTCCTCATCGTACCATCTATTCACAGAGAGAGAGAGAGAGAGAGAGAGAGAGAGAGAGAGAGAGAGAGAGAGAGAGAGAGAGAGAGAGAGAGAGAGAGAGAGAGAGAGAGAGAGAGAGAGAGAGAGAGAGAGAGAGAGAGAGAGAGAGAGAGAGAGAGAGAGAGAGAGAGAGAGAGAGAGAGAGAGAGAGAGAGAGAGAGAGAGAGAGAGAGAGAGAGAGAGAGAGAGAGGGGGAGGGAGGGAGGGAGGGAGGGAGGGAGGGAGGGAGGGAGAGGGAAAGGGAAAGGGAAAGCATTTATAGATCAAAGGATTGATAGTACACATATCTTAGACCGTGGAGAATATGTTGGTGCCAGTACTGTGATGATCATGCGCCATATGACACTGGCGGATCATAGATGGTATAGCCATCAAGGATACCTATCCAGACATGACCATTATGGATCTAGGTATATTATAGAGGACATTGCCCTCGGATGGAAGATGGTTGTCCCTTGAGTACTTACTCGAGAGCCATTTTTGTGTCTAATTGGTATGGATTCACCCAGCATACGCCTCTTGTGTACGGTCTAATTAGGCGAGTGGCTTTCATCGCTTGTCGTATACCCATGATAGTATTCAACATCGGCTCGGCTGTTGAGTGGCCCATTGACTTTGATATTTGGTCATGAGCTCACCCTTTTGACGTCAATGAGATGTAGAGGCATGGATTCCTTGTTTGTAGCGAAAACTCTTGCCTGGAAGGAGGATATGTTATAGGAGGAGAGGAGCCCTACAAAGATAGCCTAGCACTATGTTGTCTTCCTAGCACTGCACCGTTATCCATATTATTGGCACTGTATGTGCAAACCTCATGCTCTTGATAAGGCACGAGGGTATACCTTAAAGTAACCCAAGATTATGAGACAATTTGAATTGACATGTGCATGATATTATCTTCTCGATGGTGATCTGTATTTGATCACAAAGAAGATAGCTTGTGCGTCTTACAAGCCGGATCTACCTTGAGGAATCATTGATATTTTGGTTCCACGTTAGTTGACAGATAGGTGACTTGGACAGGTGTGTTGGTCCTAAGACAGTGTTGGAAATCAATGTACATATGGTCCATTTCCAGCAAATCCAAATTAGGACTTAGCCATTTTTTGTACAGTTTGGGTAAAACTTTTTTAGGCTAGATAGATAGAGCTTTGCGAGAGCTATCTAGTGATATGCTTCATTCCGTCATCAGAAGTCAGAGTTGGGAGAAAAGTCAAACCCTAATTTCTGCCAAAAATGGTGGAAGCATATTTCTGAGGTTCTAAAAGTACAAAACAAAAAAAAAAAAGCTAGGTCATGAGTTATAAGATGGCAAAAGTAGAAAGTTTGGGCAATCAAAATAATAAAGCAAACCTTTAGCGATCTCATTTAAAAAGGCCACGATAAGCTGCTTTTCAACTTGCGATCCTGATTTTTCGCCAATTTTTGCGATTAGCTTTAGTTGGAGACTACAAGGCTATATAAGAGAGATGTTGGGCACACTTTAGGACAATTCAAGCAAGAGTTGATGCTCACATAGTGTCAATTTTGGAGTTCTGAAGCTTTGGAGGCTAAGGAGAGGTGAAGGAGAGGCTACTCTCTTGGAGCAAGGAGTCTTCTACAAGTTGGTGGCAGCTATCTTTGTAAGTTAATCCTATTTTCTGTTTTTAGGGTTTTTGAACCCTAATTTCAGAATTAGGGTTTGCTGATTTTCAGATTTGTTGCACTATCTTGAGAGGTTAGGTTCACTCCGTTGCTCATTTACTTCACACATACTCAGATTATAAAAGCATAATCTGAATTCTGTACATCATCATCTTCTTGTCTATTCTTCCATTTAGTGAGTGCACCATCATATGGTTGAGTAGTACTCCCATTTTGTAATTTGGCCATCTATCTTAGTGAGTAAGCAATTTGCTTACGTTACTTATTCTTGTCTCAAGTTTCTTTCTATCTCTCACTTATCATCTTGTTTAATTAAGTGTGTATGCTCAAAGGTTTTTAGTATTGGAAGATCCTGGGGCCCCAAATTCCAACACTTGGTATCAGAGCATAATTGACCTACACACTTAGTTAAGATGAGTGAGTATAGAATTGAGATTGAGGACAAGTTGGATGATCATCTAATTATCCTATGTGGAGTTTCATGATGATGAATTTGTTAGTGACAAAGGATTTATGGAGTATCGTCAATGGATCCTTATCAAGACCAAGACGAGAAGGCGAAGAAGAGGATACAACTTCAAGAGGAACTAGTGTTGCAATTGCAGAACCAACTGAAGAAGAGGTAACCACTTCTACATCCAGAGTCATAGGTAGATCCTTACCCAGAGTTCCTCCTACTGAAGAACAAGCAAGATGGGTTCTAGAGATGCTTTAACACTCATTCATAGCAATGAGTGTCAAGAAGCATATTCTACCACAGATCAGATCTTGCAGAAGTTCTAGACAAGCTTGGTTAAAGCTTGAGAATCTTTTTGAGAGCAGAAATCCTACTAGGAAAGCTCACTTGAGGAGGCAATTAGCAAATACAAGGATGAAGGCTGGTGAGTCAATTCAAACCCACATTACAAAGCTCGTTGACTTGAGAGATCAACTTCTAAATGTAGGAGTTGAGATATTTGATGAAGAAATGGTAAATACGCTTATTAATTCACTTCCTATCTCATATCGGTCTTTTATAACCACTCTTACTCTTACTACAAGAGATAGAGAGGTTACATTTGAAGAGTTAGAGTTCTTGTTACTTCAAGATGAAGATCAGTTGAAGGGAATGGAAGAGAATGAAGAAGCACTTTTATCTTCATCAAAGGGTAAAAAGAAGAAGAAGGATAAGAAGGAAAAGCAATCCAAGAAGGAAAGTAAGTCCCTTTCACCTTCTACTTCAGATTTTGTTTCTACTACATCTAAAGAGAAGTCTTCTAAGAAGAAGGAAGCATTATGTCATTATTGCAAGAAACCTGGACATTTCATAGTAGTTTGTCAGAAAAGGATTGCAACAGAAAAGAAAAAGGCATCAGGTAATGCTGCTGAGATAATAAAAAGGGAAATCTCAAGGTGATTCTTATGCTTGTATCATCATTGAGGAAGTAGCTTTTGATCAAGCAACTTTACAAGTTCTTTCAGCAGATCCTTGGATATTTGATTCAGGTGCTACTAAGCATATGATAGGTTGCAGAGAAGTGTTTTCTTCTCTTTCCTAATCTTTAGGTAGGAGTTACTATTGCAGATGGCAATGATTTGGATGTTGATGGATACAAAGTTGTATTTGAGAGAGATCTTTGTAAGATCTTGTCACACAAAGAAGAGAAGTGTAGTTTACAAGGTGAGCACAAAGGAGGGATTTTTATTTTGTCAAAAATCAGTGAGGCATATGTTGTCAAATCTTCGTCACCGGTGGAAGATATGAAGTTATGGCATGAAAGATTTGGACATATTAGTTTTGGAGCTCTCAAGAGTATCAAAGATAGAGGGATGGTTGAGAGTTTACCCTCATTCGGGCTACGAGATGATTCAGATATATGTGAAGGTTGTCTTGAAGGTAAGCTGTATAAACTACCTTTCAAGAAACATGGTCATATTACAGCTACTAGGAAATTGCATATTATTCATTCAGATGTGAATGGACCTATGAGAGCATACTCTATTCAGGGTTTTTAGGTATTTTGTTTTATTTGTTGATGATTTTACGAGATATTCATGGATCGATGGTCTTAAGTTGAAGTCAGAAGTCTTTTCTATGTTCAAGAAATTTGTAGCTATGGTTGAAAATGAAAGTGAGGTAACTATCCAGATTCTCAGAAGTGATAGAGGTGGAGAATACTTATCAAATGAGTTTCAGACATTTCTTGAAGAAAAAGGTATTACTCGACATCTTACTATTGCTTATACTCCTCAGCAGAATGGTGTTGCAGAAAGAAGGAATAGAATACTTGTTGATATGATGCTTAGCATGATGGCGTCCAAGAAGCTTTCACCAAAATTTTGGTTTGATGCAGTACATACAGCTAATCACATTTTGAACAGGTCTTGTACAAAAGCCTTAAAGGTAATCACACCTTATGAAGCATATTATGGTAGAAAACGTAATGTGAGCTATTTCAGAGTATTCAGATCACTTTCTTATGTTCATGTTGAGAAAAAGGATCGTGGCAAACTAGATGTAAAGGCAAGGAAAGCTGTTTTTATTGGATATCGTGTTGAGAGCAAAGGATACAGGTTTTATGTTCCAGAGACAGGTGAAGTTATCCTTTCACGCAATGCATGTATTGCTGAAAATAAGATATATGATAAAGAAGCAGAAATTCCAAGAGTTCATTAGTAAAAATGACTATGGATTTTTTAGAAGGAATTTGGATGTATATATATCAGCCATATGAGGAGGGAGTTGAAATTCCTAGGATTGAAGAAAGAGGAATTTCACAACCTTCTACAGAGTCAGTTCCACATGAGACTTTAGTTCCAGAAATGGAAGAAAGTACTAGAGTTCCATAAAGTCCTAGTACCTCAGAAGGACAAGTTCTAGAATCTGTGGAAGCTGAAGGGTCAGAAAGAGTATCACCACTATTTAAGGATACACCTACTTGGTTATATCAGACTTGGAAAGATAGTGGTATAAAGACTTTTACAGGAAGAACAAGGAGTCAAACTAGACAACAACAACAAAAAGATCATGTAAGTTTTGTTGAAGACTTTGAGATTCATGATATTTTTAGCACTCACGACAGTTGAAGATGAACCTGCATGTGTTAAAGATGCACTTAACATTCCTATTTGGAGAAAAGTTATGCAAGAAGAGATTGATTCTATTCATAAGAATCAAACTTGGTAGCTATGTGAGTTACCAGAGGGAAAGAAAGCTATAGGTGTAAAATGGATCTTCAAAATCAAACAGAAAGCAGATGGTACTATTGATAGGTACAAAGCCAGATTAGTTGTCAAAGGATATGCACAACAAGAAGGTATTGATTATGATGAGACATTCGCTCCTACTTCTAGGATGACAATTATTAGGTCAATACTTGCTTTAGCAGCACATTTTGATTGGAATGTATATCAACTTGACATAAAGACCGCGTTTCTAAATGGTGATTTACATGAAGAAGTATATATTCAGCAGCCAAAAGGTTTTGAAGAAACAGGTAAAGAACACTTAGTTTGTAAGCTTATAAAAGCTTTGTATGGATTAAAACAAGCACCTAGAGCATGGTATAAGATACACACATATCTTTTATCCATTGGTTTCCATAACTTAGATGCAGCTCCAACTCTTTATGTCAAAGCTGAAACAGGTATGATGATTATAGCAATCATTTATGTGGATGATATTACAGTCACAGGTCCCAGAGATGAAGATTTGCAAATGTTCAAAGAACAATTGAAGCAGACATTTGATGTAAATGATTTAGGAATCTTGCATTATTATCTTGGGATTCAGTTTTTGTTTAAGGATGAGTGTATCTATATGACACAGCAGAAGTACATTGAGAAACTACTAGAAAGGTTTCAAATGACTGATTCTAAACCTATGCAAACACCTATGGATCAGAACGCGTCTTTACAAAAAGTAGCAAATGAAGAGTTATTTGATGCTACTTTATATTGTCAAGTGGTTGGGTGCTTGATATATCTTTGTAATACACGTCCAGATATACAGTTTGCAGTTTCTCAAGTATCAAGGTTCATGCAAAATCTGACAAAGGTAGGAAAGCAGTAAAGCGGATCTTCATATATTTGAAGGGAACTTCAAATTATGCTATGGTATTTTCGAAATCTACACATTTATTACAAAAAGGATTTTTAGATTCTGATTGGGAAAGTGATAGAGGCACAAGAAGAAGTAAAAGGGGTTTTTGTTTTTATCTTGGAGATTGTCTTATCTCATGGCTTTCGAAGAGACAACCAACTATTGCAACTTCATCGTGTGAAGCTGAATATCATGCAGCATTTACAACTACTTTGGAGTCAGTTTAGTTGCATAAGATTTTCAATTATCTAGATGTAAGAGTACATGCCCATTCAGATATTTTCAGATAGCCAGAGTGCAATAGCTATAGCAAAGAATCCAGTGCATCATGCAAGGACGAATTATATAGAGGTACACTACCACTATATTCGAGAGCAGATAGCAAAGAAGCACATTGAGCTGGTTTATGTTCCTTCTAGTGAGAATATTGCAGATATATTTACCAAAGCATTGACTAGAGATAGTCATGAGAAGATGTGCAGGATACTGAAGCTTGTACCAATATGACATTGAAGGAGGGATTGTTGGAAATCAATGTACATATGGTCCATTTCCAGCAAATCCAATTAGGACTTAGCCATTTTTTGTAGAGTTTGGGTAAAACTTTTTTAGGCTAGATAGATAGAGCTTCGCAAGAGCTATCTAGTGATGTGCTTCATTCCATCTGATAAGTTGGGAGAAAAGTCAAACCCTAATTTCTGCCAAAAATGGTGGAAGCATATTTTTGAGATTCTAAAAGTACAAAAAAAAAAATTAGGTCATGAGTTATAAGATGGCAAAAGCAGAAAGTTTGGGCGATCAAAATAATAAAGCAAACTTTTAAAATTGCAAAAAGCAATTTTTTAGCGATCTCATAAAAAAAAACACGATAAGCTGCTTTTCAACTTGCGATCCTGATTTTTCGCCAATTTTTGCGATTAGCTTAGTTGGAGACTACAAGGCTATATAAGAGAGACCTAGGGCACACTTTCGAATAATTCAAGCAAGAGTTGATGCTCACGTAGTGTCAATTTTGGAGTTCTGAAGCTTTGGAAGCTAAGGAGAGGTGAAGCAGAGGCTACTTTCTTGGAGCAAGGAGTCTTCTACAAGTTGGTGGCAGCTATCTTTGTAAGTTAATCCTATTTTCTGTTTTTAGGGTTTTTGAACCCTAATTTCAGAATAAGGGTTTGCTGATTTTCAGATTTGTTGCACTATCTTGAGAGGTTAGGTTCACTTCGTTGCTCATTTACTTCACACGTACTTAGATTATAACAGCATAATTCTGTACATCATCATCTTCTTGTCTATTCTTCCATTTAGTGAGTGCACCATCATATGGTTGAGTAGTACTCCCATTTTGTAGTTTGGCCATCTATTTTAGTGAGTAAGCAATTTGCTTACGTTACTTATTCTTGTCTCAAGTTTCTTTCTATCTCTCACTTATCATATTGTTTAATTAAGTGTGTATGCTCAAAGGTTTTTAGTATTTGAAGATCTTGGGGCCCCAAATTCCAACAGACAGGTATCTGTATGGAAGCTTTGACATGTATTTTGGTTCCATGATAGTTGCCTTGTTTGACAACTTGGACAACTTTTTTGTGATACCTTAGAAGGAGATCTTAGCTTGGAAGACATTACCTAACATGTTCCACGAGGACCCGATTTGGTTCGGGACCAAAGGGAGAGAAGTCTTGGGGGACTTCTTGTCTTGTGTATGTGATCAATGGAGGCACAAACCTAAGTCCTTTTTGACTTGGGAGTAAGTTAGGTTGTTGAGGGATTAAACTCTTGGTTTTAGCCAAGGAAATTGAGGAGGTCAATAATTCGAAATAAGGGGGAAGTGTTACGTTCCCAATATTGGAGGACATTTGGATCGGCGCTTTTAGATAAAGTGTTCGACCAAGCATGAATTGGTTGCCTAGTGTGAACTGGTCCACCTCCTCAAAGTGAGTCTATAATTAGGATCTATGGTCTCATTTGTGAGACATTCCTTGCATGAAGCACTTGGATTCTTTGCCTTATGAAAGAGCATTGTCACTCATATTGGTGGGAGGCTCGTGGTATGGGATATCAGTCCCTTGGAGCTGGTTGGCCGCTTGGTTGCAAACTCCTGCACTCGGGGGTGAGCCCATATTGGCTTTATGGTTGGGACTCGGGACGTGAATCTTATGTCTAAATTTTTATTGTTTGTGAATATGTCATCGAAGGGAGTCTATCAAGCATATATTCAATATCTCTCTTTCTCTCTCTCTCTCTCTCTCTCTCTCTCTCTCTCTCTCTCTCTCCCCCCCCCGGGCCTCTTTTTAAGGTGGCTACTCTCACGCAGCCCCCCTTTCTCTACTGAGCAACACACGAGGGGAACCCATGTTGCTTCCTTCCCTTATTTGTAGTAGAGGAAAGGAAGCAGCCATGACTTCTAGCGAGGGTGTGGTTGGTGAGTACCAGTCATCCAACCACCTACCTACATGGCAAACACAAAAAGAGAGGGCCTTACCTTTGTTCTCCAACCATCCGCTTACATGTGCTCCCCTTGCTCCCTCTTCCTCCTTGAAGCGTTCCATACCCTCCTATGCAAGAGGTTGAGAAGCATGTCAAGCTGAGCCTATCACAGATCCATGAGCTCTTATGGTTTTTGTGCACATTGTCCTTCCTTTTCTGTACGAGCAAAGAGCTTCTCTGATACCAATGTTATATCCTCCAGGATCCTCCTTGCTCGACAAGTCAAGACACAAGCCATATTCACAAACACTAGAAGGGAATACATCAGACTCATATCCGAGCCATGGAGTCAATATGGGCTCAACCCCAAGCCTAGGAGCCTGCAGCCAATCGGGCAGCCACCTCCAAGGGACGGGCGTCCCATACCACCAGACCCCCACACAGTACGGGTGATGGGGCTTTGCTAAAGGGCCAAGAGTCCAAGTGCCTCACACAAGGAGTGTCTCATAAATGAGCCAATGGGTCCTATTTATAGGCTCATATGAGGAGGTGGCCCAATTCACACTGGATTGCCGGTTCATTTGGCATGACACTTTTAACTACAGCCACCCATCTAGATGTCCTTTTATTTTGGGGATGTAACAAGCGAGTGGTCTCTTCAACTTGGAGGAGGTGGAATTGTGTCTTCTTCACGAACTTCATGGTGTAGCAACTTATCTTTTGGGGATTAGATCATACTTCAGCTTTGGAGGTTATAGGAGTTATTGGACTTCTTGTATATCATGGCATATTCCTATGCTATCTTGTAACTTCTATCATGGAATGAATGTCTTTACATCTCTCTCATGTGTTGTCTATTCTTCATGTTGTCTCTATTTCCTCTATGTCTCTATATTAATTGTGGGCCTAAAACCAGCATAGCCGTCTCTCTATTTTCTCTTGCCTCATCTTGCAATGCACACTCACCTCCTTGGCATTTGAAGGATCTAAGCATAGCTTTGCAAGCTCTCTGGCTATCTATCTATCTTTGCGAAGCTCTCTATCTATCTATCTATCTATCTATCTATCTATCTATCTAATGATGCAAATGAATTTCACTACAAGTCAATCTATAAAAGATATTGAAAAAACTAGCAAGGTAGTCATGTTTCTTCATAAAATCATGTAATGTTGAGTAGATGTTTGTTATGATGTAGAGTGAGAGGATGTATACTATTGAATTTTGGAGGGATCGGCTCGGTAAATTGCAAGAACCAAAAGGCATGTTTGTATTTAACCTACACTTAAAGTTATCCAGGTAGTTTAAGGTTAAAAAGAAAATATACTGCGAATCAGATTAGGGTTTCTAAGGTTTAGATTATAATGATGTGAATCATTTGCGAATCAGATTAGGGTTTCTAAGGTTTAGATTATAATGATGTGAATCATTTTTAGAGTGCTTAATTCTAGGATTTTTCACCAAAAAATGGAATTAGAGTTTTTAAAATCAGATATCTTGAAGAAAAGCAAAAACTAAATTTTCACTTTAAGAAATCTGCTTTTGACAATCAGTTTTTCAAGCTTATTTGATCTCGTATAAACAAACCAAGTAGCTCTGCCTCAAAATATAATTTAATCTACTTTAGTTCAAAGTCATTTTACTAGCTTTGAGCTGTTTGGCCAGGTTTGACAGTCTTTGACCACTCTTGACCATATACGAGTAAGAACTGACTAGGCTTTGATGACATGTATATGATTCATAGTTAAATAAGTCTCACGATTTCAAAATAAAAATGTATTAAACCTCTTGTATGATTTAAATCTTAAGTAGCGATTTATATCAAGGCCTTAATGAGTTTGTTTTTTTTTTTTTTGAATGAAAAGAAGTTTATTCTGTTATTGTATTCTTGCACTGGATAAAGATTGGTAAATTAAGATACATTGATAGAGAAAGATAGTAGACCATAGATATGGGAGTAATTTCTTTACAAAACTTTAATGATTTTATCCCCCCTCCTTTTCAACAAAATCTTCATTTTGGTATACTCTTGCATTCCATAAAGATTGATAAATGAATAGAATGATTGAAGTATGGAGAAATAATTTTTCTTGTATTCTTGAGTCAAATAATATTAATATATTAGTTAGGCAAATGGATCCTTTTGTAGACACATAGATAGAGATAGATAGTAGATCATTGATAGAGAGAGAAATAGATGGATCATGGATGGAAAGAAATAAAGATCAATACATAGTTATTAGATGGATAGATAGACAGATAAACAAATAGATAAATGGATGGATGGATGGTAGGTAGGTACCAGGTAGGCTAGTAGATAGATAAAAGAATAAAGAACTAGAGAGTTAGATAGGTATATGGGAATATGAAGATGCAAGGTAGATTGATGGATATGCCTTTAAAATATTTTATGTATTTTTGCACCATGGACGGACAAGGGTACTTACCCTATATTGCATATACTCTCGGTAAAGACAAAAAAGATAGAAAGCTAAGGATGGATAAAAACCTTGATTTTTATTTTGGATCATTTAAATCTTTACTATTCAAACGATTCAAATCCCAATTTAAATCTACGATTTAAGTCTCTACTTGTACTATGATAGGGTTGATCATAATAGGTGCTGAAAGTTGCAGGTATTAGCAAGAATTTATGCTTGGAAGCAGGATTTAGAGAAAAAAGCAAAGAAGTAAGTAGTTAAGAGCTGCTGAATCCTTTTTCAAGGATTTCTTTGTTTCCTAACTTTCTAAGATGGACTTGAAGCATTTATGGAGGAGGTGCTGTATGCAAGAGATTAGCCTGCATTGGTACTAAATTGTAAGAAAATAGAGAGAGGATGTACGGAGATAGACTCTAAAAAGCTTGAAAAGTTGAAGTTCATGCTTATAGAGAACTCCCTCTAATACAAGATCACACCCAGGAAGACTCCAAGATGGAGATGTTCTTGTCAAAAAATTGATTCAATTACGATACTTTAAGTCTATGTGAAGAGTTAGGCACACCATCATCCACATATATCATACATCAATGTTCTTGTCAAGAGTGTTTCGATTACAATACTTGAAGTCTATGAAGTCTATGCCAAGAGTGAAGCACCCCATCATCCATATGCATTGATGTACTGACTGGTCAAAATCCTAATTTTGATGAATATGTGATGAAGTGGTTGCAAAATTGATTTTTACCAAAAGCCTGTTTCAAGAATTATTATGGCACCAATTCATAGACCTTGATGAGTTGATTTTTAATCTTCTATAACATACACTTTTTAGTTTATTACTACAAGGCAGGTTTTTCTTTTGGGGTAAGGAAAAGGATAAAGCTTCGAGCATGCCCATCCATTATCTATCCACTTTTTACCTTATGGATATGGCTTATGAAGTACTCTCTCATCATAACCATGATTCTTCTTTTTTTGATTCTTGGAGAACATAAAAGTGCATTTTAGATTCCATATTTCTGTTCTGAAAATTTTGCACATTCTTTTACTTCTTCTTTACACTATTTGAAGCTTAGTTTTGCCAATTCAGTTTGAGGCATCTTCTACATGACTATTCTGAGCACAAGATGATGTCTTAAAGGTTGCGAGGATAGTCCAAAAGAAGATATGATGCATCTTTTAGGTCAATTGAGGATTCATATTTTATTTCATTTCTTGCAATGTTGTTCAACAGCTAGGGGTCCAAAACAGACACTGATGCATGCAAATGCCTGGTAGATTCTAGTCTTGTTTTTTGGGTATGTAATTAGACAATTTTTTAGCTCTTTTCTGGCATTATTTACCTGCTTGTGGCTCAAAGAGCTCTATCTCAGAATAGAATGCTTGTTATTTTAATGCATCAGTGCCAGAATTTGATATGACATTCATGTTTCTGAGAAGAAAACTCTTTTAAATACAGGAATCTTTGGATGGTGTGGATGCTGAAGAGGTATGCTATGATAGGTGAACTCGGACTTGATATTCTTTTTGGCATCCAATTTTGTGTACTATCTTTCAAAGGGATCTGATGAAATGAATAATATTTTGTGTCTGATTGTTACAAATGATCAATCTCTATGTTTGCATGTTACATTTGAGTACTTGTATCTAAACACTTTATCAATGTCCATGTTGACCTTGCATCTTGCTTTTTGTCGAACAATTGATGTTTTTGATCTGGCAAAATGTGGGGGACAAACATGGATCCTCTTTTACAATCTGCTTCTATTTTAAGCATCTGAAACTATCATTGTGAGTGTGAATAGAAAGTGTGGCATTTGATTGTGACGAATGATCAGTCTTTACATTTTACCTTGATTACTTTTATATAGATGTTTTATCCATGTCTATGTTGACCCTGCATCTTGCTTTTGTCAAACATTTTTTTAGATGTGCAAAATTCAGTAAAATATGAGGGACACATATTCATTCTTTTTTGCTGTTGCCTTCTATTTAGGCATCTGAAACCATCCTAGTCAGTGTGAGAATAGAGAGCATGGCAGCAGTGTATTTATTCATGGTTTTGCTTGCAGAAATCAGCTTTGATTGCCCATCTCTATTTTATATGCAGTTCTATAGGACGAATCACCGTGGCATTGAGATTTTTACAAGAAGTTGGATTCCAAATAAAGGAAGTGCTAAAGCAGTTGTGTTCATTTGCCATGGATATGGTGACACTTGCACTTTCTTTCTTGAGGGTAAATGTTCTTCCTTTATTTTATTTTACTTTTGTTGTGAGTATATACTTGGACAACTGGGTACTCACGTATTTGTGTTTTTACTGTTCAGGCTTCTCACGCATCCTTGCAAAGGAAGGTTATGCTGTTTTTGGGATGGATTATGCAGGCTGTGGGCTCTCAGCTGGTCTCCATGGCTTTATTCCAGATTTCGATAAACTTGTTGAGGATGTTATTGAAAACTATTCAATCATTAGAGGTTCTTTTTGCCCTTTTCGGATGGAATATTTATATGTTATTATGATATGACTATCTTGTTGCCATTTTAACCTGCACCTGATAAGATATTATCTGGTTTCTATTTGGCAGGCCGCCCAGAGTTTGAGAAGCTTCCTTGCTTTTTGTTTGGACAATCAATGGGAGGGGCAGTGGCTTTGAAAGTGCATTTGAAGCAACCTGCAGCTTGGAATGGTGCGATACTTCTAGCTCCCATGTGTAAAGTCAGTGCCTCTGTCATTCATCCTTCTCTCTTTCTCATATCACCTCCAAACTTGTCTTGGTGTTTTCTTGCACCACTTTTATAATGTGCCCCCCCAACACACACACCCCACATGTCTTCTTTTCATGAAGGTGGCCAGTGGAAGATAAAAAGGGTGGCATAGGGAATAATAAATCCTATTATCAGGTTCATGCAGTGGCCTCCAACCATGTTTCATTTAAAATTTTTGCTCTTTTCTCCTCACTTTTCCCTCCTTCCTCTTTGCTTCTTTTTCCCACCTTAATTTTTCACATATTGAGTCTTTTTAAAGGATAGATAGTTGTTAACATACTGATTCGAAAGTTAGAATGTCAACACTCAGTGGATGCCAAAGACATCTGGCCGGGGGTCATAGACCGACCATAGAGCCGGATCTGAAAAGTAGAACGAGCGAGATAGCTAGTTCCATTAGTGGGATGGGTCGGAGGGGGACCAACTACTTGGTATTGAAACTGAAATCGAGTAAGATAAAAGAAGCAGTTATCAACATGAAGGTTCATGAATGAACCACCTAATGGAAAGTATCACCAAAAGTGAAGGGTTTGGATGTTGAATGAAGCACTTGACTCCTTACACAAGGTTCAAGAAAGATGATTTATTCAACTATTTATTGAATTGTGAGCATGTTGGTTGTGGAATAACGTTTATCGAGGATAAAGTGAATTTGCATTCGCGCATGTTTGAACACATGTTATCGTGCATGTAATTCATAATTTATGATGATTAAATACTTGATTGGATTTAAGATGAGCATAATTGAAGATTATTCTAATCATGAAGCTTTGAGAGTTGAGTTTGTATCATTGCTTCAAATATATGAAACAAATCAAGCCATAATAATGAAAGCATGACGAAAGGAAATTCCCAAAGGTATATGATGACATCGACTAAGGCATAGTCACTAAGGTTTTTAAGTATCATGTTAGTGTGGAAACCTCACCACGTGAAATAAGGAGGGAGAAAAAGAAAGGAAGATTTATTAACATCGATTGTGGACTAGATTGGCCAATGAGACAAAACATGCAACTATGAGAGGGGTGTACAACCTTGTTGTCAATAGGGTAATGGAAAATATGTGCAAATGTGGAAGTAACATATGTTAGATACAAAATGGCCTGAGAAGTACAATGAAAATATAGAGTGGAACTATATGATATGAAAATACAATCATGATAAATGCATAGGATACCTAGCTCCATCTTGAGCAAAGATGGATATGGCATATGAAAAGATGCATTTGTAATATGTGGAGCCAATATGAGTGTACCAGGTAGTCAAATCCGTTAACTTTATGGCTCAGGAAGTTATGATATTTGAGATATCTCAATGTGGCTGTGGGGTTGTCTATCTTCCCTTCGCTACTTAACTTCTCCGAGTGTAAGTTGGTGCTCATTGGGGGGCAAGGGGATCCTATAGTAGTATGTGCTCTCTAGCTTTGGAAGAAATTTGTGAGGGTAAGCTCTCGTAATCCACTACTTAACGGGTGGGGATTCTTAAACAATGTATATGTGTATTTCTATATACCAAGGAGATATCCACTGAGCCTTCTAGTCTCTTGAGCTTTGAATCTTGATGTACTCAACCAACATTGAAGTGAGAGGATCACTGTATCTCTTCTTGGTTTGTCCATATATCGGAGATATGCAAGTGAAATGCTTGCCTTAGTGAGTCTCTATGTGGCATAATTTGCAAAACCTTCTTGAAAGCTCTTATAGAGATCTAAACAATAGTGCCTAAAGTATGTGCATTAATCCAAGGAATGACCAAGTGTAGGAGGAGGAGAAAGTAGAGGAAGGTATGAACATGATCGTGCAAGGGGGCAAGAGAGAGAGGGGGGGAATGGGAAGGGAGGGAGGGAGGGAGGGAGGGAGGGAAAGGGGGGAGAGAGATGTTGGAAGTGAGATAGGCCCAATAAATAACCAAAGGATCTTTCCAACACTTAGAACCTCAACACATACACCCCTTGAACCAAATGAAATAGATGAATGACAAACAGAAATGACAAGAGACGAGAGATATAAAGAGCAGTAAAAGGCTGCTTAAAAATAAATTGCTTGATAATGGAATATGACTACAATGTGGGTGAAGATTTATAAAACTGCGTATAGGCTGTTATAAGAGGGTTCTAAGTACAGAAATTAGAGAAGAGTGCCTAGGAGTAATAAGAAAATGTGTGCTGAATATGGAAGAGTATCTGACTGTTTATATAGTCAAAAGGCCATGTACAGAAATTATCTCCATTTGGCTATAAGCAGCAGCTGAGGCACTCCAAGTCTTGAAGTGGTAGGTAATAGTCCTGGTACACCAGCAAGATCTGAAGATAACAAAAGAAATACCAGCACACTTACAAACTCCAGCTGCACACACTGTTGTGTGTAAAGGAGAAGATGGGCAGCAGCAACATATAGCTCAAGGAAGTAGGCAGCAGCAGCAAACTCTAACAAATACCAAAAATCAGCAACAAGGAACTCTCCACAGCAGCTCTCAACCCTAGAGCTAGACTTGTCTTGAAGCAAGTTGATGGATAATCAAAAGTGTGCCAAATAGTGTGCTTATATAGGCTTAAAAGTGACCCGCAAACTGCTTTTCAAATAAACTTAGCAAAAGAGCACTTCCGTCGGCCCTATGTTGTTTTTCTCCAAAAATTATGGAATTTTTCAATATGCTTTTTGTGGAAAAGTGAAATTGTAAAAAGCCCTAATAAGATAAGCTTTTACACTTATAAGATAGTGCTTTTATGAATGAGGGAAAAGAGCGTTATCTATATGTGCTCCATTTCTGATTTTGTCCTATCTGAAAATTAGGGTCTTAGGGTTTTGAAACCCTAACTGTAGTTTGATGTTAAAGTATCATATACCAAAAGGAGGCTTTTGAAGAGAGCCTCAGGAATATTTAAAAACAGCTTTTTCTAAGTTGGATATGTTGACCATTTTGACCATATCTAAACTTAGGGTTTGCTTGAAGTGTGAGGCTTTCCTCAAAAGAAGACATGCGAATGATGTGTGTGCCACTCTATTAGTGTGTGGGATACCGGGCACAACTGCCACTCTCGTGGGACTCCTCTTGCTTGGCCTCGCTCTATCTCGAGCTGATGTGAAGAAAACCGAAGTGCTCAATGGCGACACGTAGGTGGTGTGATAGGTATGTCTCCATGTATTGTGGAGTCTTAGTAAAACCCTGGTCCGAGATCTGTAGAAAATGCTCGTGATAGTAGAGCATTTTCGGTGGTAGTGTATTCCTTGGTCTAACCCATGTCCTTTGTGTAACAAGTCTCCTAAACTTGAGTCACAATCTCACACAGAATAATGGGTTTCGACACCACAAGATATAAAGAAGGCAAACAGAGTATACGCAGAACAAGAAGAGAGAGAATTTTATTATCTGTGCAGATTTACAAGTAGTTCTGATCTGCGTTACAAAATCTATCAGATTGCTTCAATGTGAAGCCTCATCCACCCGACCACCCCCGAGCTGATCTCAATCTCAATCTCAATCTCAATCTCAATCTCAATCTCAATCTCAATCCCAATCCCAATCCCAATCCCAATCCCAATCCCAATCCCAATCCCAATCCCAATCCCAATCCCAATCCCAATCCCAATCCCAATCCCAATCCCAATCCCAATCCCAATCCCAATCCCAATCCCAATCCCAATCCCAATCCCAATCCCAATCCCAATCCCAATCCCAATCCCAATCCCAATCCCAATCCCAATCCCAATCCCAATCCCAATCCCAATCCCAATCCCAATCCCAATCCCAATCCCAATCCCAATCCCAATCCCAATCCCAATCCCAATCCCAATCCCAATCCCAATCCCAATCCCAATCCCAATCCCAATCCCAATCCCAATCCCAATCCCAATCCCAATCCCAATCCCAATCCCAATCCCAATCCCAATCCCAATCCCAATCCCAATCCAATCCCAATCCCAATCCCAATCCCAATCCCATCCCAATCCCAATCCCAATCCCAATCCCAATCCCAATCCCAATCCCAATCCCAATCCCAATCCCAATCCCAATCCCAATCCCAATCCCAATCCCAATCCCAATCCCAATCCCAATCCCAATCCCAATCCCAATCCCAATCGCAATTCCAGAAGCCGAAAAACGATCGTAATGACTGTACGACCATCATCCTTTTCTATCTCTCGGTCTTCGTCTTTTTGGGATCTCTTCCTTTCGCCAGCGCACGACCAATCACGCCTTCTTAGACCCGCACTTTTAGAAGCTGCATGCTCCAAGATAGCGTCTTTTCGCATGTCTCATGCAAGACTTCCGGACCACCCATGCATCTACTTTTCATGTCCACCATCAAGAATCGTACCTGCAAAAATAGAGGTGATCCCTGCAACGCACTCACACACACGTCAATCACCCAAAGATAACCCATATACCCATGTGCGTTTTCTAAATCCGCGAACATGAATAAGATGAATGAATGAAGGCTTCTCTCTCTCTCTCTTTTTTTTTTTTTTTTTTAAAAGTGTTGGAAAACGGCACTTTTCAAAACCCTGTAACTCAAAAACAGTGAGGAATCAGCTTGAGCTTGTGAGAGACAAAAATATTCAGTTCTTAAATCTGTACAATAATGTTAGAGATGCCTCAGGTCCAAATCTGCTTCTAGATATCACTTTTGGGCCCTACAAAATCGAAAACTCTAGAGAGAGATGAAAAAAACATGAAAAATCTCTTCATTAACCTATCTTCATGGAACCAAATGAGACATAAAACATAGGAACTACAAAAATTTCAATCAGGTAAAGTTTTTCTACTAAGAATACTCTACCTTTCTCTCATACAACACTTTTTCAGATTCCTTTATCTTCATGCTCGAAATTAACATAAAAATTTCATGCGACAACTTTCTAGAGAGAGAATGTAAAAATGTATTGCTACAAAATTTTGCAGACATGATCAGAATATCCTAAACATAAAATTTCATTATTACCTACACATCTTTTTTTTTTCCTTTCTAGAGCCGTGTCTTGTGATGCTTGAAAGGCCTTGTGAGAGATGCGCTCTTTGTCCATGTTCTAGACCCTTTGTAATAAGCATACTGTTTGGAAGAGTGCCTTGATAAGCATCGGTGGTGTAGCAAGCTCTGCCTTGATAATGTCATGTGGTACAGAGGGCTTGCTACGAATGAGTCTAGCAATTATAAGTATTTGTGGTCGCCCCACGACTCTCTATGCTAAGGTGGTGAGCCCCCACCCCCAAATGGCTGCTCCATACATGAGGGATGTGGTAACCAAAGTGTCGAATAACCACCCTTTGGTGTGGGGCTCATGAAAATGCGCTTGGCGACACTGCCTCTCCATCATAGCCAATGTTGCATAACCACGGGTGGTGTGGTCGTGGGCCGCCCAAGACATAGAGAACACCCGAGAGGCTGCTGTAAAATTAACTCCTAGATATACATATGACCTAACCACTTCTACAAGCCTGCCCGCCACACAAAAGCTCTGTCTTCTCACTTGAGCTGATGTACGAAAGATCAAAACCTTGGTTTTTGCCAAGGTTCACATGTAAACCTCTGTGGGTGGAGAAGTCATCTAGGCCATGTAGGTGACAGACGATCTATTATCACCCAATTTTTGTGTCGCTTTTAATTTGCTTTCGGTATATTATATCTCAACCATTAAAAAGTTAGGATGAAAAGCAAGTTTAAAAGCAGAAATTAGGGTTTGACTTTTGGTTGAGTTTTTGATGCTAGATGGTGAAGTGTTGTATATCATCAGAAAGCTTTCAATGAGTGATTTTTAATGGTGCAATAAAAAGAATTTGAGCACGTCAGCCAAATTTTGACTAAGTTCAAAATTAGAGTTGCTGAAATTTTTTGGCAATCATGGGACATTTTGACATTGTTTTCCAGCATGCTCATCTAGAAGATGATGGAGAAAGTATAACTCCAACTCCTCCTAGTGAAGATAAGATATCTGATATCCCAATTCCAAGCATTGGGACAAGCTCAGTGAGTCGAGACTTCCTAGTCATGTGATTATATAGTGTTAGATGTCAACATCCAGAAAACCACAAATATCTGAAAAAGTAAATTCCATCGTTATTTTCGGCGATATTTTACTTTTTTTTTTTCCTTCAAAAAAAATGTGATTGATATGTTTATACTGCCGCCTAGCTTTTATGGCTTTTAATCTCAGCCATTGGATGTGATCTATAAGATGATGCCATTTGTCATTAAGTTTTTGACTTTTTAAACCCTTTGACCAGAAATTAGGGTTTGACATTTGACTGTTAAAAATTTGTCCAAATGCCCTTATGATATATCACTAGATTGCTCCGAGTATTATCCAAATCGGCCGTTCTTTCGACTTGCATATTTTGACTATTTTTGAGCTTCAAAATTGACCATATTTGACTTTGCTAAAATGTGAAAATTTGTAAAATATAACACGTCCACTTGTGGAAGGTTGCTTGTCCAACAATCCCCTCCTAATATGACACAAGGAATATGCCAGGTAGGTGTTAGTTGATATTTTTCCTTAAGTAGGTACCTATATATATTTTACATATATCATGCCAAGTATCCACAATCACACAAAAGAACCTTGATCATGAAGAGCACTCCTATAGCACAAATCAAAAGGAGAACTCACACATCTCATACTCTTTTCAACTAGGTACTACTTGGAAGGATAGAGACAAACAAAAGGATGCAAAGTATCGGATAGTGTACAGTCTCAAACTTACTTTGTCAACTCTTAAGGTTGGCCAAGACTCAAACATACTTTCTCATCTACACCTATCAAGGAACACAAACACACAAATACTAGAAGGTTGTCCACCTTTAAGGTTTTGAAAGTTGACGTATTAGCCCTCCTTGTTCACATAAATCTTCTTTCATGACCATCAAGCTGAACATGCCAGGTCCCAATGTTTGATTGCTTGTGCAATGAATAAGGATTGGTTTGACCCCTCTTGGAGTTGACGTCCTTTGTTCCTGCACTCAACTTGTACATCACTATCTGCTGCCATCTGCTGAATATAGAACTGAGCTTGGTTTGTGTGTTGCATGAGGCTCTATCTCTTCTACATGTTTCACTATTCTTTATGTACTCTATTCTATCTTGCTCTGATACCGATTGTTGGTTTTTAGGTCCATAATTAATATTGAGACAGAGAGAAAATAGAGACAAGATGGAGAATAGACAAAACAAGAGAGAGATAAAGGAGCCAAGCTCATACATATTCTATACATAATGAAAGCGAAGTACATGTAGTTACAAGAAGCACCTAAGAGATGCTAGATTTGATAACAATGCTGTTCCTCATAACTCCACAATCTCCATAGCTGAGATATGCTGAAATATCTTCCTTCAAAGATAGATGTGCACATAAGCTGCTGTTGCTCATCTAGAAGATGATGAAGAAAGTGTAACTCCAACTCCTCAAGTGAAGGTAAGATATCTGATATCCCAATGCCAAGCATTAGATCAAGCTCCTCTTGAGTGAGTGAGTCAAGACCTTCCTAGTCATGTTATTATTTAGTGTTAGCTGTGAACATCTTAAAAACCACGGGTATCTGAAAACGCAAACTCCGTTGTTATTTTTGGTGATATTTTGCTTTACTTTTTGGAAAAAAATGTAGGTGATATTTTTATATTGTCGCCTACCTTTTATGGTTTTTAATCTTAGCCATTGGATGTAATCCATAAGATGATGCCAGGTGTCATTAGAATTTTGTCTTTTTAAATCCTTTGACCAAAAGTTAGGGTTTGACCATTTTGGCCTTCAAAGTTGGATCATATTTGACTTTGCCAAATCTGAAAATTTCTAAAATATAGCACCTCCACTTGTGGAAGGTTGCTTTTCTAACACTTCAAGCAAATAATGTAGACGAGAGAAGAAGACAATATGTAAGGGACAAGAGATAGAAACGAGTAGAAAGGGCTGCTCCGAAAATAACTTGAATAGAAAGAATGACTATACAATGTGTGTATATATGCATAAGAATGTAATTCTTAATGTGCTGAATATAAGCAGTTCTAGATACATAACATGAGAAAATAGTGCCTAAAGTTGTAAGAAATGGTAGTGTGCGCAAGAAAGTGATGAATGATAGGCTGAGCAAGGAATAATCAGTCTATGTGCTGTGTGTGTGAAAACCAGCATGTATCTGCTGTAATAACTTTTTCTCTGATGTAGTGAGCTGCAAACACTTCTCTACTTGGAGTAGATCGCTGAAAACAACGTGATATTGCAAATAGATAGTTGTGATACAGAAAATCAGCAGCTTCACACAATAAAAAACACACTTAAAATTGTGTGAGAGTGATGGAGCAGCACCATAGCAGCTTGCAGCAAGAACGCTCACAAGAGTAAGTGTGTGTGACCAGAAGTAACCATTAGAATGTACCCAACTAGTCCATTTATAAGCCCAACAGCCTTGGCTTAAAATATGGCAAAAAAGTAGCTCAAAAAGCTGTTCGTGATTTTATTATTAAAAAAAAAAAAAAAAAAAAACATGTATGCAGATGATGTGTCATAATTAGATGAGGTCGCACCCTAGAAAACAGGGGCATGGATTCTTAGTCCAGATCATGCTTTATGCATGATTAAATCCTGGTCGTACAAATTAAAGCAACTTATGTTGACTTTTTTAGATAAGTTAACCAGAACTAGGGCTTCCATTTTGAGGGGCTTAGAGAGCTCAAACGGACAAGTCTTATATATGGATGGATAGCTCTCACTGAGTAGTTTAAGAATATGCAATGCAATTTTTGAGCAATATCATTTCTGGGAAATGGTTGCTGAAAATAGAGTTTGCTGGAATTTAGGGTTATGTGCTCAAGATGACATTGTTTCCAACAGTGCACACATGTGCCCCATACATGCATACATGTGTGCGCATACGCGCGTGCACACAGGCTCTCTCTCTCGCGCACTAAATTACATGGAGGATACTGTCTTGTACATGTGTGTTAAATGCCCATTTCTGGTTCTTGTAGACATTAGAAGGTTAGGTGTATGTGTGTTTGCATGAGCAGTAGATGTTCAATGAAGTTTATAGAATATATTTAACAAATTCAAGCTTCTGTTTGTCAGGTGTCTGAGGAGGTACAACCACCCTGGATAGTGATCAAAATCCTCATTGGATTAAGCTACATTTTCCCTCGTGCAAAGTTTGTACCAGGTAAAAACTTGGCAGACTTGGCCTTTCGGGATGTGAAGAAAAGAATGCAGGTCCGTTTTCTGGATTATGGATAATCAATGAAACTTGATTGTTCTTTGCAAAATGGCTTAGCTATGTTGTTTCACTTTTCCACACCCTTCTAAATTTTTGAATTTCAGTGTGCTTATAACGTGGTAGGATACAAAGACCCTCCACGTTTAAGGACTGCCGTTGAACTTCTCGGGGCTACCAAGGAGATTTCAAGTCGTCTAAATGAGGTAAATATTTTAACCAAATTGCTACATATAATTGTACAGTAATTGTTAAATTAATAAAACTCAAGGGGATTCATCAAGTAATTCACTTTTGGAAAGAAAACAACCTTGCTATCATATCTTCATGGGAATGCAGTGGCTTGCAAACCCATAAAGTTTTAATTATGCATTGATCTATCTCCATTCTCAGCTAGATTTGGTTAACTTTTAAGAAGATGGAAACTGGACAGCTTCATGCAGATCCTCAAATATATATCATGCTCTGATGACTTACACAAAGGCCCATAATTTCATGTAGCATTAGATTCTACATCTAGATAATGATGTCTGATAAAGGCAATCATCTAATGTGTGACCTTGAGTCTTTGTTCTTAATTATTATCATAGTTATGTATGAGGAGAAGAGCATTAGGCATTATATCCCGAAAATCCTGTCAAACAAGTTTTTGTTGTTTGCTCTAATAAATTTGAATAAAGGCTGCAAGAATACTTATTCATTTACTCAACAAATAAGAATGGCTCAAATTCCAATCTTTGTTGAGGTTGCAGGTTTCCTGGCCCATGTTGATCTTGCATGGTGCAAGTGATGTAGTAACAGATCCATCTGTTAGTAAAGCGCTCTATGAACAGTGCAGCAGCAATGATAAAAAAATATGCCTTTATGATCAAGCTTGGCATAGTATATTGGATGGTGAACCAGATGATGTGATCTTGCAGGTTTTAAGTGACATCAAATCTTGGCTTCTTTTACGTACCTAGCAGTATGATTTTGAAGTGGATGAATTATGCGCAAAGCGTATCAGAACCTAAGAATGAAGATAATCTGAAAGGCATGTATCACACCAGTGGTTTGATAGCCTCCAGGATGCTTCTTCTGCCAAAACCAAACTTATTACAGTCGATTCATTTGTGTATTTTAAGATTTGAAATTGAAAAGGTAATTTCGAACTTCTCATTGAATTTATGATTTGAGATACATTTGTGTATTTTAGAATTTGAAATTGGAAAGGTAATTTCAAACTTCTCATTGAACCATTGAATGTGAAGAAGGGAGAGATAGTGCTTTGTTAAATATGCCCCAGAATCATTGGCAGACTTATACATTCAATTAATTCCTTGATCAAATTTAATTTATCCGTTGATCACATACCAGGGTAATTGTAACATGTGATTGTAGAATACTTCTGTAATTTCAAGTTTTTTTTTTTTTTTTTTTTTTTTTTTTTTTTTTTTTTTTTTTTTTTTTTTTTTTGGGGGGGGGGGGGGGGGGGGGGGGGGATGGAGAAGAAGATTTGGAAGAACCCAAGATCTCTTATTATTGTAAAAACAATTTCACAACTGTACAAGCCTGTGAAGAAAACCACCAACTTATCCTGCTTGGAAATATGTTAGTATAGAAGGCATTAGTAATAGGGAACTCAACCAAGCCAACCGATGTTTTTGTTTACCATCATAATAGAGCAGTGCATTTTAAGAATCGGTAATTGGGGTAATAGTTTTGGTTAATGAACGATAATTCCTGGATATATTTCTCAACTTCAGTGGTGATAAATAGGTTGTTTTCAACACTTTGGCATGATCTTAAGTTCATTTCAAAATTTTTGGAAGTACTTGAATAATCCAATAGGCCATTGAAATGTTCTCGCACTATTTTACATAAATTTTAGTGAAATCATTGTATATATGTATCCGTTTTTGTATGTATGCATGCATGCATGTATGTTTGAACGCACATATGTATGTATGTATGTACATAAGCATGAATGTATGTATGTGTGCATACATATACATATGCATACACACACACATACATACATACATGCATACATATACATGCATACATGCATACATACATACATACATACATACATACATACATACATACATACATACATACATACACACATACATACATACATACATACATGCGTACATACATACACACATACGAACACACATACGTACACACATACGTACACACATACGAACACACATACGTACACACATACGAACACACATACGTACACACATACGTACGCACATACGTACACACATACGTACACACATACGTACACACATACGTACACACATACGTACACACATACGTACACATACGTACACATACGTACATACATACATACACATACGTACATACATACGTACACATACGTACATACGTACATACATACACACATACCTACATACATACATACATACATACATACATACATACATACATACATACATACGTAAGTACGTACATACATACATACATACATACATACATACATACATACATACATATGTACGTATGTACATACGTACATACGTACGTACATACATACATACATACATACCTGCATACATAGATACACATGTACATACATTCACACATACCTACATATGTGCGTACACACATACCTACATACGTACATACATACATACCTACAATACATATATACACACATACCTACATACATACATACATACACACATACCTACATAGATACATACACACACACACATACCTACATATGTACACACACACACACATACACACACATGCATGCATGCATGCATGCATACAAACATACATACATACATACCTCCCTCCCTCCCTCCCTCCCTCCCTCCCTCCCTCCCTCCATGCATGCATGCATGCATGCACGCACGCACGCATGCATGCATGCATGCATGCATGCATGCATGCATGCATGCATGCATGCATGCATGCATACATACATACATGCATACATACATACATACACATACATACATACCTACATACATACACATACATACATACCTACATACATATATACATATATACATATATACATACACACACACATACATACATACCTACACACACATAAACATACATACATACATACATACATACATACATACATACATACATACATACATACATGCTCATACACATACATACATGCACACATACACACATACATATACATACACATACATACATACATACATACATACATACATACATACATACATACGTACGCCCGCACACACATACATACATACATGCATGCATACATACATACATACATACATACATACATACATACATACATACATACATATACATTCATACATTCATACATACATACATGCATGCATGCATGCATACATACATACATACATACATACATACATACACACATACATACATACATACGTGCGTACATATATACCTACACACCTACACACATACCAATGTACGTACGTACGTACATTGGTATGTAGGTATGTAGGTATGTATATAGGTATGTATGTATGTATGTATGTATGCTTGCATGCTTGTATATATGGATGTGTGCATCTATATATGAATGTGTGGATGCATGTATATATGAACACGTGCATAAATGTATATATAAGTGTGTGCATGCATCATGCATGCATATATGAACATATGCATGCATATATTCATGCATACATGTAGGCATGCATGCATGCATTAATGAGTGCGTATATGCATGCATATATGAATGCGTGCATGAATGTATGCATGCATATATGTGTGTGTATGCATGTAGGCATGAATGTACATATGTACAAGTATTGTATGTATGTATGTATGTATGCATGTGTGCATGTGTTTGTGTGTAAAATCTATCTAATATAGATATAAAAATTTCATTGACTTACCAAATGTCTGTGGATTGAAACTAGAGTATGATAAAAAATATGAGTAGTCTTTGAGAATCTTTCAAAGCAAGGCAGTACTTGCATCAACTAGGTATCAAGTGCCATCTATAGATTTGGAATAGATATCTTTTCATCTATTGCAACTCTCTTTTTTTCTTTTCTAATAGTTTCTTTGGAATAACATGGCTTATTATCTTGTACTATCTTCAATATACATGCATATAATTGGAAAGAAAAAATATAATCTCTTAATTTTTGCATAAGATAGCAAGCACGATGATCCTATACTTGAATTTCTATTTAATGCATCTTTTTCAATTTTAAAGCATTTGGTAATTGATTTCATTTTGGTATGTCAAGCTTATTGTATTTATAAGTATATTGTGGTAGTGACATATGCGAACACACTTGATGCTCTTTGTCCTTCTTTAAGAGGTTCTTTCCCCTCAACTTGTATATATGTTCATAACCTTGATAGGCTACATATTTTTTTACATTACACAGTCTTATGATGTTGTGCTCGTAAGCTTCTATTCTATCACATTTTTTGTTCATGCTTCTTGAGATGTGTTGTCAATACTCTTTAATTGTCTAATATTTCTATAAAATGTGGTGATCATTCAATTGATATATTTCGGTAGTGATGTGTGAGAACACACTTAGGACTATTAGGACACGTTCTTCCCTCTTAAGGAGTCCCCCCTCCCCCCCCCCCCCCCCCCCCCCCCCCCCGACTCGTATACATGCCTAAATTCTGACGGGTGACTTATCTTTTTACATTCACTTGGCAATACATTATGTATTGTGTTGTGCCACAAGCTTCTTCTTCTTCCTTGTGTTGTTCATGTGCTTTTGTGGACCTTGAACTCCAATTAGTATCAGAGCATGTCATTGCTTTATCTAGGGTGTCGTGGAGATCACAAACTAAGAATCACAAAAAAATTGGTGAGCATACTCAAGGTGATTAGGAGTTCAAAACAATTATTTTTTGTGGCATGGAAATTTTGATTTGAGCTCATTTCCCCCTTCGAATGCAATATCGTAGCGATTGTGCATGCAATTTTGCTTTTGTGCCAAACATATATACACGTTTAGGTTTGTCAATATAGTTGTCAGACAATAGTTACGCAACAATTTTCTATTAACAAGTACAAAGATGATGGCATTGTCCACTCGTGCACTGTCAAGGTAGAGCTTGAATGGTGAGCTAGACAACTCTAGATAGGGAGATACAAGGTAGAGGTATGCTCGCTCAATTCAATGTCTCAGGTAGTACAGAAGTCATGTATATATAGGATAATGGTTGGCCTTTCGTGGATAGCTATACATGGGTGATAAAGCATGGGTGGCCACCGCCTGCGTAATTGTCATACACGGCTTAGGTGGGTTGAACAAATATAAATGACTTTCGACTTCGACCTAACAAATATAAGTACATTTTGACTTCGACAGGGAATATTCCCATTACTGTCACACTGCGGGCACTGCCCTCGGACCTCCACTAGGGGCCCGCTGGCCCCTTGGGATCCCCTAGCTAGGCATGCTGGCCCCCTTGGACCCTCCAGTCGGGGCTGCTCATCGCTGCTTGGGACCCCACAATTGGGGGCCCTGGTAACTCCCTTTCCTTACAATATCTTACATGGTCCAATATGACCATCCAACATGCAAGTTGGGATTCCCATCAATTGGATAATGCACGCTTGGCTTCTCCTCATAATGGGGCCTTACAAAATGTGCATACAATCATGAGAGGTAGACATTGAGCATATACTAACACCCCCCCTCAATGTTTACCGAATCATAAATCAAGTAGGTCTCGATCCTATGTCGATCTGTTGAAGATGCTTGTTGAGCTGCTCTCTTCCAAGTGCTCTAGAGAATATGTCAGCATAATTTGCCTATGTTGGGCAATATTCTAGCTCCACAATTTTATCGTCAATTAGCTCACGAACGTAATGGTACTGTACTCCTATATGCTTGGTGTGAGCATGAAATACTGGGTCTTTGCAATAGCCATACAACTTTGATTATCACACTTGAGTATAGTCGCCATATTTGATGGAAAGCCTAGATTTGCAAGAATTCTCCTTAACCAGTCTGCCTCACAAGAAGCAAAACAAGCTGCTTTATACTTTGCTTCAATGGAGGAGAGTGCGGGAGTTGGTTGCTTCCTACTTACCCAAGAAAATATTCCTGAACCAAGTGCGAAACAATATCCAAAAACTGATTTTCTAGAATCAAAATCTCTAGCCCAATCTGAATCACAATATCCTTGAATTGTATCATATGTGGTATAAAGAATACCAAAATCCAAGGTTTTCTGCAATGTACCTTAGAATTCGCATTCCAACATTCTAGTGACTCTCCTTAGGTTTGTTGGAAAACTTGCTTAACACTCCAACAACATAGCAAATGTCTGGTCTAGTGTTGCACAGAAAAATAAGACTTCCAACGAGCTTTCTATACTTCTTAGCATCTACACCAGGCATGTTATCATCTATAGATAGCTTATGATTTACTTTCATAAGCGTGCTAGTTAGTTTGTGGTCCATCATTCCAAATGCCTTGAGAATTTCTTTGGCATATTTTTGTTGTGAGATGAAAATGCCATCCTTTCTTTGCCATACTTCAATTCTCAAACAAAAATGGAGTAGACCTAAGTCTGTCATTTCAAGCTCAGTTCTCAAGTTGATCTGAGTTTGATTGATGAGTTCTTGATGATCTCCTATAATGATCAAATCATCTACATATACAATGACAATAACTAGCTTGCTATCCCTTTTCGTTACATACAAGTTCGCATTAGAAGTACTTCTTTCAAAACCCATATTTTTGAAAAAATTATCTATCCGTTGGTACCATGCCCACAGTGCTTGTTTAAGTCCATACAAAGCTTTCTTCAACTTGCAAACTTTATTTTCTGAATTGGGCACCTCAAAACCTAGTGGTTGAGATACATGTACCTCCTCCTTGAGGTGACCATTCAAAAATGCAGATTTGACATCCATTTGAAAAATAGGCCAAGCCTTTTGTGTAGCTATTGCAAGTACCATCTGAATAGTTGTCATGCGTGCTTTTGGTGCAAAAGTTTCTTAAACATCAAATCCTTCGATTTGTGAAAATCCCTGTGCAATTAATCTTGCCTTATACTTTTTTAATGTGCCCTCTGCTTTATACTTAGCTTTCCAAATCCATTTAGTACCTATTACCTTCTTCTTTGGCGGTAAGTCGACTAGATCCCATGTATCATTTTGAGTATACTATCATACTCAAACTGCATTGTTGCTCTCCAACCTGGATCATCAAGGGCTTCGTCAATGGTGGTAGGTTCCTTTATCGAGCCCATGATATCTGCCATTAGATCCATGTTAACAATGTGTTCTGAGGCTCTTCTTTGCTCCTCTATTCTCTTTGATCTTTGTAATCCATTCGAGGATGATTAAGGTACATCTACATGTGGATTGCGATCATCAAAGAGCTATTGTGCCCACTTTGGTAGTGGCTTGTGCAACTACAATTGGTTGGCTTTTTACTGAGGAAATTTCACCATCAGATGTTTCCTCCTCCTTAACTTTAACCTGTCTTTTGATAGGCACAAGGTGAGATATTTCTCCGTTTGATGAGATAGTAGATTTACCTTTATCTTCTACTAAGTGTGGTCGTTCATCAAACACATCTCGACTAACAAAAATCTTCCTTGCCTCAGGATCCCATAACCTGTATGCTTTAGAATCTTTACTATATCCTAGGAAGACACACTTTTTGCTTTTTGAATCCAAATTTGATCTTGTTGAATTAGGAATATGTGCATAACAGAAACAACCAAAAATTTTGAAATGCAAAACTGAAGGCTTTTTACCAGAATATGCTTCTTGAGGAGTCATCCCCTTTAGTGCTTTTGTGTAGCTTCGATTGAGGATATAGACTACTGTATTGACTGCTTCTGCCCAGAATGAATCAGGCACATCTTGAGCCTTTAACATACAAAAAGCCATTTCAACTACTGTGCTGTTTCTACATTCAACAACACCATTTTGTTGAGGTGTATGAGCTGTGGTAAGTTTCCTTTTCACACCATGCTCCTTATAGTAGTTATTGAATTCTGTTGATAAGAATTCATCTCCTCTATCTGTTCTGAATTTCTTCAATTTCTTTCCTGATTCCTTTTCCACATACTTATGCCATGTTTAAAATTTTTCAAAAGCATCAACCTTCTCATGAATGAAATAAACCCACGCCTTTCTACTATAATCGTCGACTAATAGCAAAAAGTAGAAAGATCCTCCTAAAGTAGGTGTAGACATTTTACTGCAAAGATCAGCATGTACCAACTCTAGAGGAGCTTGAGATCGATTATTGGTCTCTCGTGGAAATGCCTTTCCTTGGTGCTTGCCCATCATGAAAGCTTCACAAGGTTCGTGCAACTCTGAAAATGCTGGCAAATGAGCAACCATCCCTGTTCTTTGCATCTCCTTCAAAATTGCAAATCCGAGATGCCCAAATAGTTGGTGCCATAACTTGCTTACATCTTTATCTTCTGTAGCAGTTAAAGCACTTAACTCATACAAGTTATCACGTCGTATGCCTTTACCTGCTACATTACCTGATGAATCCATGATTTCTGTACCACTCGCATTGAAGTGAACTTCAAGTCCACGATCTATTATTGCACAAACTGACAACAAATTTCTTTTAAGAGTAGGTATATAGAGAACATCGGATAACTTTTTCTCAACATATGGAGAAGTGATAAAAGAGATGGTTCCAGTTCCTTCCGTTGGACACTTGGAGTCATTTCCCACCACTACATTGATGGATTCCCATAGAGGCACTAGGGAACTATACCAATTTTTTACTGGTCATATGGTGAGAAGCTCCACTATCTAAAATCCATGGTTCATCAATACGAGCTTGAATAGATGAGCATACCTCTTCAATAGCTACCCATAGTTCCAACTTTGTGTTGTTTGCAGACTCTTTGTTCTTCCAAGATGATTTTACAGTCCCATTTCATTCATCAGCTTGCTTCTTTCTGCAATCCTTGATGGCATGGCCTTTCTTTTCACAATAGAAGCAACTTCCTGTAGACTTTTTCTTCTTTGGCTTCTTCTTTGATCTATCAGAAGAGCCTTTACCTTTTGCATTTGCTGAGAATGCAGCATCACTTGTACTTTGCCGATTCTTCAATCGCATCTCTTCTTCTAAAAGCATAGCACAAAACTCTTCAAATGTTAGGGGAGTTGGTCTTACCTTAGTGTTAAGGGATGTTATTAATCAATCATACTTTGCTGGAAGAACACGTTCACATCTTTGAGCCAGCTCTTCTGGTGTTATAACAACACCAACTGCAGCCAATTGACCTTGAAGATGTTTTATCTGTTTGATAAAATCTTCAGCCTCTTCAGAATCAGAATGCTTTTCATTTGCCAACTGATTTTCTTAATTGTTTATCCTAGTGTGGTTCTTGGTCTCATATTGACGAGCCAATATGCTCCAAGCCTCATGTGCTTTAGTAGTATGTTGAACTAATGTAAGCACAAAATCACTTACACTAGTGACAATTGCACTTAATGCATCAGCATTTCGCCTCTTCCAAACTCACTAGATTTGTTTGCATCTATGAACCATCTTCTCATGAGTAGTGTATGTTTGCAATAGACTAGATTTTTGGTACCTTTTTTATGTAGATTCACATGATGCATTTGTTGATGAGAGGCTAACATAGAAGAGGCTAAAACTATGCCTAAATGATTGGTACAAACTTTGAGAGAGAGCAAATTAAATGCATCTTTGCCATATCGTACCCGCGTAGGCTCCGATAATGCTTCCTTTGCATGAGATTGCTACGCGATGGCCTCCTTTAGTCTTTGTGATAAGAATGAGCTTGTTTCTTTTGATGAAGCACAAAATTTAGAAAATTGGATGGTTGCCATGCAATTAGAATATGATGCTATTATGAAGAATAGTAATTGGTTTTTATGTGATTTTCCTCTAGGCAAAAAGGCCATTCGCACTAAATGGGTACACAAGCTGAGAAACATAAGCCTAGTGGAACAATTGACAAGTATAAAGCTAGGCTTCTTGCCAAAGGTCATGTTCTAGAAAGAGGGCATTGATTTTGATGAGACCTTTTTCTCTCACATGTCGAATGACCACTGTTCATAGAATTTATGCATTTGAAGATCATCATGGTTGGCATGTACATAATTGAATAAAATTGCATTTCTAAATGGCTTACATGAAGAAGTGTATGTATTTCAGCCCTATGGTTTTATTGTGAAAGGGAATGAAAACAAAGTGCAGGTTGAAAAAGGCATTATATGATTTGAAGCAGGCACCACGTGCTTGGTAAGAAAATATACATGCCTACTTGTATGCACATGATTTTGAGAACTGTCCAACTAAGAGTACCTTATATGTTAAGCATGAAGATGATGTACTTCTGGTCATCATTGTATATGTCGATGACATGCTACTCATTGATCCTAATGAGAATAATATGGCTGAATTTAAGGCTGATTTTCATACCTCTTTTGAGATGTTCGATTTGGATCATTTGTATCATTTTTTGGGCAGTAAATTCATGCAAGTTGATGGGGGAATGTCTTTCTGTCCGAAAAAATATGTTGACATATTATCGCAATGTTTTGGCTTTGAAGATTGCAAGACTATGCCAATCCTATGGAAATAGCTTTACATTTGAGTCTTCATGATGTTGGAGATGCACTTGATGTTGTTCTCTATCAGTAGGATGTTGGATACTTGATTTACTTATGCATAACTTGGCATGATATTCAGTTTGTAATCTCTCAGATGAGTAGGTTTATGCATTGCTCAGGTGTCAAGCATGTTGGAAGTGGGGTGGGCCTTAATAAAAATATTAATAATAAGTTTACAGGATCTTCCAATACATGAACTCAAGCTGTAAAACAAGCTAAGGATAAGATCTTGGAGGTGATCTAATTGGAGGAAGAGTTCTACACTCTTGGAGGAGGTGTGCTCTACATATGGTGGTTATTTGGAGGAGTTAGGTTCAACAAACCATCAACTATCTTGCTGGTATACTCTGAGTAATAAGTCTCTTTCTATCCTCACTTGTTCATTCACTAATTTTTGATTATGAATTCTAAAACAGAATAAGGTTTTCCTATAAAACATATTAAAATATTCTCCATATTCTCTCTCTCTCTCTCTCTCACACACACACACACACATAGACTCTTCGTACCTCTTAGGCACTATACGCACAATTTCTTGTATTTAGTTCCTATTTCTGCCTAGATTTAGATCTTCTTAATTTGTATCATATTCACACATTGTAATTTGACATTGGAATATAAGATAGTATCGGTGATCATCCTAGCTTATTGTACACTTTGAAAGATCTTGTCTATTCTATCTCTATCTCTCATTCATCTATTTTTGAGTCTTAAGGTGTATATGCTAAGGTTCATGTATTGGAACATCCTATAAACCTATGATCAATATTGTTATTGAGGCCCAAACCACTTCCAACATTAATAGCCTCTTGTGCTTCTTCTTGAGTCTTTATCACTTACCCAATCAGAATATGAAAAACCTTTAAGTAGAAATGTGAAGAATACAAAAATACCATAACATAATTGGAAGTTCCCTTCATATATTTGAAAATTCTCTTTAATGCTTTCCAATGAATTTTCAGTGGCATGTGCATGAACCTGGATACCTAAAATACTGCAAATTGAATGTCATGTTGTGTATTACACAGATATATGAAGCAACCAATTTCTTGACTATATAATATAGCATCAAATGATTAAAAATCTGTTCGATTGTAATGATACATTGATATCCATATGTGTCTACATAGGCTTGGAATCTATCATCTCAAAGTTTTCCAATAATTTCTCAATGTATTTGTGCTGTGTTATGTACATACGGTCATTCCTGTATATCAATTCAATCCCAAGGTAATAATGCAAACTACCTAAGTCATTCAGATCAAATGTATGCTTAAGCTATGCTTTAAAATACTAAAGGTTTGAATCCTTGGGACCTGTCATGATCATATCATCAAGATATATGATAATAATAATCAACATATTTTTCAGCTTTAATATAAAGACTGGGAGCTGCATCTAAGTTTTCAAAACCAATAGATAGAAGATAGACATGTATTTCTCATACCAAGCTCTAGGTGCTTGCTTTAAACCAAATGTTGGAAGTGGGGTTGGCCTCAACAACAATATTAATCACAAGTTTATAGGATCTTCCAATACATCAAATCAAGCTACACACAAGCTAAGGAGAAGATCTTGGAGGTGCTCTACTTGGAGGAAGAGTTCTACACTCTTGGAGGGGTGGGCCTCAATAACAATATTAATCATAGGTTTAGAGGATCTTCCAATACATCAAATCAAGCTACACACAAGATAAGGAGAAGATCTTGAAGGTGCTCTACTTGGAGGAAAACTTCTATAATCTTGGAGGAGGTATGCTCTACATCTGGTGGTTATTTGGAGGAGTTATGTTTAGCCAACCATGAGCTATCTTGATGATATACTATGAGTAACAAATCTATCTCAATCCTCACTTGTTCATTCACTAGTTTTTTATTAGGGATGCTAAAATCTAATTCTAAATTAGGGTTTGCTATAAAATAGTTTAAACTATTTATATTCTCCATATTCACACACACACACACACACACACACACTATTCATACCTTTTAGATATTGTACATGTATCTAGTTCCTATTTTTGCCTAGATTTAAATCTTGTCAGTTTGTATCATATTCACACATTGTGATTTGACATTGGAATATAAGATAGTATAGGTGAGCATCCTAGGTTATTGTACACTTTGAAAGATCTTATTTATTCTCTCTCTATCTCTCACTCATCTATTTTTGAGTTTTAAGGTGTGTATGCTAAGGTTCATGTATTGGAAGATCCTACAAACCTGTGATTAATATTGTTATTGAGGCCCATCCCACTTTCAATAAAGCAATGGTAGGAAATTAAGCATATCTTAATTTCCAGATTAAGGGGGGATCATTGTTGGAGTTAGATGTCTGCAGAAGCACATGAATAGCACAAGGAAGAGCACAATATACAATACTGAATGTATTACCACTAGAATGTACAAAGACAAGTAACCCGTTAGGGCTATAGACATATATAAAAGCCGAGGGAAAAAAATTTCCTAAAGAGGGAAAAAAGTGACCCGACGGTCCTAGTTTGTTCACATACATCAGTACCTAAATATATTAACAAATCTCCCCTAGGAATGATGTGGTGAACAAGGAGCTGGCACTCATGTATAAGGAAGTGCCAAGCTATGTGGAATCGATCCACAAAAGGAAGTAAGCCCAAAGCTTTGCGGAAAGCTTGAACCTTCTCCCTAGGTAGAGCATTCGTGAAAAGGTCAGCAATGTTCTCCTGCATGGGCACATATGCCAAGCTGAATTCTCCAGTAGATTGCAATGCTTTAGTGGGACACCTGTTAAGTGCATATGCTGCACACATGACAACCTCAAATTCTCGGGGCTTTGCAGAGATAGACTAGTGAGAAGTAAAATGAATATTTCTCCCAGAATAAAAATGCAATCACCATGAAAATTGATATTCACAAACTAGACTTTGAGAGCTATCTAACACACGTTAAAAAACTGAAAATAGATGCGTATAGCTCGAGTTATGAGCATATGAAGTTACTGCTCTAAGTGAGTATAGCAGAGAACAAAACAGAGAAGTAGAGAATGATGAATGTATAAATTCACATATGATTACAACCACATTGGCAATGAATATTTGCACAATGAGAGTAGAATGATAGAGCTATGGCGTAAGCTCTTCAATCTCTACAAAATGACATGAAGTGGTCACGTACAAGGCTTGCTATTCGCCTCTTCCTTCTTGCTCTTTTTATAGCTACTCTTGGAGGGAGTTTTGAATTCGAATTCGAATGGCTCCACATAAAAGTGATCCCCAAAGTTAGGAATTATTCCCTCAGCTCACTAATTTGTGGTTTTAGGTAGTTCGATCCATGAGTTTGCTTTTTACATCATGGATGAGGTAAGCCATTCTTTTCCTTTTTCTTTTTCACAATTACAAGAGATAAAATGTACTCTTTTACAAGAGGTGTTCACATGACTACACATGTGACTTACAAATGATCATAATATCAAGCCTATAAAGCATGTAGGCTTGGGTAAAATGCACCAACAACTCCCCCTCAAGCCTAACATGCTTGGCCTCCAAATATATCTTCAATTGTCCTTGATTTCGTGCAAGCTAATCATCAACTTGAATCTACTTAACTTTGTACCATCAAGAGCTTTAGTCAACATGTCTGCACATTACATATCTGTAGAGACATAGGATAGTTGAATATCCTTGCTCATTAGCTTCTGCTTTACATAGTGGAATTCAATATGCTTGGTTCTAGCATGGTATACTGGATTAGCTTCAAGATGTAGTGAGCTTGTGTTGTCACAAAAAATGTGAGGTGTTGAAGAATGAAGTCCAAGATCTGTGTACAAAGACTTTAACCACATGATTTCTTGAGTGGCATTAGCCAAACATCCATATTCGGCTTTAGTAGAAGATAATGCCACAATTGGTTGCTTCTTGGATGACCAAGAGATGATTTTTGAACCTGCAAATGATACATACCCGTATGTGCTTCTTCTATCATCTCTAGATCTAGCCCAATCCGTATCTGAGTAGACTTTTAGCTCAATATCTAAAGTAAATGAATAAAACAAACCTTCATTCATGGTCCCCTTTAGGTACTTGAGGACTCTCTTGGCCGCTGCCATATGTGGTCTTCTTGGCTTATGCATAAACTGACTCAATATGCTAACACTCTAGGATATATCCACCCTTGTGAGTGTTGCATAGTTCAAACTTCCAACCAATCTTTGATAGCTTGTGATGTCTTCAATTGGCTCTCCTTCATAAGCACTAAGCTTATGATTTTGCTCCATAGGTGTACCTGCACACTTGGTATTTTCCATCTTGAACTTGACGAGCATGTCATGCACATACTTCCTTTGTGTTATGTATATACCTGAATCTGTATAGATCAACTCCAATCCAAGAAAATAAGTGAGTGGTCCGAGGTAACTTATTTTGAACTCCTCCTTCATTTGAGTCTTTACTTGTTTGATTCCTTCAAGATCATTGCCTGTGATAATAATATAATCAACATACACACATAAATAGATCACTTCAGATCCATTTCTCTTTATGAACAAAGAGGTATCCACCTTGCTAGCTTTGAATCCTTGGTCTTGCAAATAAGTCACCAATCTGAAATTCCAAGATCTTGGAGCTTGCTTCAATCCATACAAGGCTTTCTTTAATTTGCATACATAGTTGGGATGATGTACATCCTCATATCCAGGAGGTTGTGCCATATACATCTAATGAAAACCCTAATTGTAGGCATTTTTGCAACATGAGAGAAAGTCTCCTCATAATCAATACCATGGGTTTGAGCAAACCCTTTAGCAACTAACCTTTCTTTGTGTCTATTTATACTTCCATCTGGATTCCTCTTGATTTGTATATCCATCGAGATCCAATTACCTTCATAGATGGCTTGTTAGGTACAAGCTCCCAAGTGTCATTTTCCTTCAAGGCTTCCATTTCTTCATCCATTGCATCTCTCCAAGATTTCTTGCTTTGTGCTTCTTCGAATGTGGTAGGTTCTTCATTGGTTGAATCCTTTGCAATGTAGATTGAATACTTGGTGACCAAAGAAGTATCATAACCAAACCTCTCTGGTTTCTTCTCCCTTGAAGACTTTCTAAGTGGTTGATGTGAGCTCTTGGGTCCATATGTAGCATCTTGCATCTTTGCTTTACCTTTGCTCTTCCATGGCTTTAGTTTGTCCAAGTCTTCTAGGTCAATCTCCGAATGACTTTCTTCCATTTGTTTTGGATCCTTTGGTTGAAGTGATAGAAAATCTTCATCCAAGTCATAAGGCAGCTTCACTTTCCTGTTATCATCAAACCATGATTTGTTCTCATAAAAAATTATATCTCTACTCATAGAAAATCCTTTATTGGTTGGATTGTACAATCTGCATCCTTTTTGGTTTTGATCATAACCAATAAATATGCACTTCTCTGCCTTGGGATCCAATTTCCCTCTTACTTGAGAAGGAATGTGAGCATAGGTTGAGCATCCAAAGATTTTACAATGCTCTAGACTAGGTCTTCTTCCATTCCATACTTCATATGGAGTGGTTCCATCTAGTGACTTAGATGGAAGTCTATTTATGAGATATGTGGCTGTAGACACAACCTTTGCCCATAGGTAGTTTGGCAATCCCTTTTCATTGAGCATGGATATTGCGGCTTCAACAATAGCTCTGTTTCTCCTCTTTGCTACACCATTGAGTTCAGGTATATACCTTGTAGTGACTTCCCTTTTAATGCCTCTTTCATGCAAGAAGGCATCAAATTTAGAAGAGAAGTATTCTCCTCCACCATCTGATCTTAGTCTTTTCAAAGTCCTACCTGTTTAGTTTCAACAAGAGCAATATACTTCTTAAAGAAATTAAACACTTCATCCTTGTGCTTCATGAAAAACAGAATGGTCCACCTACTACAATCATCTATGAAAGACACATAATATCTTGAGCCTGATATAGATGGCTCCTTACTTGGACTCCACACATCCGTGTGCACTAGATCCAAAAGAATTTGATACACATATCCCTTCTTATTGAAAGGTTGTCTATGAGCCTTGCCAAGTTGACAAGCTTCACACTTATAAATCATGTGTTGCCTTGTGATATTAGGCAAACCAAGTACACTTTGGTCCCTGCAAATTTGTTTGAGTGTCCTCTATCCAATGTGAGCAAGCCTTTTGTGCCATATCTCTAACTCTGTGAGAGTTTGAGATCCATAGCTAAACAAAGCTATGTTCTTTGTATCTTCCACTTCAAAAGTGAAAAGCCATCCAGTCTTTTCTCCTTTGGAAATCCTTCTAAAGCCTTGCCTTGGGTCTTCAACCTATGCTCCAAATCGATTGAATCTAACTTGGAATACTTTTTCAACAATCTGTCCAACACTTATTAAATTTTTGGTAATTGTAGGGACATACAAGACTTTACTTAAGAGGTTCATATTCCCATCTGATGTCTTCACATTACCTATCTTCTCCACTGAGTGCTTTGTGTCATCTCCTGCGTGCACTTCATGCTTGTTATGAGGATCTTCCAAATCAGAAAGTAAAGCCACATTTCCTGCTACATGGTTTGAGCATCCCGAATCAATGTAAAATATGTGATCATCATCCTTACCCTTCTTCACTGATAGATTCATAATCAATAATGAATCTTCTTGAATTTGGTCCTCTCCATAGTTATTGTAGTCTCCTCTTCCTCTATGGCCACTTTGATAGTTGTTGTTGTTGTAATTGTTGTTGTAGTAGTTGTTGTTGTAGCCTCCATTGTATCTGCCTCTATTTGATCCATAGCCACCTCTATTGAATCCTCTTCCTCTTGAGTTCCTCGGGTTCCTAAAACACTCTTTAGTAGTATGATTAGATAAGCCACATATATTGCAAGGTTGAGATGATGGGAATCTCCCCCTGCCTTGTTTTCCACCTCTGCCTCTTCCTCTAGCTCTTCCTCTACCTACAAAGTTTGCTTGGAAAGAGCTACCTTCATCTTCATTCTTCTATTCTTTGACTTGTCCTTGACCTTAGCTTTATCACTATATAAGGCAAAAGTTTGATTACCTCTTGAGGACTCACCACCTTTGCTAATCTTTGCTTCATGAGTGAAGAGTTGGCCCATGAGTGTGTTGACTCGAGTACATGCATATCCATGTATAAATCCATGGCTGTTGTGAATGACTCCCACTTGTCGTCTACTTTGATTCCATTTATGATTTGTATAATGATTTGCTCATCTTCAATTACCTCTCCAATGCTTCCAATTTGGTCGGATATATCCTTCATCTTTGTGACATGATCAGTCACACTTCGCTTCGGGCTTTTCTTCATTGTTGTGAATTCCATCCACAATTGGTTCTTCCTTGCTCGAGTGTTGGAAGAGAAGAAAGAAGCAGGTGCATTCCAAGTCTCTCTTGATGTCTTGCATCCCTTGACATGAGGTAAAAGAAAATCACAGATTGAGTTTAGAATATAGGACCTTGCAAGTGCATCCTTCGAACACCAATTTGAAAGACCTTCCACTTCTTCATGTGATGGTTGCCCTTTGTTCCTCAAGGTTGGCATTCCTTCATCTCCAGATATGAATCCATATAGATTCCTCCCTTGAAGGTAAGCCTCCATCCTTAGAGACCATGCTGGGTAGTTGTTTCGATCCAATTTGTCAATTATTGATGGAAATCCATCTCCCATGTTGCTTGACTATGCTTTGATACCACTGTGAAGAAAGATGGTGGACGCAATCCGAAGATGAGTTGGTGCTGCTACAACTGGCTTCACAACAACCAACTGAGACTTCAAAGTTGATTAGTAGACCCTTTGAGCTTCCTAAATCCACCAAAATATCAGCCAAGTACTTTGGAACATGTATCTCAAAAGTTTCACTCAAGACAGACTAGTTGCAAGATGACTAACTTCCAAAACTTGTTATTTTTGTACATACACCTGCTAGAACAAATGAACAATGCTCTCAACTTGGTAGGAATTAGATAAATTCCTTTTGGACATAGCATATAGACTTAGCAAGCTTACTAATCCAAGTTAAAACACTTCAAATGATCAACTGGGGACTGAGAAAATTTTTTAACAAAATCTGGAACATGCTTGCCATTCTTGGGGCTCTGCAGAGATAGACTAGTGAGCAGTAAAATGGAGATTTCTCCCAGAATACAAACACAATGACCATGAGAATGTATATGCACAAACTAGACTTTCAGAGCTATCTAACGCATGCTAAGACACTGAAAAGCGATGCGTATAGCTTGAGTTATGGGCTTCTAAATGCTCTGAGTGAGTATAACAGAAACAAAATAGAGAAGTAGAGAATGATGAATGTATAAATTCACATATGATTACAACCACATTGTCAATGAATATTTGCACAATGGGAGTAGAATGATAGAGCTATGGAGTAAACTCTTCAATCTCTACTAAATGAAATGAAGTGGTCAAGGGTTGCTATTCACCTCTTCCTTCTTGCTCTTTTTATAGCTACTCTTGGAGGGAGTTTTGAATTCAAATTCGAATGGCTCCACCTAAACGTGATCCCCAAAGTTAGGAATTATTCCCTCAGCTCACTAATTTGTGGTTTTAGGTAGTTAGAGCCACGAGTTTTCTTTTTACATCATGGATGAGGTAAACCATTCTTTTCCTTTTTCTTTTTCACAATTACAAGAGATAAAATGTACTCTTTTACAAGAGGTGTTCACATGACTACACATGTGACTTACAAATGTTCATAATATCAAGCATATAAAGCATGTAGGCTTGGGTAAAATGCACCAACAAAAACTAGCCTAGAATCTATAAAAAGAGTTAGAGAGTTTATTTTTGAGGTTAGCAAGTTGGAGATTAGAGCTATTTTTGAGTTTGTAATAGTGATCTTGAGCAAGAGAGTCTATTTCCTATCTTCCATCGTGTCTTGCTTGTTTGTTACATGTGTGTATATGTGTGTGTGCATCTCCATGCTTCTCACCTTCACTCTCACCACATCTTGCATTCACAATCTTCATATCACTCCTATCTCTTCCATGGATTGACATTAAGGAGGTGGAGCTTCTTAACGTGGTGCTTACCATTGTGCTAAAGCAACACCAAATTTGGTAGCATTGCCGGGGATCGAGTCTAGTATGAATGCGTGATGGTAAGAGTATAGCAAGAATTGGTGTTGGAAGGTAAAAATTTTAGTTTTTGTTGATGTTTTTAATTATTTCTTTGTGTTTTTCATCTCCTCTACACTCCTTCATCATTGCATCATTTTCTTCCACTCCAAAAAAATAAAAAAATTTCACCATATCCACCTATCCTCCTCGTTTCCCTCATTTGCGCATGCGAGAGAGAGACATCTTTTGTGCTTGTTGTGTTATGCGTGTTTTTGAGTTTTCTTGCAAGTACAGTGCTCCAAAACAGAAGGAGAGCTTCCAAAAAATGAGAAATTCAAGTTTTTGTCAGATCTACCGTAGGTGTCAGACCATCGCAATGGTTTGACAAAGTTGACTTTTTTGGTGAGCATGTACACCACTACATAGAGCACACTTGCACACAAAGGAATTCGTAGATGCATCTTGAAAATTTGCATTTTGGTGGCCCGTCGCGACGGGGTCATGCCATCACGATTGTGTCGCACCATCGTGATTGGCTCACACCATCGCGATGGCTCAGTCGAACCATCGTGATGGTCTCACACCATCACGACGGTTCATTTGAACCATCACGATGTCCACTGCCCATTGCGATGATCTTGATGGCCCATGCTGTTGGCAATGGTCAGGGCAGTCAAGGACTTACGAGACAAGGAAGCCAACGAGAAGGGCCAAGTAGGCAAAGCAATCAATGGAGATCTGGCAAATAGGCCTATCATTTTTCATGAATCAATATTTCCCAAATAGTGATTTTAGTCACTCCACACCAGTGTAAATATCATTTTTTATTATTCCTACTCCATTTTGTAAAAGCTGAGGAGTCCTCGAGCTTGAGAAGTATTAGTAGACTTTATGCACCAATTTTCATAATTTTTAGAGCTCGTTTGAGCCTCCAAAATAGCCTTAGAACCTAATTTTTAACTAGGTCGGACACTAGGTCTGAACAAAACCAAAGCTAGTCAAAAACTATAAATAGAGCTAGAGAGCTCATTTTTGGAGGTAGCTTGTTGTGGATTTGAGCTTGTATGAGACTTTTTGAGTAATCTAAAGAACTCCATTGTTTCTCTCTTTGTCTTACCTTGTGTGCACGTGTGTGTGTATGTGTGTTCATGTTTGTGTGCTTCTCACTCACACACTTGTGCCATCACTTATTCGAGGTCTTCATACCATCCTCTTGTCTTCCTGGATTGACATTAAAGGAGGTGCTACTCATCACTGAGCTACACCAACTTTTGGCACCGTTGCCGGGGATCGAGCTTTTCAAGACGAGCGTGTGATGGTAAGACGTAGAGTTGTGATGTTGGCGTTGTAGGTAAATTCTTTACTTTTTCTTATTTTTCTCTTTCTTACTTTACCATCATCATCACCATCATCATCCTCACCATCTCCCACCTCCATCTCTGTCATCGTGAAAAGTTCACTTTTTTGGTCATATCTCCTTCCCCCTTCCATTTCCCTCATTTCATTTGTGAGAGAGAGCGAGAGAGCGATTTGTGTGTGCTATTTTTGCATGTTTTTTGAGTGTTCTTGCAGGTTTTGGCGGTATCATCATCTCTAGCAGGCTGCACAGCTACGAAAAAGCTCTGCACAGTCTGCGAGGCATTGACCTCTGTCAATCATGATTGACAGAAAAATTGCTCCTTTGGTAAAACAAAGTGCACCACTATGACACACATGATGAGCACATTCCAAACCACTTATCAAAACTAAAAAATTCCGTGTTTTTCTGTCAATCGTGACTAACACTGCTGATCGCGATCGACAGCCACGATCGACAGTCATGATTGACAGCCTCTGTCAATCGCGCTTGACATACTCTGTCAATCGCGATTGACAGACCCCAACGGGTTGCCACATAGGACTCAGTCAATCGTGATTGACACCGTCGATCGCGACCGATAGAAATTTCATGATTGACATTGGAATTCGCGTGTACATGTGTCCCTCGCGACAGATAGAACCCTGATTGACACGGCAAAAATTGCGGAAAAAGTGTCGATCGCAATTGACACCATCAATCGCGACTAACATGTCGATCGTGACTGACAGGCCCCGATAGACACCTCTATCAATCGCGATTGACATGCATTTTTTGGCTAAATTTTTAGGGTTAGTATCTCCAAAATTTGGGGTAAGTATTGGGCATAATTATCAAGTAATTAGCACTTTGTGAGGTCCCTACACTAGTAATTTGAGAAAAATCCTGTTTGCCTGTAAGCCAGTTTGAACCCTGTTTTAACCCCAAAAACCTGAACAGTCATAACTTCCTCATACTAAATCCGTTCGGAGTGATCTTAGGCTCATTGGAAAGCTCGTGGAGAGTACTACAAAAACTTCCATTGGTTACAGTAAAAATAATATGTGAACTATTAGATAGGGTATTTTGAAGTAGACCATACCCCTGGGTAAGAAACTAAGGGATCCCTAGAATTGTCTTCCATAAAGATAAAGGGCGAATTGATATCTGAATTACATGAATGGAAGTGATTTGTTATGTCATTTGATTCTAATTCTTGAGCTAACTTTGGGACTTGTACAAGTCTATTGAGAGCATCGAAGGGCATTCAAGGCAAGAGTGAGTGCAGGCTTGGGAACACATCTCCTGGGCTTACAAGGGCAAGGGATAAGCATCTTGAGGTTGGATCATTCTCAACTTCCTTTGTCGATTCCTAGCTTAGGCTAAGTGCGAGTAGTGCTAGAAGTAAGTCAGGGTGAGGATAGGAATCTATCAAGTTGAAGACTACCTAAATACTCAAGTTCAAGCTGAAACATAATCTTTGTGCGATCGATAACTTTAAAGGAAAAGAACTTAACGTGGAACGGTCAACTTAAAGTGTGGAAAATCACTTAAATATTCCTGATGATGTGATATCAGACAAGAGCATAAACAAGATAACCAACTAAAAAAGATCCAAGTGACTGATACAAATTGATCTGCAACAAGGCTGTACCTTGGGTTAAAATTGGGATTGCTCACTAAGGCATATGAACCTTAGATCAGGACGACACCTAGGGAGAGATAGACAAAGCCTTAGTTCTTCAGAGGCTAGTGTCAATCACACTGCTAGATCTTGTGCCCAACAGTTGAGCAATTATTCACACTACCCTAGCTCTGAAACTAGCGAATCAGAGATGTCTCACGGAATGGAGAGACCAACAGGAAGTTCAAGCGTGGCTTACTTGCAAAAGGTTGAAGGTCCTTACAAGACTCAACTAGAATACCTTAGGACCAACCGATTAGGTGCTTGCATCTATGAGGATGGCTTGGGAAGATCCGTGGTCCAGATCAAAAACCCAGATCAACCCATTGGACTAGAACATCAAAAAGTCAAATTTGAAAATGGTGCATACCTAGACAAAGAAGGGACCATGTATGTGGTCACCACCTACCCAGATAGGACAAATGAATTTGGTAATGGGATCCCAGAAACGGATATAGGAGACCTAGAGCAAGGAAACATAGGTGGAGAGCCTAAAACCCCTCAAGGCAAATCAGTTCTCACTAGAATTATCACACCAGAGTGGGTTCCCCAGGACAATAATGTTGAGATATCAAGCTCAACATGTGATGATCCAGGATGACACGTACTAGTTTTTTGTTTCTCTGACATGTATAGTGGTCACGCCGGTATATGTTAGGGATACTTCATTGAGCTTTATTAGATTTATCTACTGACAATGATTGCACATTTGTTTCTTGCCAGCTCACTCATTCACGGACATTAGGTTTTTCCTTATGTAATGATCTTTATATACTGCACTTGTTGTATTCTTGTTTTTAGGTCATTCTTGTACATTCCTTTTATGTAATAGAAGAAGAAGAAGAAGAAGATCATTCTTCCTTGCCTCAATCTGTGTGTGTGCTTCTCCTTGAGAGTGAGGGTGTGTGTGTGATCTCTCTTCCTTATCTCCTTCCTCATGACATGATATCAAAGCCAATGTGGCTATAGAGAGATCGTGGAGAAGGCGACAATGAAGACTACGTAGCAAGGCGTGGAGAAAATGCGATTTCACAAACGGCCTCCGTTTTGAGCCCGCAAGGTGGGGCCCACAGAAAAACCAGTTTCAAAAACTATAACTTGCGTTGTGTTCGGCGACACTCATATATTCCAGATCCAGAATTTCAAGCGATTCCATGTATTGTTGGTACACGAAAACTGTGTTTTTCTGAGATCGAACTGTGACGTCATAGTGCAATAGTGTTCAAGCAGAAGTGCTGCTTGTAGTGTTCTGCAGTGTTGTGAATTGTTGCAGAGATGGCAAACGCAGATGGAATGAGTCATCTTATGAGCGATAAGCTGGACAAGAACAACTTCCATGTTGGAGATTCAGAATGAAGAATTTCCTGATGGGAAAAGGCTATCGGAAGTACCTCAAAGGAGAGAATGAAAATGCTCCGCAGTTACCAGAAAGGAATCAGACTACAGACCAGTTAAGAGCATATGAGGAATGGAATCAAGGAGCATGAAAGGTAATGTATTGGTTATCTCTTAGCATACAGGATAGCGTGATTGGACACATATAGGATGCCAAGACTCCAAAAGAGGTTTGGAACAGTTTGGTCACCTTGTATGAGACTAATACAAAGGCACGGAAATTGCAAGTCAAGAACGAGCTGCATACATTGGAAAAGAAGAGCATGTCGGTAAGTGACTACACTCAAAATTAAAAGCATATGTGAGTCACTTGCATCTATTGGCATGAATGTAGATGATGATGATGATAAGGTGGAAGTGTGCCTTTGTGGTTTAGGAGCTGGATATAAGCAGTTGAGAACTTCCATACGACTAGGGAAAATATTCCGAATTTTGCTGATCCGGTATCCATGCTGATTATTGAAGAAAAGAATCTTGGTGAGGATTCAAACTCCCAAGGAAAGCCTAGTTCTGAGCAGGTATTCTACTCTGGCAGAGGAAGAGGCAGAGGTAGAGGTTTCAGAAGTGAAAGAGGAAACAGTAACCAAGACCAAGGTCAACAACAGAATCATGCAGGAGGAAGAGGACAGTTTCGAGGCAGGGGGAGCCAAAGAGGTTGCAAAAATTTCCAAAGAAATGATTCAGGTAATGATAGTAAAGGATGCTGGAATTGTGGTAAACCTGGACACTTTGAACGTGATTGCAGGTTGAAGAATCAAAATAATAGAAGGCAGCAAAACAACTATGCATCCACAAGTGCAGATGATTCTGAGAAGCCGTTTATGGTTCAACATCACATGATGAATACGATGTCTGCTGGTGTTTCAAAATCGAATGATAATGTCTGGTATGTTGATTCAAGAGCTTCAAATCACATGAACAGTCATGCAGAATGGTTTAGTAGTTTGCTGAAAATGCCAGTTCCTGGATATGTTGAAACAAGTGATGATACATCGCATCCTATCGAGCATACAGGAAACATAGCATTGTCTATGGAGGACAGGAAGGTAAAACATCTTGATGATGTGTTGCATGTTCCAAATATAACAAAGAATCTGGTTTCTGTTGGCAAATGGTTGACCAAGGATTACAAGTCAGGTTCAATGCTGATGGATTATATGTAGAAGAGTACAAGTAGGATGGACGATTGGTTGCCAAAGGAAACAAAGTGGGTAGGATGTTCACCTTAAATGTGAAGATTCTTGAAATGAATGCAGCCATGTTTGCAAAAGGTGCAAGAGTTATTGCAGATATAGAGATATGGCACAAACGGATTGGACATGCAAACTTGCAAAGGCTGAAACTGATGCAGTCAAAGGAGATTGTCCATGGACTACTAAATTTCAAAGTTGCAAAAATGCAAAAGGTATGTGTAACATGTCAATTTGGTAAACAGTGAAGAGCATCATTTCCACATGACAAGCATGTTAGTGAGAATGTACTAGAAGTAGTACATACAGATGTTTGGGGTCTAGCAAAGACCACATCTATGGGTGGTTGCAGGTTTTATGTTACTTTCATTGATGACCATACACGCAAAGTATGGGTATATTTCATGAAAGAGAAGAGCGAGGTGTTCACTCACTTCCAGAATTTTAAAGTTATGGTGGAAAAGCAGACAGGGAAGTACATTCAGACATTAAGATCTGATGGAGGAGGTGAATACATGTCAAATGAGTTCAATAGTTTTCTAAAAAATCATGGAATTCGGCGTCAGTTTTCATGCAAGTACACACCACAACAGAATGGCATTGCTGAATGCAAAAATAGACATATTGCAGAAATAGCAAGAGCCTTAATGGTTGCGAAGAATATGCCTCATTGTTATTGGGAAGAAGCTGTGCATACTACTATATACATTATGAACAGAACTCCGACTGCTGCTGTACATCAAGTTAGAAGTTTACAGGTAAAAAGCCAAACTTATCACATCTGAAAGTTTTTTGCTGTATTGCATATGTACATGTCCCAGATGAATTGAGGATGAAGCTTGATCCAAAAGCAGAAAAGTGTGTCTTCATTGGATACTCCCTTGAGCAAAAGGGATCCAAGCAATAGTTCCAACTCAAATCCATGGAGTGGAAGATTACGTGGAAATTTTAGTCCAGCAAATTCATCAAATACATCCAAGAAAGGTAAAGAAAAGCTTTCTGTTGGTCATAAAACATGTGCAAGTTTTGAAGACGTTGATGGAGATTCAAGCAGTTCAGAAAAGAGCCTTGATGAGGAACTTGGATTGCCCTCTATGAAGACTCCAGGAGTAAGAAGGGCACATGCAGATGATACAAGGAGAAGTGACCCAGGACCAAGAAGATCTGGGAGGATGAGGAATTTAGTGCAACGATTGACATATGATAGTTACATGGCTCGTCATTATGCCTACATGACAAAGGTAATACAAGATGCTAAACCTTCTTGCTTTGAAGATGCAATTGGAATTGCAGATTGGGAAAAAGCTATGGATGAGGAGATGGCTGCACTTTATGGAAATGATACATGGAAGCTAGTTCCATTGCCGCAAGGAAAGAAACCCATAGGCTATAAATGGGTTTACAAGGTAGAACATAATGCTGATGGTAGCATATGCAGGTATAAAGCACGATTGGTAGCTAAAGGATATGCACAAACATATGGCATTGGTTATGAGGAAACATTCAGCCTGGAGCTAAAATGTCTATTGTTAGGACACTTTTTGCATTAGCTACAACAAAAAGATGGACTTTGCATCAGATGGATGTGAAGAATGCTTTCCTACATGGTGAGTTACATGAAGAAGTATATATGGACCAGCCACAAGGATATGAAGATTCAAAGCATCCAGAATATGTTTGCAGGTTGCAAAAGGCTTTGTATGGGCTGAAGCAGGCTCCGCGTGCATGACATGCAAGGATTGCTGATTACTTAGCTAGCATTGGGTTTTCTATGTGTGATGCACATCATTCACTATATGCAAGGAAGGTTGATGATGGCATCACAATTGTGGCCATTTATGTTGGTGACTTGATTCTAGGTGGCGATAATGAAAAAAGCATCAAAGAGGTAAAGCAACTTCTTATGTAGGAATTTGACATGAAAGATCTTGGTGTGCTGCGCTATTTCTTGGGCATTGAGTTTATACATACAGAAACAGGTATATGGATGTCGCAAAGGCAATATGCCTTGAATATGATGCAAAAGTATGGTATGGCTGGTTGTAAGCCAATTTCTATGCCATTAGATCAAAATCTGAAGTTGGATACTACATCAGGTGAAGCATTGGAAAATGCTACTATGTATCGGAAAATTGTGGGAAGTCTTATATATCTTACAATTACAAGGCCTGATTTAAGCTATACTGTTGGACTTGAAAGTTAGTTTATGCAGGTTCCCAGGAAGCCACATTTGGATGCTCTGAGGTGCACTCTACGTTATGTGAGTGCTACTTTGGATTATGCATTGTTTTATGAAACTGGTGTAGATTTGCAGGTTCATGGATACACCGATGTAGATTGGGCTGATAGTACTCCAGATAGAAGATCTACTAGTGGCTTTCTTTTCTCACTTGGAGGTGCAGCTATTACATGGAGCAGTAAGAAGCAAACCACTGTTGCTTTGTCGAGTACAGAAGCTGACTATAGAGGTGCTGCAATGGTAGCATGTGAGGCATCATGGCTGGAGATGTTACTTGCAGATTTAGGTGTGGAAGTGCAAAATGCTATCACTATCTATTGTAATAATTTTAGCAGCATACAGTTAGCACGGAACCCTATTTTCCATGCTAGAACAAAGCATATTGAGGTACATTATCACTTCATCAGAGAGAAGGTATTAGCAGGTGATATTGATCTTGTTTATGTGAGAACAGATGAGCAGGTTGCTGATATTTTCACCAAAGCACTTGGAGCTGAGAAGTTGAAGAAGTTTCGGGAGATGCTTGGATTACAGGATATGGCATTGAGCTTGAGGGGGAGTGATGAGATATCAAGCTCAACATGTGATGATCGAGGATGACACGTACCAGTTTTTCGTTTCTTTGACATGTATAGTGGTCACGCCCGTATATGTCAGGGATACTTCATTGAGCTTTATTAGATTTATCTACCGAGAGTGATGGGACATTTGTTTCTTGCCAGCTCACTCATTCACGGACATTAGGTTTTTCCTTATGTACTGACCTTTATATATTGCACTTGTTGTATTCTTGTTTTTAGGTCATTCTTGTACATTCCTTTTATGTAATAGAAGAAGAAGAAGAAGATCATTTTTCCTTGCTTCAATCTGTGTGTGTGCTTCTCCTTGAGAGTAGGGTGTGTGTGTGAGCTCTCTTCCTTATCTCCTTCCTTGTGACAAATAAGAGCATAGATCTACTCTTAAACTGAGAGACAGATGAAGCCTTTTGGAGGTATAAGCCTGATCAACCGAATGAGGTAGGAACGATCACAATCTATGAGTTGAAAGATCTTGAGAGCCCAGACAAAGTGACCTATTTAGACAACACTTCAACGAGAATCTTTGTGGTCACTGAGCATGGTAAGCATCCCTACACTTGGAAGGGTGAATTTATTTTTCCCCAACCAAGATCTAATGTCTCTTATGGACACCAAGGAGCTGGAACATCCTAAGCTCATGGAGCTCACAAGGATAGAAGTAGAGACCGGCCAGAGGTGAGCTTTGCCAACCCCTTGGGAAGAGAAAGATCAAGAGCGGAGACAGATAGAGAGGAAAGTGAGAGACCTAGAGCCCCAAGGAACCAAAGAAATGCTGATGATTTTCCTTTGCCAAGGCCTAGGGAACACACTAGAACCTTGAGGCCAACCCAGCTGGTTAAGTCCATGAAGAACTACTTCAATGGCACTAGAGACCCATACAATCATGTGGCCGAGTTTAGGCAAGTCTTGAGAGCTGAACAAGTGGAGGAACTATTCACACAATACAATGCCTTTGGTCTAACCCTTAGGAACACCACCTTACATGGTTTCAACCACTAAATGAGAGACACTTCAGGAACATAGACCAAATTCTAGAGGGTTTCATTACTGAATTCTCCAAGAGTAGTATACAACATAATACTTCCTCAATGATTCATAGCTTCAAGCAGACACCTCAAGTGACTGTTAGACTTGCAAGAAGAAGGTTTAGGCAATATCTAGAGAGATGTCTGATTCCTGAGTTACCCACACCAGCCAAACAAGTGGCTTTATTCTTAGATGGACTACTAAGTGCAAAGTTGAGATCATATGTGTACTTAAAGGACCCTAGAACCATAGAAGAGTGTGTACACATGTGCATCAACATTGAGGATAACCTAGGGGAGGAATTGGAACTTTCAAAAATCTTCAAAGATTCAGATAGTTCTAGTAGCCTCACCTCCACGCAGTCCACATCCATTGAAGAACTTGCAGAGAAAGTAGCTCAAAAGCTAGGTGTATCAAGCAAACAAATACCAAGGTTTGCCCCAGTGAAGAGATGCTATACTTGCGGAGGTGACCATATGGCGAACGTATGTCCCATTATGGATCAACCCCAAGTGAACCCTAGTAGCCAATACTGCACCATAGAATGGAGATACACTAATCACACCGCACAAGATTGCCCATACAATAAGCAAGCGGTTAGGCAAACCTACCCTCAGCCATATCCACAACAGGGAAGATACCAGAACCAATACCTACCACAACAATATGGCAGGCCACAACAACCTTCTACCAAAACCAACAAAGGCCTCAACCTGTGTTAGCTCAACAGCTCCCAACCCCATCCAATGTGATCCCGGTAAAGTATGCAGCTGCAGAAGAGAATCTCAATAGAGCCATAGTGCTAGTAACACCATTGCTTTCAAAAAGTGACCTTAGTGATCATAGCTTTGACTCTACTCATGTTGATAGCCCCCAAGCTTACTACATGTAGCCACCAGAGCATAACGAGTCATATTACTATGAAGATATGAGTGAACCTAGCTGGGAGCCATAGTATGCAAATGTCATGTATGCAAACCCCAACTCTAGACCTCAACCTAGGCAAGTAAGACCCCGAGCTCCTAGAGGACCATGCTACCGATGTTAGGGAGATCACTTCATTCGTGATTGCCCCATGCCCGCACCTACACAACTCCAATCAGTAACAATCCAGGGCTTTTGTCAAGATTGCGGAAAGGAGCATCTCTTACGAGATTGCCCAAAGAATCCCAATAACATGCCAAAAATCACTCCTATTAATGTTTTTGGGTTAGTCGTAGAATCTTCAGGGAGTGTAACTTCCACTACACCAGTGCAAGTGGTCACTAGAGCTCAAGCTGCGTAGCAAAACCAAAGATTATGCCAAGAAAAGAGTTCCGAGGTTAGCGAAACCGAGAGCATAACCAAGAAGAGGACTAGAGCCTGGAAGGATAGCCACAAGAGAATGAAAAGACAATGGGCAAAGAAGATGATTGAACTCGAGGAAAGTCTAAGAGAAACGAAAGCCAAGATCATTGAACTCACATCTCAAACTCCCTCTCACACTACCCCATCACCACCAATCCCATCTTCCTCCAACCCACCACCTTCCAACCCACCACCTTCCAACCCACCTCACTCAATCCCACCACCCCCTAGAGTAGGATCAGTCCTAGCAGATCCCACTCCCGAGGACCTAAACATGATGCTTAAAGCATATCAGACCAGAATTCAAGAAGGGCCAAACGTAACGGATCATGAAAAGTGTTACCCTAGAGTAGAACTAGAGCTTGAACGAACCAAAATTTGTGCTAAGATGGTGGAATTGGCTCAAACCATGTTTGAAGCCAATCGCCTCTTTAACTTCTCTAGTTCAGCAAAGACGCAGTTGCACTTTGATGGACTGCTAGAAATATTGGAGAGGCTAATTGCACAATCAGAAAAGGACCCCACCTCTCAAAATAAGGGCAAGGCAAGTGAAAGGGTAAGCCTTCCCGCCCAAGAAGCTTATGTGCCTAACTCCACAGAGCCAGACACATCTTCTTCTATGAATCGGTACACACCAGAATTCCTATGAGAGATTCAAGAAGAGAAATGGGCTAAAGAGAGTGAAGTTGTTCCTCCCATTGAACTTGTGGATGACATGCATGATCAATTCCCACAAGATATTCCTTCCATTTATGGAGAGCAGGAGAGTACCCAATCTCAGGAGAGATTAGACTTTGAGTCTAATTACTTATAGGAACTACCCCATTTCACAGGCCCATGGGAAGCTAAGTCCACTTGCATGAGAGCACCCACGATCATGATAAGAAACGAAGACTCAGTCATACCTAGGAATACGGAGGTAGTAAAGAATACTAAAGTGCAGTGAAATCTCACTTTAGAAGAGCTACTCAAGGTTAGGCTAGAACTATGGAAACATGTAGCCAATCAAGTGCCAGAAGTAGAAAAACCTCGTTCCCAGGTAGGATCCCATAGAACAGTGCCTGAAATACCTTTGGATAAGATAGGAGACATGAGTGAAGGTGAAGAAGGAAATACCTATCTTCCCATTACCCATCAAGGTTACACAACCAAGGCAATTTTGGACTTAGGTGCAGGAGTTGCAATTTCCACCACTTCCCTATGGAAGCGTTGGGGCAAGCCAACCCTCTGGCCAACGAGAATGAAATTGCAGATGGCTGACAGTCACATAGAAAGACCCTTAGGACTGCTAGAAGAGATAACTCTCACTATGTGTGGTGTGGAGTTTGAGCATAATTTTGCTATATGTGACTTTAGCAAAAATCATGCCTATGAGATGATTTTGGGAAGACCATTTATGCGACAGTTGCAAGTGGTACAAGATTGGGGAACCAATTCTTTGTACTTGCAACACTTAGGTGTTACGACCAAAGTTAATCTCAAGGATTACTCTCATAGAGATGTACCCCCCATCCAATGGAATCCCATCCATAGGGCCAAAGATGACACTTAGTCAGTGCATTCCATAGGATTAGGATGAAGGCTGACTGTTGGCACACAAAGCAACAGAGGAATCATGCACAATACGGCAACAAGGCCAGATCATTTTTTCCCTTAGATTATGTACAACTCAAGTGATTTTAATCACTACACAAACATTGTAAATCCCGTTTTTGGTAGATTAGACTCCATTTTGTGCAAGCCGAGGAGTCCTCGAGCTTGAGGAGTATTAGAAGTACCATCGTACCAATTTTCATAATTTTTAGACTTCGTTTGAGCCATCAAATAAGCCCTGGAACCTAATTTTTAACTAGGCCGGACACTAGGTCTGGACAGGGTCAAAAGCTAGTCAAAAACTATAAAAAGAGCTAGAGAGCTCATTTTTGAGGTTGAATTGTAATTGAAACAAACTTGTAAGAGCTATTGAAAGTAATCTAAAGAACTCCATTGATTCTCTCTCTTTGTCTTGCCTTGTGTGCGCGTGTGTGTGTATGTGTGTGCATGCTTGTGTGCTTCTCACTCACGCACTTGTGCCGCCACTTGCTCGAGGTCTTCATACCATCCTCACGTCTTCCCGGATTGACATTAAAGGAGGTGCTACTCATCATTGAGCTACACCAAATTTTGGCGCCGTTGCCGGGGATCGAGCTTTGAGGACGAGCGTGTGATGGTAAGACGTAGAGTTGACGCGTTGGAGTTGTAGGTATTTTCTTCACTCTCATCGATTTTCTTTTACTTTCTTCACCATCATCATCATCACCATCTCCCACGTCCATCTCCATCATCGCGAAAATTTCAGTTTTTTGACTATATCCCCACCTCCACCCCATTTCCCTCATTTCACTTATGAGAGAGAGCGAGAGAGCGAACTTGCATGTGCTGTTTTTGCATGTTTTCTGAGCTATTTTGCAGGTTTTTTGCTGTACCATCATCCCCAGCAGTGTGCGCAGGTACGACAGGCTCTGCACGGGTCCCGGGACGACAGCCTCTGTCTATCGCGACAGACAGAAAATCTTAACATTTTGTGAATGCATGTTTATCATTGTAACCTACACCTTGAGGGCACTCTAGATCACTAGAAGTTTTTCAAAAATTTGCATTTTTTCAGTCTATCGCGACAGACACTGTCTATCGCGACAGACACCGTCTATCGCGACAGACACCGTCTATCGCGACAGACAGAAATCCACGATAGACACCGTCTATCGCGACAGACACCGTCTATCGCGACAGACAGAAATCCACGATAGACACCGTCTATCGCGACAGACACCGTCTATCGCAACAGACAGAAATCCACGATAGACACCGTCTATCGCGACAGACACCGTCTATCGCGACAGACAGAAATCCACGATAGACACCGTCTATCGCGACAGACACCGTCTATCGCGACAGACAGAAATCCACGATAGACACCGTCTATCGCGACAGACACCGTCTATCGCGACAGACAGAAATCCACGATAGACACCGTCTATCGCGACAGACACCGTCTATCGCGACAGACAGAAATCCACGATAGACACCGTCTATCGCGACAGACACCGTCTATCGCGACAGACAGAAATCCACGATAGACACCGTCTATCGCGACAGACACCGTCTATCGCGACAGACAGAAATCCACGATAGACACCGTCTATCGCGACAGACACCGTCTATCGCGACAGACAGAAATCCACGATAGACACCGTCTATCGCGACAGACACTGTCTATCGCGACAGACAGCCCCCACGATAGATTGTGTCTATCGCGACAGACACCGTCTATCGCGATAGACAGGCATTTTCGGCAAAAAATTAAGGTGTGAATTTTTGGAAATTTAGGCTAAATTTTGGGCATATTTGCACTTTCATGTACTCATATACTTACAAAGGCCTTAGAAAATGCATTAAAACCCCCGAAAGGCTCTGTCTGTTTAGTAACCCCCTAAACCCTGAACGGTCATAACTTTTTCATACGAAATCCATTTTCAGAGCTCGTGACATATACCACACGCCCTCAACTGTTTTTTATAAGAATAACGCGTTGATTTTCAGATAGGATATTTGGAAGTTGACACACTGAGGGGTAGGAACACCAAGGGAGCTCTAGAGTAAATTTCTAACAATGCAAAAGGGGGAACAAGGGTCATTAAAAAAGTGTCTGAAATAAATTGTCTGTCAATTGAAAGGTCTACTTGGAGCTAATCTTGGGATTTATGCAGGCCTATTGAGAAGCAATTGAGAGTATCCAAGCAAGGGTGTGGCGCCCGCTTGAGAATCAACTTCTCGAGCACTAAAGAGCAAGGTTCGGCAAGAAAGGTCGGAATATTCTCAACTCCTCTTCGTCAATTCCTAGCCTAGGCTAAGAGCGATTAGAAGTAGGAGTAAGTCAGGGCGACGATAGGCAGTTATCAAGTTGAAGACTACCTAAAAACTCAAGTTCAAGTTAAAAATTTAATCTCTGCACTGCCGATAACATAAAGGAAAAGAACCTAACGTGGAACGATCAATTGCAAGTGCGAAACAACATTCAAACATTCCTGACGACGTGATATCAGACAAGAACTCAAACATGATAAAATAACTAAAAAGAATCAAGTGACTGGTACCAATTGATCGGCAACGAGGTTGTACTCTGGAAAAAATTGGGATAATCAGTTAGGCATATGAACCTTCGATCAGGACGACACCTAGCAAGAGAGAGACAAAGCCTTAGGTCTTCAGAGGCTAGTGTCAATCACACTGCAAGGTCTTGGGCCCAGCAGTTGAGCCACCACTCATACTACCCTAGCTCTGAGACCAGTGAGTCAGAAATGTCTCAAGGCATGGACAGACCTACGGGGAGTTCAGGAGTGCCTTACCTGTACAGGGTAGAAGGCCCTTACAAAACACAGTTGGAGTACCTGAGGACCAACCGATTAGGTGCTAGCATCTATGAGGACGGCTTAGGAAGATCTGTGGTCCAGATTAAAAACCCTGATCAATCCATTGGACTAGAACACCCAGCTGTCAAGTTTGAAAATGGTGCATACCTGGACAAAGAAGGAACTATATACGTAGTCACTAGTCATCCTGATAGGACAGATGACTTTGGGAATGTAATCTCAGAAGCGGACTTAGGTGACCTGGAACAAGGGAACATGGGTGCAGAACCTAGAACCCCTCGAGGTAAATCAGTTCTCACTAGGATTATCACGCCTGAATGGGTCCCCCAAGACAACAAGAGCATAGAGTTGCTCCTCAATCGAGAAACTGATGAAGCCTTTTGGAGGTATAAGTCTAATCAGCCAACAGACATAGGAAATATCAGGATCTATGAGCTTAAGGATCCGGATAGCCCAGGCAGAGTGACCTATTTAGATCATGCTTCAGAACGGATCTTCGTGGTGACAGAAAATGATAGGCATGCCTACATGTGGAAGGGTGAATTTATTTTTCCCCAACCAAGATCAAATGCATCCTATGGTCACCCTGGGGCGGGAACTTCCCAAGCTCATGGTACGCAAAGAGACAGAAGTAGAGATAGACAGGAAGTAAGCTTTGCCAACCCTGTAGGCAGAGAAAGAACGAGAACAGAGACGAATAGGGTAGAACCTCCTGAGATACATAGAGCCCACAGGAACCAAAGAAATGTAGATGGATTCCCTCTGCCAAGACCTAGAGAGCACGCAAGAACTTTGAGACCCACCCAGCTAGTTAAGTCCATGAAGAATTAGTTTGACGGCACAGGAGATCCCTATGATCATGTGGCAGAGTTCAAGCAAGTCTTGAGAGCTGAACAAGTGGAAGATCTGTTCACACAGTACAATGCCTTCGGTCTAACCCTTAGGAACACGGCACTTACATGGTTTCAGCCATTAGATGAGCGTCAGTTCAGGAGCATAGACCAACTCCTAGAGGCATTCATTGTAGAGTTCTCCAAGAGTGGCATAAGACACAACACCTCCTCACTGATCCACAGCTTCAAGCAAACCCCCCAAGAGACTGTCAGATTGGCCGGAAGAAGATTTAGACAATATCTTGAAAGGTGCCCTATTTCGGAGCTACCCACATCTGCTAAACAAGTAGCCTTATTTCTTGATGGATTGCTAAGCCCAAAATTGAGATCCTATGTGTATCTGAAAGACCCTAGGACTATAGAAGAATGTGTACGTATGTGCATTGACATTGAAGATAACCTAGGAGAAGAGCTAGAGTTGTCCAAAATTTACAAAGATTCAGATAGTGCATCTAGTCAATCTTCCACACAAGCCACGTCAATTGAAGAACTTGCCGAAAAAGTAGCTCAGAAATTAGGTGTAACTAGCAAACAAATCCCAAGGTTTGCCCCTGTGAAAAGGTGCTATACATGCGGTGGTGACCATATGGCGAATGTCTGTCCCATTATGGCTCAACCCCAAGTAAACCCTAGTAGCCAGTACTGCACCATAGAACGGAGATACACCAATCACACCGCACAAGACTGCCCATACAACAAGCAGGCAGTTAGGCAACCCTATCCGCAACCCTACCAACAAGGCAGATACCAGAACCAAAATCCACCACCACCATATGCTAGACCCCAACAAACCTACCAACCACAGTATCAGGCCCAACAAAGGCCTCAGCCTGTGCTAGCACAACAACCCCCTGCCCCAGCTAATGTGATTCCGGTAAAGTATACTGCTGCAGAAGAGAACCTGAATAGAGCTATAGTCCCTGTAACATCCTTGATCTCTGAAAATGACCCAAGTGACCATAGCTTTGATTCTACCCATGTGGATAGCCCCCAGGCTTACTACATGCAGTCCCCAGAACATGGAGAGTCCTACTATGGTGAAGAGCCGAACGAACCTAGTTGGGAGTCAGATTACACGAACATCATGTATACAAACCCCAACCCTAGACCTCAACCTAGGCAAGTACGACCACCATTTCCTAGAGGACCGTGCTACAGATGCCAAGGAGATCACCTCATTCGTGATTGTCCCTTGCCTCCACCTACGCAAACCCAGTCGGTGACGATCCAAGGCTTCTGCCAAGATTGCGGAAAAGAGCATCTCTTACGAGATTGCCCAAAGAACCCCAATAGCATGCCAAAAATCACCCCTATCAACGTTGTTGGGTTAGTGGTAGACTCCTCAGGAAGCGTCACTTCCACTGCACCAGTACAGGTAGTCACTAGGGCTCAGGCATTGCAGCAAAACCAAGGGGTAGGCCAGGAAAAGAGCCTAGATGCTAGCGATACTGAGAGCCAAAATAAAAAGAGAACAAGAGCTTGGAAAGATAGCCGCGAACGCATGAAAAGGCAATGGGCAAAGAAGATGAGTGAACTTGAGGAAAGTCTACGAGAAACCAAGGCTAAAATCATAGAGATCACGTCTCAACCGCACTCTCACACATTCCCACCGCTACCATCCCCATCACCCTCCATCCCTTCACCCTCTAAGACAGCCTACGCAACCCACCCACCACCCCAAACAGGATCAGTATTAGCTGATCCCACTCCCGAAGACATAGACATGATGCTTAAGGCATATCAGGCCAGAATCCAAGAAGGGCCAAACGTCACGGATCATGACAAGTGCTATCCTAGAGCTGACCTAGAGATAGAAAGAACAAAACTATGCGCGAAAATGGTCGCATTGGCTCAGACTATGTTTGATGCCAGTCGCCTTTTCAACTACTCAGGCTCAGCCAAAACGCAATTACACTTGGATGGATTCCTAGAGAAGTTAGAGAGGATAATTGCAAGATCTGACAAGGAAGAAAAAAATCAAGACCAAGAAAAAGCAAGCAAAAACAGGAATCATTCCCAATCAGAAGTGTATGTGGCCAAGGCCCCTAAACCGGACAACTTCCCCTCCTTAGAAAGAATAGAGAGGCCAATAGCACAGCCAGAAAAGGAACCTACCCCTCAAAGAAAGGAAAGGGCAAGAGAACGGGTGAGCCAGCCTCTTCAGGAAGCCCGTGGGCCTCCTCAAGAAGCTTATCTCCCCCCCCAAAAGGCAGATGAGCCTCCCTCGAAAGCTCAAGTACCTCCACAGGTTGCCTCCATTCCTTCTCAGGGGATGTGTGAGCCTGTTCGGAAAAGTAATAGAATAAGTAATCCTCCCCAAGAAGCTTGTGCTCCAGCCATTTGCGAGAACGAGGAGAGAATCAACAATAGAATCAGCCCTCCTTCACAGGTTGCTTATGCGCCCAATTCTACGGAGCCAGACACTTCTTCTTCTATGAATCGGTTTGCACCAGACTTCCTACGAGAGATTCAAGAAGACAAATGGGATAACGAAAGCGAGGTCGCCCCTCCTTTTGAACTTGTGGATGATGCACACGACCAATTCCCACAAGACATCCCATCTATTTACGGGGAGCATGAGAGTGTTCAGTCTCACGAGAGAATAGACTTTGAGTCGAATTCCATACAAGAGCTACCCCACTTCACAGGCCCTTGGGAAGCAAAGTCCACATGTATGAGAGCACCCACAGTCATGGTAAGGAACGACGACTCAGTCATACCTAGGAACACAGAGGTAGTGAAGAACACTAACGTGCAATGTAATCTCAAGTTAGAAGAGCTACTCAAGGTTAGACCTGAATTATGGAAACATGTAGCCAAACAAGTACCAGAGATAGCAAAACCTCGTTCCCAGGTAGGATCCCATAGGACAGTGCCAGAAATTCCCTTGGATAAGATAGGGGATATGTGTGAAGGCGAAGAAGGGAACACCTATCTTCCCATCACCTACCAAGAGTACACCACCAAGGCAATTTTGGACTCAGGTGCAGGAGTTGCAATTGCCACCACTTCCCTTTGGAAGCGTTGGGGCAAGCCGGCACTCAGGCCAACGAGGATGAAATTGCAGATGGCCGATGGTCACATAGAGAGACCCCTAGGATTGCTAGAAGGAATAACTCTCACCACTTGTGGTGTCGAGTTTGAACATACCTTTGCTATATGTGACTTCAGCAAAAATCATGCCTATGAGATGATTTTGGGAAGACCATTCATGAGACAGCTGCAAGTGGTACAGGATTGGGGAACCAATTCTTTGTATCTGCAACACTTGGGTGTTACAACCAAAGTCAATCTCAAGGATTATTCTCATAGAGATGTCCCTCCTATCCAATGGAATCCCATCCATAGAGCCAAAGATGATACAGAATCTGTGCATTCCATAGGATCAGGATCCTCCTGGATGCACGAAGACACTCACTTATGGATGTGCAAAGTAGCAGTGGAGGAAGAGAAGAGAGAAAAGGCCAGAGAAATAGGTGCAAACGAAACCCATAGACCCATTCAAGACCCAGCCTATGCACCTGTAGTTTTTCCAGACGAGGAATTTGAACCCCATGGCTGGGCAGAAATTTTAGCAACAATGGACGTAGCCATCAATGAAGAACAATGGACACCTCACTGTGATGAGGATGGCTATGATATTTCAGTCTTCTCCATAGAGCCAATCATGGGAGAGGCGGTTCTAGAAGAATGCGAACCTAGCCCTGATGCATTTGAGGATGCAAGTGACTCCGATCTAGAGTCAATCATTATGGACCCACCATTTGCATCAGATGAAGAATACTTCCATGAAGTAGAATTTCAACCCCAGAGGCATGGAGAGGTTACAACTAATGTAAGATTAACAACACATGTGACCCCGAAGGAAGAAGGGAAGAAACGAAAGAAGAGAGAAGCCTTACCAGAAGAGGAAGAATCTTTGTTTGAGGTCCCAGAAAATTTTAAGAAGTATGAGATAGATGACAGGAGAGTCATGATAAGAATGCCTAAACGAGAGGCACAATCGGGAGAGGCCTATGATAACAAAGAAACCACCAAGAAAATAGTAGTGGCCATAGAAGAAGGAGAGGAGAGATGCACGTATATAGGCCATGACCTGACAGAAGAAGAAGAGCACGAATTGATTGCCTTGCTAAGAGAATACAGAGATGTATTCGCTTGGAGTTACAAGGATTTGAAAGGGGTTGACCCGGACATATGCTCGCACACCATCCCCATGACCTCAGATGCCAAACCCTCTAAGCAAAAGCCTTATACATATAACGATAATTACGCTGCTAAGATCAAGGAAGAGATAGATAGACTGGTCGAAGCTGGATTTATCTATGAAATTGAGCACACTGAATGGGTATCCCCCATCGTAGTGGTGCCCAAGAAGAATGGCAAACTGCGTGTGTGCATTAACTTGAAAAAGGTTAATGCCGCCACAATTCGAGATAACTATCCGCTTCCCATCACAGAACATCTCTTAGAAAGAGTGGCAGGCAAGGAAGTGTACAGCTTCCTTGATGGATTTTCGGGCTACAATCAAGTAGCCATAGCTCCAGAGGATCAGCATAAGACAGCCTTTGCCACAGAATGGGGCATTTTTGCTTTTAGAGTAATGCCATTTGGGCTTACCAATGCACCAGCCACCTTCCAGAGGCTGATGTGCCATGTGTTTAAGGAGTTCCTGAGGAAGAGTTTAGAAGTCTATGTTGATGATCTTTGTGCTCATTCCAACATTAGACAAACTCATATTCCTGAACTCAGATAAATCTTTGACAAATGTAGAGAATACCAAGTCTGCCTGAACCCAGAAAAGTGCGTTTTCATGGTCAGGCAAGGCAAGATTCTAGGACACATAGTGTCAAAGAATGGCATATCTACCGATGAAGAAAAAGTGAGAGCCATAGCAGAGCTACCTAGGCCAAAGAATGTCAAGGAAGTACAAGCTTTCATGGGGCATTGTGGTTATTATCGGCGATTTATACACATGTATGCTGTCATTGCAAAGCCTATGTACGGACTTCTGACAAACTTTGAGTGGACGGATGAATGCGAAAATTCCTTCCAAGAGCTTAAACGAAGATTATGTTCAGCACCAATCTTGACCACACCAGATTGGAATAAGCCATTCCATGTTCACGTGGATGCATCCAGTTATGCTATTGGATGTGTGCTCACACAACCTACTGGTGAAGGTAATATGGACCTTCCAATTGCCTATGCTAGTAGACAATTGAATGCGGCTGAACGAAATTATACCACTACTGAACGCGAAGGATTAGGCATGGTATATGCAGTCAAGAAATTTAGACACTATTTGCTTGCAAATAAGTTTAAATTTTTTACTGATCATCAGGCGTTGTTATATCTTGTAAACAAGCCATGCAATACAGGAAGATTAGTAAGATGGTTTCTCCTGCTAATGGAATATGATTTTGAGGTTGTGGTAAGAAAAGGTAGAACCCACTTGAGAGCTGATCATCTCTCTAGGCTCACATCGGGAGAAGCCCCACAAGGAGTGTCAGATGACCTTCCTGATGCTTACTTGTTTAATTTGGAAGTTGTGCCGCAGTGGGCTAAGCCTTTGGTACCAGTCTTGACATACGGGCCTAACCATCCAGTGGTGAACACACGGAATAGAGAGGTTGTAAAAGCCCAAAAGTATCACATCATGGCCGGAAGCATGTACAAGCACACAGATCAAGGGATCTTGGCTTGTTGCGTAGAAGAGGATGAGTACGCTAAATGGTTGCAATTAGCACATGTAGGTGCATTAGAGCAACACCATTCAAAGCAAAGAACTTTGCAGACTCTAAAGAGATTCGGAGTGCATTGGCCAACTATGGAAGCTGATGTCCAAAAGTTGTGCAAGGAATGCCCAATCTGTTGCACTAAACCACCAGTGGAACATGCCACTCTTTATCAAGTATCCATTGTGCCAGATTGGAGCGAACCACTAGTATCATTCCTGAGGACAAACACTTTCCCCCCAGACATGACTCTGGCTAGGAAAAGGAGTTTAGAACAAGAAGCCTTGGATTACTCACTCATTGGTGATAATCTATACAAACGCGGTAAGGATGGTTACCTGAGACTGTGTGTCCATGAAAGTGAATATCTCAAGATCTTGGAAACTGCTCACCAAGGGGTAGCAGGAGGACACTTTGGACCAGATCGGGTGATCAAAGCGATACTATTTGCGGGCTTCTGGTGGCCTACCCTTCACATGGATGCACATACCTATGTGAAACGGTGTGATGTATGCCAGAGGACTCAGTATCCTATACGCAAAGATGAGATGCCACTGAAACCTATGATGGGCGGACGTGCATTCTCTAAGTGGGGAATAGACTTCGTAGGTCCTATTAATCCCCCAGCTAAAGGTTCTCATGCGGAATACATCATTGTGGCAACAGATTATCTCACCAAGTGGGTAGAGGTAAAAGCGACAACCAAGAACGATGCTCAAACAACTGCCAAATTCTTGTTTGAGAATGTATTCACGAGATATGGACTACCTATAGAGCTTGTAAGTGATAGAGGCACTCACTTCTTGAATGAAGTTATTGAAAATCTACTCCAAGAATTTTTGGTAATACACAAGAAGTCTGCCCCATACCACCCTCAAGCTAATGGTCAAGCTGAGAGCACTAATAAGATTTTATGCAATGTACTGACGAAATTAGTGAACACTAAACGCTCTGATTGGGACAAACAGCTACACCATGCTGTTTGGGCATACCGAGTGGCCTACAAAACGGTACTCCAAGCCACTCCCTTTCAGATGGTATTCGGTCAAAACGCTGTGTTACCCTTGGACTTCTTGATCCCTACATTGAGAGTAGCACGAGAGCACGAATGGACAGGTCATGAGCTCTCCTCTAGGATCTTTGACCTTGAACGATTAGGGGAAACGAGACTGAGAGCCGCTGCAGGGATATACGCAGCCAAGAAGAGACAGAAGGCATACTTTGATGCCCACGTGAAGGATAAAGGCTTGAAAGCAGGAGATCTAGTCTTAGTCTATACACTAAAACAACACGCGAGGAAGCTAGAAAAGAGAGGCTACGGACCTATGATCATCAATAGGATCTCCACGAGCGGAGCAGTACAATTGGCCACATTAGAGGGTGATGTTCTCCCAAATTATATTAGCGGTTGCAGAGTCAAGTTGTATCAGGAACCCCTCACGGAGGAAATGCTCAGACGACTCAACACTGCTAAGAAACGCAAAGAGGAAGAAAAGCGAGTTCGAGAAGAAGCTCAAGCTGAAGCTTTAGAACGCATCAGAAGGATGAAATTACGAAGGCAAGGTAGAGATCAGCCTGGAGCGAATGACTATGCAGACCAAGGATTTCCTATGGCCATGTGTGAAGTCGCAGGAACAAGCTCGCATAGGATAATTGATAGACGTCCTTTCGTAACCATAGATATAGGACATGGAAAGAGTGCAAGGACCGTAAGAGCCTTGATTGACTCAGGAGCAGCCACTAGTGCTGTTAAATTGTCGTACTGCCAAGAATTACAATTGACTGTCAATCCTGTGGAAGCATATCTTATAGGATTGGGAGGAGTGGAAACCCCTTGCATGGGCGAGGCGGAACTTCCCCTTTACATTCATGATGAGGCAATGACAGTTAAAGTACTGGTGTGTCAAGATGAAGATCTCACTGAACCTCTAGTCTTGGGTCAAGATTGGATCTATGACCAAGCAATTAACTTAAACCTAAGAAGTGGACTTCTCCAGGTTTGGGTCAATCATAGTCGAGTTACAGTAGAATTAGACAATGGGGCACTCAAGGAACTAGGAAAGGCACAGACTCCTGGTCCTTCCAGGGGTACACATGAAGATGACCATGCTGTTCTTGTTCAAAACCCTGTATTGCAGAGGAATGACATTTGCAAACAAGGAGTCAGGGATACAACGGATCTCCCTTCTTTTCCAAAGGCCCGAAGGAGGCAGCACCCAAAGGCGGATCACAAGCAGAAGAGGCATAGTACTACCTATGTCCGAGATCAAAAGTACCTGCGCAGCAGAATGCCCCAGAAACTCAACCAGGTGTGGGTACAAAAAGGCGAACGACCAGCTGCACCACCGTCAACTACACGGACACGGCTTCTTATTAGTAACCAACAACACAACGCTAATAAGAAGTTTTTCAGAAATTCTTCTGCTAAAGTAAAATCTATTTGGGTGCCCAAGAAGTCGATGAAGGCAAGCCCACAATCTAGACAAATTTGGGTGCCTAAGGCTTGCTTGGGGGCACAAGTAGTTATGCCAAGGCCACAACCTATGCAGCATCACCCAACTATGAGTACAACCAGAATTTCCTCGTGCTCAACACTTAGGAACACACCAAGACCCAGGAGCATGCATGTAATCACTTATAAGTGGGTCCCTAAAAGGCCCCACTCCCAAACAGCGACACCGACACAGCTCTCTAGTGTCTCTACGAAACCGAAAGCAAAGCCCATCCACTGCATTTGGCAGTCTAAGATCTGTAATAAACCCCCCGACCCAGATTTGTAAATTCACCCCACTTACTAACGGCATTAGTCTCCTAGGAATACATAAACGTTAACTACACTCACTGTCTTCGTGCACCTACTAACCACTAACTCACCATCTACCTCATGTTAATGTGTAACGGGGACAATAACGGATTTATTTTGTCCATTACGATGTTAACACATGATTCTATATTCTCACAGAATCAGAAAGCAAGAAGAGAAATGGCAGAAGCGACAGGTTCGGGCTCACAAGTAGGGATACTCACTGCAGGGATTGATGTGGATAGCCTACCTGTGGATCTGCCCCCGACTGAACGACCAGTGGAGATGCAACACCTCCAGCAACTCCCGGTGCCAGATCCCCCTACAGGAATCACGGAAAGAGTTCATGCGAATTCTCATTGGTTCAATGGCATGCCCGGTCCATTAGGTGAGGCCAAGTATATCTGGGAGTCTAAATGCGAGTATGACAGATCATGGGTGTGATTCCAATTTTTCTCCAAAGAGTTCGAGACTTTACAGAACACAGAAGATCTACAGATCATATGGCAACGAGCAGGATTGGCGGAATATTTTGAAGCCCCACTACCTAAACCCGATCTCCTCCGATGTTACTATTTGGTCTCCACATTACAAGCTAATGAAGATAAGGACCAACCCGGATCATTTGTTCTCCCTTCATTGCTGGGCAACAACGAGTTGAAGAGGTTTGAGCTTACTGTGGAGTTGGTAAGTGATGCTTTAAATATGCATGGCACGCATGTACCCTCAGAAAAGGATGCTCTCGTTCCCACCAACATGAAGGACAGGAAAGTAGTGAAGCTGAAAGACATGGCAGCACTCACCCCAAATGTGTCCATCCCTCTCCGAATGTGCATGCAACACTTCGCCTTCCCCGGTCAAGACCGATTCACGCAACCACACAAGAAGATCTGGTTTGCTCTCTACTTGGCGGCAGCAGGTGCGTTACCTATTAAGCTACCAGTGTGGATTATAGATCAGTTGTATGAAGCAAACAAACGGGCATCTAGGAAATTAGTGGTGAACGGATGCTGCGCACTCACACGCATCATTTATCGATGCTTGGCATATGATGTCCCCATTGAGCGTGCCTTAACTTGTGCACAATTACAAATGTTTAAAAGGCTCAAGACATCCACACATCAGTCCAAGCGCATGAGGGGCGCGATCCCTTGTGTCCAAACAAGGGAAGTCCTGACTACTCCTGAGGCATCACCATTAAGAGAGGGCACTGTACCCCCCTTTACCATTAGGATACCCAGGTCGGAATCTGACACTACGGCACAACCTACCCCATCGGCTCCTCCTGTTACACCTGAATTCGAATTTGCTGCCACTGGAGAGGCTGAAGGACTGGACCCCCAGGATTTCGAAGCATTCCTACAAAGCACACAATTCTCTGATGTGGAGTTTTATTCAGAGGCAGAGGAGCAGGGCACATCCTCACGAAGAAGACGAAGGTCTACAGACGGTAGACATGTCCATTGGAGTGACGCTCAGCAAAGTCAACAACACGGACACCCGGAAGAAGAAGAAGCGTATGAAGAAGAGACCACTGAAGCCCCAGCATATACAGCAGAACTCCGAAGGCTGTATCAGATTATGGAAAGAGTACGATCGCAGCAATTACTCACTGAACAGAGCAGCAGAGTACTTATGACTCAGTTGTTGGAAGAAGCGGGAGTTGACTCAGAGTACAGGGAAGGTCTCTTATTGATGGCAGAAACATATGGAGTTGTAGAAGCTGTGCGCACTGCCATTCAGAGGCCTTCAGTTCAATATGACCCACGAAGGTTCCAGACACGACCTCGCCCAGGTAAAAATATACAAATTCCCGTTACAGTTGCAGAAGAGCCGACTACTACACCTGAAACTATCAGAACAACCTCCCAGACAGCTAGCCAACAGCACCCAGCCACCCATGAGGAGTCCACCGAACCACTACCACCTACTCCCCCGCCATCACCTCATAGAGGAGAAACAGTAGAAACCACATCGACTAATCAACCCACCGACCCCACCTTCATCTTCCGTACTCCGATCTCCAGTGCCACCCTATTCTCTACCACTGATAATCCTATCTTCGAAGGCAACCCCAACACTACACAATCCGCCGAACCCCTCCTAGACCCTGCCCTAGGGCAACCATCCCCAACGCCCTCAGCCACGGGTCATCCTGACCCTAGATCCACATTCATGGGCTTCCCTGCTACCACGCAACCCTTTCAGCCCTCCTCAACTTTACGACCCCAACCCCCGATATCCCTCTCTCCATTTCTACAATCCCTCCAGGACATCTTTGCTAGGGCTTTTCAACCAGGCCCTCAACCATTCCCTGTCTTTTCAGCTCCTCACCCCACTTCACATCTATTCACCACTTCCACACACACACCACCTACCATACCAGTGTATATGGCAGGTCCCACACTAACACCCACTCCTGAAGGAATGGACATTTCACCACCCACGGCACCTCCACCCACGGGTTCACCTCCTCCCATTCCCCCTCCACCAATTACACCCACACACACAACTTTCGTAGACACATCATTCACTGTCTCCCTTCCCCAATTCCCTTCCCATGCATCTTCCACGGTAAACACCCCCCACTCATCTATAGGTAATGCATTGGACACCATGTTGGCTTGTATATCAAATTTAAGAACAGATTACATTCAGCTTCAGCAACAAAACGCACGCCTGCAAGAGCACTCAGCGACACTACAGCTCCGCCTTGCGGTACTAGAAGAGGAGAACACTCGCCTCCACACACAGTTCCACACCCTCCAAGAAGCCCACAATATATTGGAAGTACAGCTACAGAACGTAGATCAGGAAGCAGTGCAGGTGGTAGAAGGTCACCTACGGACACAACTGGAACGCAACTCAAAACTTCAGCGAAATATGGCGCTACTTAAACGCCATCTTGCGGCTGCTCAGGAAGAGAATAGACGCCTGCAATTACAAAATCAAGAGAACCTGGAAGCAGCTATTGAGAGCACACCGGGGGCACCCATCAGCCCATCCAAGTTTCAAGCAGGGACCCCCGATAATATCAAGATTATATTGGAAGATTATGCCATGCTGCTCGAAGCACATGATAAGCTATCGGAGGAGCTAGGACAACTGAAGCAGGAACACCAACAAGGCCCAACAGCTGCCCCTCCAACCACCCCCTCTGCGGCTTCGCTTCCTTCCGACGCAGAGGCCATAAAAGATCTCCAGCAACAGGTAACTGAATTGCAAACACGCCTACTACAATATGAGAGGCCATCTTCCCCTCCGGAGGCTCCCACGGATGAAGAAGTTGTGCAGATTCCTGTGGAACAAACGTTTGATGAAGAATATGATCCGCAACCATTCCCAGGAGGCCAACAAACAGAAGAAGGGCAGGACACGTTCGAGGCACCACGGCCGCCATGGTTACGACAAGTGGAGGAAATAGGGACCTCGCATGAAGAGCGCACTGTAGTGCAAAATCAGGCTATGAGGGTCATAGAGGAGACTGTTTTACAATCAGAGTACTTCAAGAACTTGTCATCGAGACGCCTGATCCTCTCATCGGAACTCCAGTACAGGCCATATTACATTCTCCTGGCTGATTATAATGCTGAAATACAAAGAGTCACGGGTCAGATTCCTACTTTTGCGACCCAATTTCAACCCGAAGACCTTCCTCCAGAGGTGCGAAAAGGCAAGATTCGTCAACCAACATGGCGGCAGAAACTTTTAGAGACTTATCCAGAAATGCTACGCACATGGAACAGCGCGCCGCTGCACCTCCTGTACAACCCATGCTACGGTCCAGTCCCCCGCCGCAGGTCGTGGAAGGCATTTAATATCAAGGTACAGAACAATGCGCAATGCAAGGAATGGCTGAACTACCCGTACATCGCGCCACCACAAGGACCACCATCGGTAGCATATATGATGGGGACCATTCGCCACTGGATGCCGCGCTTGAAGCCCATGCAAGATGTAGCAGCGCAAATGATGCTTAAAATTTTAGATATGATGCAAGTAGTGCTGAAGACCTTTAGAAATGCAGCCGCACCACAGGTACGTCTTCCGGGGTTTAGCAATGGAAATTACGACTTGGTGTATGACATGAGCACCACCCCCAGTATCCGTGTGGCTTACGCTTGGCATGCACGCATCAAGTACCTCCCCGCCTGCTACAAACAGACCTTCGAAGAAATGTTCAGATCAGGTTTTTGGGAGTACCACTCGGAGATTTTCGCACCAAAGCCGACACATCTACTTCAACTGTTTGCTTGTGAACAAGCAATGTATTCAGAGTACTACACCACCCCGCAACCAGAAACCCCCGGTGCAATAAATTGGGAGGCATTGGAAGCCGATCTAGCCAGAGGCTTAAGGATAGGAGAACATGAACTGGCCACCAATGTCATCCAATATTACATCGACCACCCGCGCGAACAAAGGTCTGTCAGGGGCTACAGACGCTAGGAAGGGGGGAGTGTTGGCACACAAAGCAACAGAGGAATCATGCACAATACGGCAACAAGGCCAGATCATTTTTTCCCTTAGATTATGTACAACTCAAGTGATTTTAATCACTACACAAACATTGTAAATCCCGTTTTTGGTAGATTAGACTCCATTTTGTGCAAGCCGAGGAGTCCTCGAGCTTGAGGAGTATTAGAAGTACCATCGTACCAATTTTCATAATTTTTAGACTTCGTTTGAGCCATCAAATAAGCCCTGGAACCTAATTTTTAACTAGGCCGGACACTAGGTCTGGACAGGGTCAAAAGCTAGTCAAAAACTATAAAAAGAGCTAGAGAGCTCATTTTTGAGGTTGAATTGTAATTGAAACAAACTTGTAAGAGCTATTGAAAGTAATCTAAAGAACTCCATTGATTCTCTCTCTTTGTCTTGCCTTGTGTGCGCGTGTGTGTGTATGTGTGTGCATGCTTGTGTGCTTCTCACTCACGCACTTGTGCCGCCACTTGCTCGAGGTCTTCATACCATCCTCACGTCTTCCCGGATTGACATTAAAGGAGGTGCTACTCATCATTGAGCTACACTGACCCACAATCAAGAAAAATTTGGGTGCCTAAGGCTTGCTTGCGGGCTCAAATTGCCACACATAAACCACACCTACAACATGATTCACTCACTCGAACACCTGATTTTCACTCTTATTCGACACGAACAAACACATTCGTCCATGAGCATGGGTAGAATCACTTGTAAATGGGTCCCTAAAAAGCCTCATTTCCAAGTAGACCTTCTGATAAAGCCCTCGAGAGTCTCCACAAAATAAAAAACAAAAGCCATCCACTGTGTTTGGAAGCCCAAACCTTGTAATAAACCACATGATCCCATTGTAAAGTCACCTCCGCTTACGAACGGTATCCACACTGCACCCCACCACCCCAAGTAGCACATAGGAACCCTGCATCAGCTAACCACACTTCACACTCACAACCACACGAGAACTAACAAACTAACTAACTACCTCAGAGTTCATCATGTTAATGTTGTAACGGGGACACATGACCACTTTGTGTCCATTTGCAATGTTAACATTCATTTGTATATTCTCACAGAACCGGCGACCAATTTCCTCAATATGGCTAAGGCTGTAGGAACGAGCTCCCAGGCAGGCACGAGTCCTCAGATAGTGGACATTGAAAGTCTCCCTATTGAGGAGGAGTTGAAGGAAAGACCACAGGTGTTGAGGGCATTACATGTCAAACCTATTCAGAATCCCCCTCAAGGGCACACATCGCCAGTAAGAAAGACCTCCCATTGGTTCAGTGAAGTTGCAGGACCCCTTGGAGAAGGCACCTATTTGTGGGAGGCTGAGATAGAGTTCAATGGATGCTGGGGCTGGTATCACTTCTTTACACGAGAGTTTGAGAGGCTTCAAAACAACGAAGGATTGCAACCAATATGGAAGAAGGCTAGACTATATGATTACTTCAAAGCTCAATTACCCAAGCCAGACTTCCTAAGGTGTTCATACTTGATTAGCACCCTCATTCCTAGTAAAGAGAAGAAAGGGTCCAACACATTTGTACTTCCGTCTCTTACAAGAGGTAATGAACTGAAGATATTTAAAGTGACGAACAATTTAGTAAGAGAAGCTCTAGAAATGAAAGGTATGCACATCCCCACAGAGAAAGAGACAATGATTCCAGACAACATGAAGAACAAAAACTTGACTAAATTGAAGGATATGGTGGCAATGACACCAACTATTGCCATTCACCTCCGAATGTGTATGCAACACTTCACGTTCCCTGCTCAAGAAAGGTTCACGATGCCACCCAAGAAGATTTGGTTCAGTCTATACTTAGCAGACGCCTTCAATCTGACAATTAACATGCCGCATTGGATCGTTGACCAAATCCACCTGGCGCACCAACGTTGGTACAAGAAATAGAAATCAGTGCTCTATGGATGTTGTGCACATACAAGAATTGTTTATCGGTGCTTGGCATACAATGTGCCAATTCAAAGGGCACTTGTGTGGACTAGGGTGTAAGAATTTCAAGGAAGACTATCAGTCGTAGGGCCTCCATCCAAGAAAATGAGGGGAGCTGTTCAGATGCCCTGTGCACAGGCCCAAGGTGCTACACTGGCACCGGACACAACTCCACGACTCCCAAGGCGAGTGCAACCCTTCACCATCAGATTACCACGGCATAGTGCGGAAGGACATAATCTGGTGTTCCCACCAATATCCACCGATTTAGAGTTCCCTCATGGCTTCACGTTGGAGGATTTGACTGATGAGGAGGTAGCAAGGATAACTAATGCTACTAATTTGGAAGTTGAAGCAGAGCAAGTAAGTGGGCAACAAACTATCACGTATCAATCCCATCCAACTCAACCAGAAGTCATGGAAGTAGATGAGGATGAAGAGGAGACTGTAGAAGAGGAGCAAGAGGATGCACAAGAAGGACCATCTGACAAAGGGGAGCATGAACAGGAGCAACACATCATCCCAAAACTTGCGGGATCCCCAACTTATATGAAGCAACTAAAAAGACTGTACGATACTATCAACCTGGTTCAAGAATAATACAGATTATCTTTGGCAACAGGAAAGGCCTTGATGAACCAGGTACTTGAAGAAGAAGGTGTAGATGACCAATATAGGGCTACCCTCGACATGCTAGCTGATGCACTAGGAGTACTAGAGACTATGCACACCACCCTTGCACACTCACGGAGATTTGAGCGATGACACGAGAGATGTCCCCCCCAGACCAGGGAAACAAATAAATATTTTGGTAATAGAACCACATGGCACCACCTCCACAACCACTTGCACAACTCACTCCTTTCAACACACTAACGAAGCCCACACCTCAAGTGCACCCCCATCACCACCTTTACCACCCTCCCCTCCAACTCCACCACCATCGCCCCCTACCACCACGGTCACCACTACTGTCACAGCCACATTCTCCACTTCCGTTACTGAAGCACAAACTATGAGTCAATCGTCACAATCCGCACAACCTGACACCACCCCTATTGTAAATGTCACCACTGACACTGTAATTCTAACTGCCATCACTGAAAATCCAATTCCCCCTGTCACACTCCTTGGTGGATCATATGCACAACTACACACACCATTATACACCTTCATGACCATCACCACACCTACCATTCCCATGTAGACAATAACTCCTATGACTGCATCCACATATGACTTCATGGATATATCACCCACTTCTGCACCTCTCCCTTCCCCCATCTTCCCACAATCTCCCATTCCCCCACCAACCACTTCACCATTTTCAAGAACATCATACACACTCCCTTTCCCTTTTCCCTACCCTCCTGCATTCAACACCTTCCCAACATCCACTCCTGTCAATAATGTATTCAATACTTTGTACCAATGTATGTCTCAATTACAACATCATTATCAGCATTTAGATGCTCAACATACGAATTTGTTCCGAACCCATGAAACCTTACAAGAAAGATTCATAAACTTGGAGGAGGAAAAGAGGTTACTACAACAACACTATGATACCTTGCAGACACAACATGATCAATTAGTGGCCAATCCCCCCCAACCAGATAGCGAGGAAAAACAACAACTCGATGAAATGTTACACGCCCAAATAATGGACAATCTCAAGCTTCGACGTAATCTCGCATTACTACGGAAACACATGTCTGCAGCACTTGAAGAAAATAAAAGACTCCAATGATAGAATGAAGAAAACCTAGAAGCAACAATGGAAGGATCACCACACGAGATCGACCCGGAGTGCTTCAAGGCTATCCCATCAGAAAACATGCAAATCGTGTTGGACACACACGCCGACCTCCTAGAGGCACATGATGGGTTAGAAAAAGAGCGAGATAACCTACAAAAGCAATTGGCCACTCAACGAGAGTCACCCAAAGAAGTAGCAACCACAACTGACACATCCGAAGAGGTCGCAGAACTGAGAGCACAACTGGCAGAACTGCAAAATAGAATTCTCCAATATGAGCATCAACCCTCTCCCCTCGTGGAGTCGGAGGTGGAGGACTTAGTTCAAATTGAAGTTGAGGAGACTTTTGAGGACCCTTATGTACCCATGCCTGTACCAGGGGGTAAGCAAATAGAGGACGGAATGGACACATTTGAGATTGAAGCTCTTGAATGGATGCAAAAATTAGAAAAAGTTGGCCCAACCCATGATGATAGAGTGGTAGTGCACATTCAGTCCATGTCTGACTGGAGGAGGTGGTCATCAAATCGGATTATTTCAAGAACCTATCCCATCATCGATGGATTGGCACTTCAGATGATTTGTATGTCCCGTTTTGTGTGTTAATGGAAGATTATAATGGTGAGATAAAGCAGCGCACCACAAAAGAACCGACCTCAGCAACACAATTTGCACCCGATGACATTCTTGAGTCCTCCTTCTGATCTGAAGCATAATTGTCAATGTTGAGTCCTCCTTCTGATCTGAAGCATAATTGTCAATGTTGAGTCCTCCTTCTGATCTGAAGCATAATTGTAGTAGGTATTGTTGTATTGTTGACTTTGGAATCCTCTACCTACATTTCTTCCAAAGTAACCTCTACTACCTCTACCTCTGAAATTACCTCTTTGGTTTCTACCACCTCTTCCTCTTGAGTTAAAGTTCTGATTATATCCACCATTACTCTGAGTATTATGCCAACAATCATTGGCTAAATGATTTGTCTTACCACAAATCGAGCAAGCTTTGACTCCATCTTTATTACTCCTGCCTCTTCCTCTACCTTTGCCACCTCCTCTTCCTCTTAGGAAGTTAGCTTGGCTAGTTGTACCTTCTTCTTCATTTGCTTGTTGCTTCCCTTTGATATTCTTCTTCTTATCCTTTGAATACATTGCATGACCTGCACTTTTATCACTTTCACCTTTGACATCCTGCTCAAAGGTTAACAAATGTCCTAGCAACTGATTTAGGTCAGGAGTGAAATGATTGTGATAATTCAGTAGAAAAAATGAATGGCTTCCATTTTTCATCACCTCTCAAACCTGTAAGGATTTGACTTACCAATTTATCCTCCTCAATGTCTTCATCAACAGCTCCTAATGCATCTGCAATATCTTTCATCCTTGTTACATAATCTAAGATGGATTGAGAGGCCTTCTTCTTGAAAGTGGTAAATTCTGCCCACAAGGATGCCTTCCTTGACTTTGTGGTGTTTTGGAAATGCTCCTCCAAAGCATTCCATATATCACTTGCACTTTCAAGACCTCTAATGTGAGGTAGCAAGTAGTCATTGACTGCCATGTAGATAATGCTCCTAGCTTGAGCATCTTTCTTCATCCAAGTCTTCAAATCTGATAATTCCTCCATAGTTGGAACACTAGGATCTCTAAACTGAGGCTTTTCTTCTTCACCTGTGATATAACTTATCAAATCTTTTCTCATAAGATGAGCTTCCATCCTCATTGACGATGCTGGATAGTTCTCTCTATCCAATTTCTCTATCTGAAGAGAATCTCCCATCCTTTCTTCACCTGTGTATTGAAGTCTTCAAACTTTATGAGTAACAGATATACCTTTACTTCGAATGATACTCCTTTTGTCTTCCTTGATTTCGTATGGCCTCCTTCTCAAGCTTTCATCTTTTTGAATCTTCAGATGTTGAATTCTTTATGACTGCAGCAATTGGGATCCTCCTTTCTTCAGTTTTGATGCGTCCTGCTCTGATACCACTAATGGAGAGTGTTAATCTCCAAAAGAACAAGCTACTCTTGAAGTTAGAACACCTCATTATTGCCTATATGTTGCGCACCCCCTCCAAGTTAAACCATTCCAAAAGACTTAGTAGATCGTGAGAAATCATCTCAGCAAGTCACCTATGTCTAAAACTGCTCTTTTGAGAAGTCGATTTAGACACCTATAACTTCTAACACTTGGTTCCCTCAATCTAGAACCCATTTATGCAAATGCTTTTAGGCATAGATAGATTACCTTCCAACTTATATTTTGACTCCTTACTCATGCAAAACTTTAAATTGTGCACTGAGAAATGAACAAATCTTTGACCATAAAAAATGCGGCTGTTTGAGAGAACAGTGAACACTACTTCACATATGAATGTTCCTACTTATAAGTCTCATAGCCTGTTTACAATTAGGCTCTTAAACTTTAATCATAGACTCATTAACTATGGACTTAGATATCTCCAAAAGGATTCTCGAATTGATCAAGCGCAGAAGGAGAATGCACAAAAACATCGGGCACAATTTTTCTTCATTACTAGAAAAATTTACATCTGGATGAGAGAGCTAGTCTTTACACTTCTCAAGTGTCTAAGCACTTCTAATTCTTCTAAATTCTTGCATTCTACATTCTCTCACACTTGCCCCGACATTTTCCCTTGTATATATAGGCAAATATTTACAAGTTCATGACTATACAAAAGTATAAGTGAACTGTCTCTGAATTAATGTACATATGTGTACACATCTTCATCTTCTGAATATGCCCTTCCTTCATGCTTCACAACTTCTTCTTTTCTTCAGTCCTTGGCTTCAATTCTTCATCAAAACATCAATTGTTGATTGCTCTGCACCAACAACATCTTTGGCGACAAGATCCAATATAAACCATACTTCATGCTAACAGCCAAATATCAATTGGCAATTGAGAAAGAGATGGGCAAGAAACCAACCCATGCAACTTAGTTCAAACCTGACAACCTACCACTAGAAGCACAAAAAGGTAAAATTTTTCAACCAAATTGGCAGCAGGCGTTGCTACAAGAATATCCAGAGATGATGCACACATGGGTCAAAGCACCATTACATCTGAAGTACAATCCATGTTGGAGACCTATGCCAAGATGCCGCTCCTAGAAGGCATTCGCTATCAAAGTTCAAAATAATAAGCAGTGCTAGGATTGGCTTAATTATCCTTATTTCACTCACCCCGTGGGCCCCCCACAATTGGATATATGATGGCCACAATTCACCACTGGCTCCCCTGATTACACTACATGGATGACATTGTAGCACACATGACTCTCAAGATATTTGATATGATGCAGGCAGTTTTTAAGATATTTCAGCATCACAAAGCACCACATGTCAACACCCTGGGCTTTGAGCATGGAAACCAAGACTTGGCATATGATATGACCACTACGCCATCGCTCCGGGTGTATTATGCTTGGCACTGCCGCATAAAGTACTTACCTGCATATTATAAGATGACCTTTGAAGAGATGTTAATGCTTCTGGGAGTACCACGCCAAAGTTTTTATCAACAAGCCCACACATCTACTTCAATTATTTGCTTGTGAAAAACTGGTATATTCAACACACTATCGACTTCCACCTCCCAACGAACCTCAGGCCATAGATTGGGAAAAACTAGAATTTGATCTCACATGAGGAATTCGCATCGAGGAGCACACCCTCCCACACGAACTCTTGCAAAACTATATCAAGCAGACCCCGCAACAAGGATCTGTCAGGGATGAGAGACGCAAGAGGGAGGGGGGTGTTGGTAGTAGCCAAAGGCATAGACACAGAGGAAGCATGTGAAGACAGACTACAAAGAGTTGTGGGGAGTCATGCAGTATATTTTTTCTCGAAGAAATATAATTGATATTACTTCTTCAAAACACCAAACATTGATTTTCATCAGTTTTGTATCATATGTATCATAGAAACACCCACTTTTGTAAGTAGTAGCTCCGTTTTGTGAAAGCCGAGGAGTCTTCAAGCTTGAGGAGCTTAGGTAGAACAAGAATACAAATTTTGGCTATTTTTAGATCTTGTTTAGGCCTCCAAATAGTGCCTAGAACCTATTTTTTAACTATGCCAGACTCTAGATGTGAAACCGATCAAAACTAGTCTAGAATCTATAAAAAGAGCTAGAGAGCTCATTTTTGAGGTTAGCAAGTTGGAGATTAGAGATAGTGATCGTGAGCAATAGAGTCTATTTCCTATCTTCCATTGTGTCTTGGATGTCTCTTACATGTGTGTGTATGTGTGTGTGTGCATCTCCATGCTTCTCACCTTCACTCTCACCACATCTTGCATTCATGATCTTCATATCACTCCTATCTCTTTCGCGGATTGATATTAAGGAGGTGGAGCTTCTTAACGTGGTGCTTACCATTGTGCTAAGGCAACAGGGCATATATACAAGCCGAGGGAAAAAAACCTCCTAAAGAGGGAAAAAAGTGTCTGACAGTCCTAGTGTGTTCACATACATCACTACCTAAATATATCAACAATCATTACTACAAGATTTACATGTTTTTTTTTGACTCAGACTAGGCTCCTTGCTATGATACTCGTGTGCCCACCAGTGGCTTTTTCTTCATGTATGGTAGCTCATGCATATCTTGGGTTAGATGCCTTTTGGTTGATTTGAGTGTTTATCAATCTTTTGCCACCACTAGCTCCATTGATAGTCAGAGCGTATTGGTAATTGCAAGGAACCCTATGCTTCATGCTCACACAAAGCACATTGAGGTGCACTATCATTATGTCAGGGAGAGGTTATTTACTAGAGAGATCACCTTGGCTTATGTGCCCACACATGATAATGTTGCACAACTTCTCACAAAGGAGAACTTTGAAGTTTTTTTGCAAAGCTTTGGGCTTACTTCATTTTTTAGATTGATCTCGTTCCACATACCTTAGCATTTCCTTATACATGAGTGCTAGCTCCTTCTTCACCGCATCAATCCGAGGGGGTATTTGTTGATATAGTTTGGTAGTGATGTGTGTGAACACACTTAGGAATATTGGGATACTTTTTTCCCTCTTTGGGAGGTTTTTTCCCCTTGCTTGTATATATGCCTATAACCCTAATGGGTGATTTATCTTTGTACATTCACGTGGTAATACATTTTGTATTTTGTTATGCTCTAAGTTTCTCTTCTTCCTTGTGTTGATCGTGTGCTTCCATAGACCTCAAACTCCAACAATCTTAGATTATTGAATGCTATGAGATGAATTGAAGAGCTTGGCACATTCAAGCTCATTTTGTTCTTCATTCATACTAATTATTGTGTAGGCGGTTTTGTCATATTGTGAAAATTTTTTATTAGATTTTTGACTTTTTGGTATATACATATAGAATTATGCTATAAGATGTGGTAGAATTGTATATGATACTTTTAAATTTTCTTGCAAATAGTCAGAGTTTTTCACTAAGGTATAGTCATTGACTATGATTGATAATAATGATGTACATTATTTATTGGTTGACATCTTAAACAGGTAGATTGTAGCTTTTTGGAAACCATTTTTTATTTTTTGAATATCTTTTGTGTACCCTAAAAAAAAAGACATGCTAAAAGAAAATAGAAGGTTGTGAAATGAGGGTGTGCATGAGTGAATTGTGACCCTTAAAAAATTAAAAGAAATGATGGATGAAAAAAAAAGTTTGTTCAAGATTGAAGGGTTTTTATGTTGTGGTAAACAAAAAGAAAATAATAGCTACTTTTAGGACTTAAAATAAAAGGAAAAAATTATTACAAGTAGATTGGTGCACGGTCTTTTAGGGTGTTTGCCCCTATCAATGCAACTTTAGATGCACTTATTAAAAAAATATGCAAAAGATGGGGGTCTTGAGCAGTGTACCCAAGGGTTATCCAAAAAAGAAGATGCTTAATCTACAAGGGTGGGAATTTTTATTTTTTATTTTCTCTCTTGTTTTTCTTTTTTTTTTCTTTCTTAAAAAAATAAACTAGCCTTAGGAGGCATAAGATACAAAAGATAAAAGATGTTGAACTTGATGATGCATGGCTTCCCTCTCCCTATTGATTGTGATAAAATGACAAACTTCAAGCCATGTACCATGGCAACAAAAAAAGAACAATGTAGCTATGAAAATGTATTGTAAATGTATTCATAATTGTGGTATAATACATTGAGAGGTTGAAGGAATTCACAAAAACATTGACACAAGTACATGAACTGCTCAAAAGTGTATGTTGATATGCTCTAATACCTCTATCTGAAATATGAGTGTATAAGTACACTTTTCACATGACTAAAATATGAGTGTATAAGTACACTTTCCACACATGATTGTGGGTTGGATCTACCTAAAAGTGATCCATATTTTTAGGATTTATTTTGAATTTCAATTCAAATATGGTCATGGAATTTGGCTCTCAATATGACTGTGAGATTTTCTCCAAATATCTTCTTTACTTTTGACCAAGGTAACTTCAAACATTAATATTAGAATTCAATCAATCTAAACAAGCATATGTATAAGCTTATGCCTCCAATCTTATGTGAAGTACTAATGCATAGGGACAAGAACTTAGGCTTGCTCTGTGCACCAAAAACTCCCCCTCAAGCCTAAGATACTTAAGTCCTCAATTCTTTGATATTTTCTGAAGTCCAATCATATTTCCTTAGCTTAACTCCACCCAATGCTTTGGCCATCATGTCTGCACCTTGTTGAGTGGATACATATGAGAGTTCAATCTCCTTGCTTGTGATTTTCTCCCTAAACGTAATGATATTGTACCTCAATGTGTTTAGTCCTAGCGTGATAAATTGGATTTGCTTGAAGATGTAAGGAGCTTATGTTATCCCCAAAGATATGAGGAGTGAAAGACTTCACACCCCAATCTGAGTATAATGTCTTAATCCACATGGCTTCCTGAGTTGCATTTGCCAAACCTCTATATTCAACTTCAGTAGATGAAGAAGCAACAATGAGTTGCTTCTTGGATGAACATGATATAAGCTTTATACCTTCAAATGTAAGATAGCTTGAAGTACTCCTTCTCTCATCTTTTGATCCTGCCCAATTTGCACAAAAGAATAGATTTATATCTACATCAAATGTGTATGTATAAAATAAACCTTTATTTATGGTTCCCTTTACATACTTGAGAATCCTTTTAGCTACATCCATGTGTGGCGTCCTAGGAGTATGCATGAATTGTCTTAGGACACTTTCACTATATCCATCCATCAAGAAATGCATTCTTTACATCCATATGATATATCTTCCAATTTTTGTTAGCTCCAATGCTCATAACTACTCTGATCAATGGCATCTTTACCACAAGAGAGAACATCTTTTCATAGGCAATAACTTATATTTGAGCATACCCTTTAGCCTTAATTCTAGCCTTGTACTTGTTAAAGGTTCCAACAGAGTTCTTCTTCACTTTGCATATCGATTTGGACCTATTGACCTTCATGGTTGGAGACTTGGGTACCAAATCCCAAGTGTGGTGCAAGATTCAATTTATTCTTCCATAGCACTCATCCAATGTGGTTTTTTCTTGAACTCCTTATAAGATGAGGGCTCTTTAGAGTTTGTCTTGTGCTAGATAGATAGAAAGTTTAGTCACTAGTAATGTGTCATAGCCATACCTATTGGAGTTTGAGTTCTATGGAAGTACATGAACAACACGAGGAAGAAGAAGAAGCTTGGAATGCAACACACAATACTAAAGGTATTACCATGTGAATGTGCAAAGATAAGTAACCCATTAGGATTATAGGTGTATATACAAGCCCGAGGGAAAAAACCTTTTGAAGAGGGAAAAAAGTGACCTGGAGGTCCTAAGTGTGTTCATACACATCACTATCGAAATATATCAACAAATTCCCCTTGAGAGTGATGCAGTGAACAAGGAGCTGGCACTCATGTATAAGGAAGTGCCAAGCTATGCAAAAAGAGATCAATCCACAAAAGGAAGTAATCCAAAAGCTTTGTAGAAAGCTTCAAACGTATCCCAAGGCAAAGCCTTTATGAGAAAATATGCAATGTTAACTTGTGTGGGCACATATGCCAAATTGATATCTCTAGCAAAGAACCTCTCCATGACATAATGATAATGCACCTTAATGTGCTTTGTGCAAGCATGGAACATAGGGTTCCTCACAACTCTCAATGCACTCTAATTGTTAGTGAAGATGGTGGTGGTAGAAGGCTGAAAAACACCCAAATCAGCCAAAAGGCATCTGAGCCACACACAATCAACAATTGCTATGAATGCTATCCTATACTCATCCTCACAACTAGAAGTGGCTACACTAGGCTACTTATTGCTCAACCAAGATATGCATGAGCTACCAAGCATGAAGCAAAAACCACTAGTGGACACACAAGTGTCATAGCAACCAACCGAATCAGAGTTTGAAAAAGCATGTAAATCTGATGGTAGTGATCTCCCCTTGGGATAAAAAAATCCAAGTAACCGGGTACCACTCAAGTAGCAAAAGATGCCCTTAATCGTTTGCCAATCCTTGACACCTAGGTAATGCATAAACATGCTCATTTGGGGGACAACAAAATAAATATCAAGCTTGGTTATGCATAAGTAAATCAAGCATCCAACAACTTGTTGATAGAGAACAACATTAAATGCATCTCCCGCATCATGAAGAATCAATCATAAAGCTATCTCCAAAGGAGTGGCAATAGGTTTGCAACCTTCAAGACCAAAACCTATTGCCCCAAATCTGACATTTCAAAAGAGGCATGCAAATTAGCTTTAAAATTAGCAATGCACTTCTCATTAGGAATAGTGAGTAGCATTTCATCAACATAGACAATGATGATCAGAAGCACATCATTTGCATGCTTAACATATAAGGTGCTCCAAGTTGGAATCTTCTCAAAACCATGTGCAATCAAGTAGGCATGCATATTTTCATACCAAGCATGTGGTGCTTGCTTCAAACCATACAATGCCCTTTTCAACATGGACACTTTGTTTTCATGCACTTTTTTCACAAAATCCATGGGGTTGAGAAACGTATAGTTCTTCATGTAAGTCACCATTCAGAAATGAAGTTTTAATGTCCAACTGATGTACATTCCAAGCATGATGGGCTACAAGTGCACTATTGCTACAAATGGTAGTCATTCAACATGTGGGTGCAAAGGTCTCATCGAAATCAATGCCTCTTTCTTGAGCATAACCTTTTGCAATAAGCCTAGCTTTGTACCTATCAATTGTTCCATTAGGTTTGCATTTCAGCTTGTATACCCATTTAGTGCCAATTCCCTTTTTGTCACGAGGAAAATCACATAAAGACCATTCTTCATAATGGCATCATATTCTAATTGCATAGCAGCCATCCAATATTTTGAATTTTGTGCTTTATAAAAGAAAAAACAATCTCATTCTCATCATAGAGACTAGAGGGAGTCATAACATAGAAATTTGATGCAAAAGAAGCACGATGAGAGCCTGAATGATTACAATATGACAAAGGTGCATCTAATTTGCTATCTTGCAAAGTCTAAATTAGCCATTTAGGCATAGTTTTTGCCTCTTCTATATTATCCCTCTCATCAACAAGTGCATAATGTAAATGTGCATCAAAATGGAATAATCTGCATCATCATGTGGAACCTATAAAGGTTGAGAAATTGCCTCATTTGGAACAACATTTGATTTTGCACCTATAAAAAGAGGCAACAAAGTGTCATACACATCTTTGGAGCTAACTGATGTCTCCTTAGTACATGAAAGTGATGGTTGAATTCATCTTCCACAAAAAAAACATCACAACTAACCAAAATGCATTTAATCTGTAGATGATACAGATGATAACTTTTTCTTTCAGAACTGTACCCATATGAATTTGGGTATCCTCCTTGGTATTTGTTGTTGTAGGTGTTGTTGTTGTGTCCAAATGAATTGTTGTGTCATCCTCTAGGATCTCCATATCCACCACTGTTGTATCCTCTTCCTCTCTGATTCCTTGGGTTCTTGATGCAATACTCTATGATGTGATTTCATAAGCCACATATGGTAGAGAGTTACGAGCTTTGAGCTCTCCCCTTGCCTTGTCTACCTCCTCTGCCACTTCCTCTTGAGCTTCTACCTCTACTTGCAAAGTTATCTTGGGAGGTGCTCACTTCATCATCATAGTTTTTATCTTTTCCTTTTATTTTATTTGTGTAAAGGGCAGAGGATTGGTTACCATTTTGGTTCTCACCATTCTTCTTAATTTTGGCCTCATGAGTAGATATTTGTCCCATGAGAGTGTTGAAAAATTATGGCACTTGCACATCCATGTATAAATCCATGGTAGTGGTGAAAGCTTCCCACTTTTCATCACCCCTGATTCCATTGATGACTTGCCTCATAATCTGCTCTTCATCAATGATTTATCCAATGCTCCATAGTTGGTATGCAATTTCCTTCATGTTGGTGTCAAAACCAGTCACACTTTACTTGGACATCTTCTTAACTGTTGTGAACTCTGTCCACAATCGATTCTTCCTAGCTTTGGTACTTGAGGAGAAGAATGCTTCCAAAGCATTCCATTGAGAGGTCTTACAATTCTTGATATCAAGAAGTAAGAAATCAGAGGTAGAGTCTAGAATATATGACCTTGCTAATGCATTCTTTGCATACCATTTGTTCAACCTTTCCCATTCCTCTTGGGTTGCTTGTCCTTTGTCTTTGAGTATAGGCATCGGCTCATTGTCACTCTAGCATAATGGCAAGTACCAATGTGAGGAGATCCACCTCATAAATGTCAATCCATGGAGATGTGAGGACTAGTATGATGACTATGAGCAAGTCAAGGCAGAAGTGCACGAGTGAGAAGCACACAAGCATGCATACACATACACACACACACACACACACACACAAGGCAAGAATAAAGAAAGGAACAATGTAGTGCTTTCTATTACTCACAAAATCTCTTACAATAGCTCAAAACTCTAACAAGCCAACCCCGAAAATGAGCTCTCTAGCTCTTTTTATAGTTTTTGACTAGGTTTTGGCCCTATCCAGACCTAGTTTCTGGCCTAGTTAAAAATTAGGTTCCAATGCTTATTTGAGGGCTCAAGCGGAGTCCAAAAATTATGTAAATTTATACATAGGTGCTTCTAATACTCCTCAAGCTTGAGGACTCTCTGGCTTGAACAAAAATGGAGTCTAATCTACCAAAAATGGTATTTATAATGTTTGTGTAGTGATGAAAATCACTTTTGATTAAAAATAAGTTAAGAAAAAAATGATTAGGCCTCTTCTGTGCGGCATTGTACTTGACTACTCTATCTCCTTCCTACTTGTAGGCCAAAACTCTAGCGTCTCTAGCGTCTGTCACCCCTGACAAGCCTTTTTTTTATAGGGTGGTCAATGTAGTATTGGATGACATTGGTGGCCAACTTGTGTTTGCTGAACCTTAATCCTCTTTCCAAATCAGCTTGCAATGCATCCCAGTTGATGGCACTTGGGATATTCGGTTGTGGTGTCATATGTTGAAGGAGATGGTGGATAATCACAAGAGATGAGCTGGTGTAGCTAAAACTTGCTTCACACCACTATAAGTAATGGCTGGAGAGTGTTGTGGGACTCTTTAGATAGCTAATAAGCATAAATGATCATATATGTTGCTTGGAAGATGATGCACAAATGATAGGATCAAAACAGATAGATAGACAAATGATCCAATGTACAAAACTTGTTATTTTGGTTGAGACACTTACTCAAAGTTTTGCACAGCTCTTTGAGTACAATAGTAATTAATAAAATTCCTTTTGGGGAACTTCATTTAGCTCAACAAGCTACCATTCATGAGTGGAATCATCTAAAATGATCAACTATATGCAGAGAATTATGTTTGGCAAGTTGAACATACATCTTGACTTTTATGGGCCTTGATAGTCACAGACCAGTGAGAAATGTTTGATTAATATCTGACGATCGAGTGAACCATTATCAAAAAAATTTGTAGGGTTATAGTAGAAAATATGTTGAAGATGTCATGCTTTCAATCATGCAAAATGATGCTGTATAGAGTGAGAACAAGCTTAGACAAAATCACTGTTCTGATGGAGTGTGACAGAGATATGAGAGTAGGAAGTAATGAGCATGTATTGATTAGATCATGTAAAATTACAAAGTCATTGTTGGTGCAGAAACATCAACAATTGATGATTTGGACAACTTTTGAAGTCAAAGAATAAAGCAAAGATCAAAGTTTGAGTCTTGAAGATGAGTGTATGTTCAGAAGATAAAGACTTGTATACACATGTACATTAAGCTTGTAATTAGTTCACTTATGATTTTGTAATGGTGACACGTTTGTACATATATGCCTCTATATACTAGTATAGAGTCGGGACATATATGAGAGAAGAGATATAGAACAAATATAGATGAGTAGAAGAAGAAAATGTATGATGAATGTATGAGATTCATCAATTTTTTCTGAACTGAAAGCTAGAGAAGGAGGCCTAAAAGCAATCAAGAGGATCAAAGGGAACTATATTCATGTTAAAGTTACATTCATACTCACAAAGCTTGAAGAATATATTGCGCGGGTAAAGAAAGGATGGGTGATTCTCTTCAGATAGAGAAATTGGATAGAGAAAACTATCCTGCTTGGTCAATGAGGATGGAAGTTCATCTCATGAGGAAAGATCTGATAGGATGCATCACAGGTGAAGAAGAAAAACTAGAATTTAGGGATCCTAGTGTTCCAACTAGGGAAGAGCTCTCAAAGTTGAGGACATGGATGAAGAAGGATGCTCAAGCAAGGAGCATTATCTATATGGGAGTCAATGATTACTTGTTACCTCACATTAGAGGACTTGAAAGTGCAAGTGACATATGGAATGCTTTGGAGGAGCACTTCCAAGACACTACAAAGTCATGGAAGGCATCTTTATGGGCAGAGTTCACCACATTCAAGAAGAAGGCTTCTCAATCTATTTCTGATTATGTAGCAAGGATGAAGGATATTGCAGATGCGTTAGGAGCAATTGATGAAGTCATTGAAGATGACAAATTGGTAAGGCAAATCCTCACAGGTTTGAGAGGAGATGATAAGTGGAAGCCATTCATTCTATCCACTGAATTGTCAGTAGATCATTTCACTCCTGATTTGAATCAATTTCTAGGACATATGCGAACCTTTGAGCAGGATGTCAAAGGTGATGTTGATAAGAGTACATGTCAAGCAATGTATTCAAAGGATAAGAAGAAGATTAACAAAGGAAAGCAACAATTGAATGAAGATGAAGGCACTATGAGTCAAGCCAACTTCCTAAGAGGAAGAGGAGGTGGCAAAGGAAGAGGAAGAGGCAGAAGCAATAAAGATGGTGTCAAAGCTTGTTGGATTTGTGGTAAGACTAATCATTTAGCTCATGAATGTTGGCATAATAATCAGAATGGTGGAGGATATAATCAAAACTTTAATTCAAGAGGAAGAGGTGGTAGAAATCAAAGAGGTAATTTCAGAGGTAGAGGTAGTAGAGTTTTCTTTGGAAGAAATGCAGGAAGAGGCTTTCACGATCAATCTTACAATAATACCTAATACAATTATGCTTCATATAAAAAAGAATCCTTAATTATGAATGCAACATGTGAAAGGAAAAGTGAAGATCAAAGAGTTTTCTACATTGACTCAAGGTGCAGCAATCACCCGATTGGCAACATAGCTTTGATGACTGATTTGGAGAATAAGGTGAGTAATCATATAGTCCAAATAGGTGATAACAGAAAGCACAATGTGAAGTCCATTGGATCAATAAAGGCCAAGGATGGAAGTACTCTTTTGAGGAAGGTTTTGTATGTTCCTACAATCCCAAAGAATTTGATAAGTGTAGGGCAAATTGTAGAGAAGGGATATGAAGTAAGGTTTACTGATGATGGAGTTTTTGTGGAAGACCCTAGCAATGGGTATAAAGAAATTGTTTCAAGGAAGAAAGAAGGAAGGCTCTTCACATTGAAGATTCAAGGCAATGTTGGTCATGCCTTGTTCACTTATGGAGAACATATGATATGTGAATTAGATCTTTGGCACAAAAGTCTTGGACATTTTAATGAAGGAGGTATTAAGGATATGATTAACAATGGTTCAGTGTTAGGATTGCCTAATATTGAAGGTGTTGGTGGATTCTTAGACAAGAAGGAGTTTGAGGGTTTGTAGGAGAAAAGGGAAGAAACAAGAAGAGAAAATACACCTAGAAGCTTCTGCCGATTGATTACAGTAAGACAATTACAATATTTGAAGTACAAGACAAGCCAATACCTCTGTGCACAATACCACAGAGTGCCCAATTACAAAATACCCAATATCCCAAGTCTTCTTGCCGCCGGCCTCCTCTGCACCAGACCTCCACCTGCTTCAAGCTTATCCTTGTGCACACCTTGCACCAAGCTTCCACAAAGGGGGAGGAGTGAATACCTTCTGTCGGCACGCGCCCACTGCAATGGGACCTTGAGATACTTGGGGGGGGGGCTAGCTTAGCACACTCTGCACAATCCCTTAGGCACTCACTATGCACTCCTTCACTTCCACTTCTCTGCGTCGCACACTGGTGACTGTTGCACTTCTCTCTCTTGCTTCCTTAGACTATGCTTTCTTGCTTACTCTAAGATTGATCCAAGAATGGCCCTTGCCTTGATTTGAGTGTGTCGATCACGTACACTCCCCAACTGCAATGGTATCTTGGTCCTCACTTTGATGTCCCAAGATTGTCCTCACAAGTGGCAGCCAACGACTCACTGTTTTGTCCTGTAGTGACTTTAGACTAAAACCAAAATTTTAATGGGGGGGGCATACTTTCACCTGTGCGTACACTTTGCCGCTACACATACCTTCACATTTCCTTTTAAGTCTTCACTTTTGCACATAAGAGGGGGTTCCTGAACCTTCCAAAACACTTTAAAACACACTTTGAACCTTAGGGAAATTAGAGAAAATACCTCTGCAACCTACAACCCATTTTCTCCAATTTACCCTTTGTGGACAATTCATTGTGCACTACCTGTGCACTTTGACACCTGCACTTATGCACTTTGACTTTGCACCTGTTGACTTTGACCTTGACCTTGTTGACTTTGATCAATTGACTTTGACTTTAGTTGACTTTGACCAACATGACTTTTATGGGCTCAACAGTCGCCCACCACCTAATGTGCTCTCCGTCCCGGAGAGCTACAGCCAAACCCAGAGCATATAGGACATCATGACAAGAGAGGAGCAGAACTGTAATAGGACAGCTGAGCAGCAACCAAGACCATCAAGAGCATCGGAGAAAGCACCAGAGAGTATTCAGCAAGGTGGGGCGGGGACAGGGGGTGGAGGGGGGGCGGTGTGGGGAAGAGGGGAGGGGGGGGAAAGGATGGGGTGTGGGGGCGGGGTGAGGCAGAGGGGGAAAAGAGGAATTAATTGAGGGTGGCAATGAAAGAAACCCAACCCAACCAGAGAGAAACCAACCTGTAGTACACAGTCAGAGTAATAAAACAACCAATAATCAACCAGAGATTACAAAATGAACACACAATGAACACTGAACCATAACTCATATAAAAGCAGAAATGAACAAGGAAACAACTGTCCATGGTGAGTACATGAAGTGCCAAGGACTGGCAAGGAGCTGTCGATCAGAAGGAAGTGATGAGCTAAGGAATGACAAGGGAACCAAAAGGGATAAGTAGATGCATCCTACACCGAGCCTCACAACAAAATGAGTCTATGGAAAAACCAATGAAACTCTGGAAACGTAAGTATGAGTCAATACATAGAACCTAGTGGATAGATACGGAACGCATGACTATGGCAACGGCGGGGAAGGAGGCCTCTCTCCGGGAGGAACATCGTCCCGAGGTAGAGGTAAGTCGGGTGAGCCAGGGGGAATGATGGCTGCCTCCTCAGTGTAGGCAGCAATCCTGCTCCTGTACCTGCGGAGGTGATCGCGCTCTCGGCGGACCAACCGACACGCAGGACTATCACAAATGCCTAATGACGCACGCTGGCGGATCTCCATGAGAGCGCGAGTCGCAACATCAGCCTCATCTCGATACCGGTCCCAGTCCTGCTGCATAGCCCGCAACGCATCCCGCGAGGTCTGCCACTAAGCTGCGGCAGCAGCACGAATGCGATCGATCGTCATAGCATACTGCTGGTGAAGTGCAGCGGTCGCTGAGATGGAATCAAGGGAGAGACGGGCTGCGTCGGCTCCATCACTCGCAACGAGGCTTGCATCACGAAGTAGGCCCAAAAATGGTGGGTCTTCGTCGAGGCTAGCCGGGATGGAAGGCTGCGGGTCGGAAGGCTACGTGGCGGGTGGTGGTGGGGGTGGGGCCTGGGTAGGCTGGGGGTAAGTGGGAGAAGCCGGGGGTGAGGTAGGATGATGGGAGGTGGAAGCAGACTCAAGGGATATGGCTGGAGAGGAAGGGGGCTGGGAGGCAGCGGTCGAGGGGTGGAAATGAATGGGCGAGGCAGGGGTAGGGGTAGAAAAGGAATCCATCAAACGCGTACAGACGCGGCGAGCTGGAGAGGGAGTGGAGGCGGCGATGGGAACAGATGCTTGCGGAAGAGTGCCAGGGGCGGTGGGCACGACAAGTGGTGGCGGAGGAGGGGGATGGGAAGAAGGGACAATAGGTGGAGGATGGGCGGGGTCAAGAGTGCGGCTTGATGCTGTGAGCTGTGTACCAGGCAGATGAAATAGCCAAGCCAACACTGGGGCGGAATAAATGGAGAACGAACGGATGTCTCGGTGGAGGGCAGTATGGAATCGGCAAGAGCGCAGGAGGAACAACTGGAACATGAGAGTGCCGTATGGAAATGGGCGGCCATGTAAAAAACAGAAGAGGGGGTCAGCTATATGAATATCGTGCAACGGAAGGTCTGAGGAGGGACTACGGAATAAGAAGAAGAAAATGAACGAATGAAGGACAGCGAGCTGGTAGTGGGTGGGCATGGCATCAACGCCATATAATGAAATGCAGAAAGCGATGGTCTCTTCCCGAGATAACCCCGAGTAAATGGACTGCGGAGCATGAAACGAATGAATGCTAGAACCTATGCCGGCAGCTATGACCACAGGGGTCAGCGAACCGGATGGAAAATGAGGGAAGTCAAGCAAGGCTGTGCGAATATCGGACCCTTCTGCCTGGGATAAGAGGAGGGAGGCCAGTCGCCACAGACCAGCCTGACGCAAGCAACCCTCGGGAAGGAGATCAATGAGCGGGATGGGAGGCAAGGCTAAATGCAGGCGGATGGATAGGGTCGAAGATGGGTCGCGATAGTCAATGATGGAGGACGAGGGTGGACGGGGAACAAGAGAGGTGGAATGACTATCGGAACTACGTGCAGGTCGGCCACTAGAACTATCGGAAAGCGTCGGCACGGATGTGGGAGGCGGTGCTGCAACGGGAAGCTGGGGACCTGGGGGAAGAGGTCTGGGGCTATGTAACGAGGAACCAGAGAGGGAGAGGCACGGAAGGGAACCCGCGAAAGGCTGACTACCCTGTAAATGGGTAGGGGTGGAAGGCAAAATAGGGCGTGGTGCGCGAGGGACGGGGTGGACTATGGAGGGAAGGGTGACCCGAGGGGCAGGGTGGAGGGTGGCGACAAGGACGGTCGAGATGGAGGCTAGAGTGGTGGACTGGGAGGGAGCCAGAGGCAATAGGGAGCCTACCTCGGGCTAGAAAGGACCGAAAGCCAAGGCTGAAGGAGCAAGCTCCGAGTACGCCTCGGTAGCCATGGAAGAATCCTGCTGGGGAGCGGAAGACGCCATAAGTGCAGAGCAAAATGCTAGCACAAAGTGCTACTGCAACCACAGATAGCAATGGCTTAAGAAGATAGCTCAAATTTAACTGGAAAAAAAACCTAGTAAAACATATGAACTGGGAGTAGAGAACCCAAAAAATGGATTCGGCATGAGCAAATACCCTAAAAACGACTGTAAAAACGCGAAAAACAGATGGGTACAAAGATAAATACAACGGAAACAACATTAGAGAGTGAAACTATATACAAAAAATGAAAGAAAATAAAAATAAAAAATAAAAGAATAAATTAAACAAATAATAAAATAAAAGAAAAGAGAAGAAATAAATAAAAATAAACTAAAATAAAATAAAATAAACTAAAATAAAATAAAATAGAATAAAATAAAATAAAAATAAAAATAAACTAAAATAAAAGAAAATAAAAAATAATAAAAAATAAATAAAATAAATAAAATAAATAAAAAAGAAAAAAGAAAATAAAATAAAGAAGAAAGAAGTACCTGGGTGGAGGGCCGCGTGAGGTGACGGTTGAGCGTAAGGGGGAAGATTATTATATATAGGGGCGCGGGGGGGGGGGGGGGGGGGGGGGGGCGCGGGGGGTTTTCTTTTTTTTTTTTTGCAGAAAGAGAAAACGCCCCCTATGGGGCCTCTTTTTTTTTTTTTAATTGTCCCAAAAATCAAAGAAAATACATAAAAAATCCAAAAAAATTGCAAAAAAATTCTCAAAAATTTTGCTACAGGCCTAAGCTAGAATTTTGCAATCAAACCTACCGGGAGCTTCCTTTATTCCTCAAATTTGGCAAGAAAATGACATCGAAAAGGGATAAAAATGCCCAAAAAAATGCTAAAAATGCTAGAAAAATTTCCAAAAATACGCAAAAGTTTTACTTTTGGAGAGCTTATGGAATGCCTTCTAGGTTTTCTAGAAACCCCAGTATCAAGAATGAAAATGATAAAGAAAACTACTAAAACTGAGCAAATTTTGATGAGAAAGCTATGTACAACCTGGACAGATTTTGCAGTTCCAGGTGATCCATACTTCTTCAAGTGTGTTGATGATAGGCCTTGAGCCTTGATATGTTGACCAGTGGCAAGGCCTCTCCTTTCAGCGTCTCTAACTCCACAACTCCCCAATTCAGCATTGTTTTGACTCTATAAGGTCCTTCCCAATGTGGAAGCCATTTTCCTCTCAGTTGTGTACGAAGATGAGGTCTATGGAGAAGAACTAACATGCCTGCTTCAATGTTGTTGTTCCACAGATGTCGATCGTGTGCCTCCTTCCACTTCATCTGAGTCTCTATCAATTGTTTCGTTGCTAGTAGACGAATCTCCTCTACTTTATGTAGTGCTCCGAGCCTCTGAGAGACCTCACAATCCTTCTTGCCCTGCATGAATGCAATCTTAGGTGAACCATGTAAAAATTCAAAGGGCTCAATGGGCAATATGCCATAAACTAGCTGGAATGGAGAATATCCTATGGCCTCTTTGTAGGCTAACCTGTATGCCCACAGTGTACCTTGATAAGCAATGCCCCATGAAGTGGTCTGCAACATACACTCCTTTCTTAACATTGAGATTAAAACCTTATTTGTCGACTCAGCCTGTCCATTGGCTCTTGGATAGTAAGCACAAGAGGTCCTATGTAGAATTCTATACCTGTTGAAAATTTCCTGCAGGACCTTATTGACAAAATGTGTACCTTGATCTGTACAAATTTCAAGTGGGCATCCAAACCTGCAAATGATGCTACTATAAATGAAATCGGCAACAGTTTGTGCAGTGCAATCGGGGGAGGCAATAGCTTCAGCCCACTTTGTAGCATAATCTGTAGCTATCAAGAGATATTTTTCTCTTTTTGGAATTGCGAGAGGGTAGATGGGCCCTACAAAATCTAGCCCCCACTTCTCAAATGGTTGCCAGGAAGTGGAAACAACCAAGGGGTTATGCCTCTGCTTTGTTGGCTTAGGTCCACACCTCTGGCAAATATCACATGCCTTTCCCCATTCATCTGCATCCCTAAATAGTGTAGGCCACCATAGACCAGCATCCAGTATCCTCTGACTCATAATATGCCATGGAAGGTGCCCACCACCTGTTCCTTCATGTGCAGAGTGAAGGACTTCCCTCACTTCTTCTTCGTCCAAACACTTCCTGAACCTGTCATCCTTGCCTTGTCTATACAATTTATCTTCAATGAAGGTATATGGTCTACTCTTGATTAGCAGTCTCTTCTTTTGTACAGCACTAGCCTTTTCTGGATACAACCCAGTTTTAATGAAATTTTTGATGTCATAATACCAACCTTGAGCTTGTACAGCAAACAGATGAGCATCTGGAAAGTCATCATTGATTCCACTAGTTTGATTCATCATATTGATTTTGGATAAGTGATCCGCCATAACATTTTCTTTACCTGGTTTATGGACTACAGAAAAATCAAACTCTTGGAACAACAATAACCACCTCCATATTCTACCAGTGGCTTGTGGTTTATTGAGTAGGTATTTTAGTGGTTGGTGATCTGTTATAATAATAAATTTTACTCCCAGTAAGTAATGACGGAATTTTTTGGACAGCAAAGACCATTGCTAGGGCTTCCCTTTCTGTAGTACTGTAATTCCTTTCAGCCTTGGTCAAGATTCTACTGGCATATTGAATTGGTCTGTCCACTTTAAATTCTTCACTGGGTTGGGTCAAAACTGCCCCCACTGCATAGGCACTGGCATCTACATGTATATGAAAGATTTTTGACCACTCAGGTGTGACCAAAATAGGAGCAGACACTAACCTTGACCGTAATGTTTGATATGCTTTTTCCTCCTCTTCTTCCCATTTAAAAGGTACTTCCTTACCTGTAAGTCTAGCCAGAGGTCTAGCTATCTCTGCATACATTTTTATAAACCTTCTATGGTATCCAGTATGCCCCAAGAAACTCTGAATCTCTTTAGGGGATTTAGGTTTAGGCAACTTTAATATAGAAATGATTTTGTCAGGATCTGGGGCCATACCTTTAGCCGACACCACATGTCCTAAGAGAGTTCCTTCTGTCACAAAGAAATGACATTTGTTTGGATTGAGCTTTAACTTAGTCTCCCTGCATCTTTTGAAAACATTCTGTAGCTGCCTCAAGTGGTGGTCCAAACAATCTAGAGGAGTTTCTTTGTGAGATCCTGAAAACGAAGAGAAGTCATCCATGAAGATTCTAAGTGATTCTAGCAATAGGGGGCCAAAAATGAGATTGACCGTTCTGTTAAAGGTGGCTGGAGCATTTCTGAGCCCAAATGGCATTTTTACATACACATATGTTCCCCAAGGTGTGATAAAAGCAGTCTTATCATGATCCTCTGGATGTATTGATATTTGGTTATAGCCACTGAATCCATCCATAAAGCTATATAATGCATGCCCAACCACTTCTTCAATGACCTGTTCTGCAAAAGGCATTGGGAAACCATCTGGAATGGTCACCTTGTTGAGTGCTCTAAAGTCAACACAAATTCTGATTTTATTAGTATTCTTCTTTGGTACTATAACCATAGGTGAGAGCCACTCTGAGTGTTCAACAGGAATGATGATTCTTGCATCCTCCATCTTTTGGATTTCCACATAGACAGCTTCAGCATATTTTGGATTAAGTCTATAACTCTTTCCTCTTATGGGTTTGGCTCCATCAACTAGAGGGATTCTATGATCTCCATAAGTTGCAGGCACTCCTTCTAAGTCTTTATAATGCCAGGCAAAAACATCTACATACTGGGTCAAGAATGATTTTACCTTTTCAAGGAGCCCTGAGTGGCTCCACAACCAAGTGGCCACCAAAACTGGCCGATTATTGTTTTGAGTGCCTAATTGTATTTCTTGGACAGGATTTCTCTCTACCATATTATCTTCGTGTGCATCTGCTTCCTTTTCTTCTTCTACTAGCTTTTCGTACATTGCTTCATAAGCAAGTGTATTTTGGACTTCAATGTGTTCCTCCTTGTCCTGCATCCATCCTGCAGGGATTTCTTGAATTGGGAAAGACCATTCTTCACTAGAATTTTTTACCTTGCCTTTAGCTTTAGAAACTTCTTTATCTGTGGTTGTCATATCCTCCTCCAAGTTGTATTTGAGGGGTGTCTTCCTGCCCCTTCTGTGGTCTGTGATGGGCTCTCCCAATCCATCAACCTGGACTTTTTCCTTATCTTCATCATAACCTTCAGTCGTGCAAGAATTATTAAGAAAAATTCCAAAACAAGAGGAAGAGTTTCCTGCTTGGAGCCAATTTAGAATATCCTCTTCTTCCTCGAAATCTATTTGGGGTTGATCCTCCGATTCTGTTTCCATGCAAATGCCAACTGTTTGCATCATGCTAGTGTTTCCTTGATTATCTGGGCCCTCTTCTAAATGAATCTGTGTCAGCTCTTGCCCTTTCTTTTGTACCCACATAGTGTCCTTGCCCCAATCATGAATGACACTTGCATGCCTCAGCCATGGTCGTCCAATTAAGAGAGGAAATCCTCCTTCAACCTGGGGCAATCTTAAAACCACAAAATCCAGAATGAATAGATTACCTTGTACTTCAAGTGGAACTTTTGGGATCACTCCCAAGGGCCTTACTTTGCTCTGATCTGCCAAAGTAACAGTGAAATTTGCAGGCCTTGAAGGATGGAGTCCAATCTTTTCCATTGTGTGTTCAGGCATCAAGTTAATGCCAGAACCACCATCCACAATAACTCCTTGAAATTCATGACCTTTGATAGATACTGTCAGTCGAGGACTTTTATAATCTGTGAGGGGTGCTTCCCCTACAATTTTTCCTTTATGTAAAACAGTAGTCTTTGCCACCAAACTTGTAGTGGAAGCTTCATCAATTATCTGCAATAACTCTGATCTGAATTTCCCATCCATCTTTATTAATTCAAAAATACTAACCTCCTTCTTCATGGACTTGAGTAGTTTTGAAGCCTCTGATTCCTTGAGAGCTTGGACTCCAGTTGACTTATCAAACTCCTCATGAGCCATGTTGAAGGCATGCCCAATGGCATCACTGGTGCATATGAGATCTCCTTTTTGACTTGTATCTGCACCTGTGGTGACTTTATCTTCAGATGGTTCTTTGTTTTGATTCCATTCCTTAATCTTTGACCCTTGTCCTATGTCTGCTTGAGCCTTCCCCTTGCTTCTTGTCTGCACAGTCAAAGATTCTATTTCTTCTAATTGCACCACCCTGGTAGATGGTGATGGCTCATTGACCAGATCACGCACTTCTTCTTTGTGTACCGAAATCATTTGAATATGAGGCCCGGATGAAGAGGCTTGATTCTTAGGACAACAATTTGTATAATGGTCTCTTGCATCAGGGCAGTTCCTACAAGGAGGGGTATTTTCTGGTAGGGTGCACCTACTTTTAGTGCCCACATTCTCCACATCTGAAACAGATGATTGGCCTCCTAGGCCCATTTCCAAAGTTATTCCTCTGTCTAGGATTATAGTTGTTACCTTGATTTGGTGCAGCAACCATCACATTCGCTGATGTTGGGGGTCCTCCTTGTGTCCAGTATGTCGTTGCCGGCATTCCTCTTGATTGGCATTCATGGGCCTCATGGCCAACCTTCCTGCATAATTGACAAGTCACACTTAACAGAGGACATTCACTTACTATGTGACCTTGCTTGCTGCGCATGGAACACCAAAGTCCACTCTTGATGCCACCTCCTTTGAGCTCATGCAACTCCTGTCGTAGCTCAGCCAATTCCTCTGCCTGGGCCTCCTCCTCCTTTTGGAGCTTTAGTACTTCAATTTCCCTTCTCAACTGAGCAACAACATTCTCTTCCTCTTTGTAGGGCTTATTTCTTTTTAAGCCCTCCAGCTCTTTCCTTAGCTGTATCACTGGATCCTCCATTTCTGCACCATATGTTGGTTGGGAAGAGGTTGCTCCATATTGGTACCTTATCTGCTCCAAGCGTGTGGCTGTGCTGATGAACTCCTCTATGGAGGCTATAGGTAGCACTAATTCCTTTATTTTGCATTGGGTGGCCACTGGTAGGGGCTTAGCCAACCATTTCTTGACAAAAAAATCGTGTGGTGGATCTGGCAATTTAGCCATTAGTGCTTTGGCCCGAGTCACAAACTCTGGGAACTTTTCTCCTGGACCTAATCTTAAATTTTCTAGCTCTTCTATGATAATCTCCGCAGTGTTGCCATGCTAGAACTGATTTTTAAAAGCATCTTTCATCACATCCCAAGTGGTAAAATGGTTTTCAGCAAACTGACTGAACCACTTATCAGCTAATCCCTCTCATGTGGCAGGGAAGAGAATCAAAAAAGCATCCTCTCTACCCATTAGGCCTCTAGTCTTACATAGTACCAAAAACCTCCTAATGTGTTCATCTGGATCCTCCTGAGCTAGGCCTTTGAAAGAAGGAAACTTTATATTTAATCTAGAGAGTAAAGTTTCCAAGTCTACCTGACCCGCCATGCTCTTGACTGATGATGTGGAAGATAGTGGACTGGGGGACCTTCTAACAACCTTCCTCCTTGTCTGCTTGTAGGTGACCCTCAATATTTGGGACCGGGTTGCGGTCATGAGCAGCTCATAGCCCACTGAATGTAAGACACTTGATAAGAATATATTTACCTTTTGTTTGATGAAGTAGCACTGTGGTTCTGTCGACACTTGATCTCTTCTATGCTTGGCACTTGGTTTCTCCTAAGCTCAAATCTCCTTGGAAGTCCCACCGTGCGTGCCAAATTTTGTTGGTGGATTCTTAGACAAGAAGGAGTTTGAGGGTTTGTAGGAGAAAAGGGAAGAAACAAGAAGAGAAAATACACCTAGAAGCTTCTGCCGATTGATTACAGTAAGACAATTACAATATTTGAAGTACAAGACAAGCCAATACCTCTGTGCACAATACCACAGAGTGCCCAATTACAAAATACCCAATATCCCAAGTCTTCTTGCCGCCGGCCTCCTCTGCACCAGACCTCCACCTGCTTCAAGCTTATCCTTGTGCACACCTTGCACCAAGCTCCCACAAAGGGGGAGGAGTGAATACCTTCTGTCGGCACGCGCCCACTGCAATGGGACCTTGAGATACTTGGGGGGGGGCTAGCTTAGCACACTCTGCACAATCCCTTAGGCACTCACTATGCACTCCTTCACTTCCACTTCTCTGCGTCGCACACTAGTGACTGTTGCACTTCTCTCTCTTGCTTCCTTAGACTATGCTTTCTTGCTTACTCTAAGATTGATCCAAGAATGGTCCTTGCCTTGATTTGAGTGTGTCGATCACGTACGCTCCCCAACTGCAATTGTATCTTGGTCACTTTGATGTCCCAAGATTGTCCTCACAAGTGGCAGCCAACGACTCACTGTTTTGTCCTATAGTGACTTTAGACTAAAACCAAAATTTTAATGGGGGGGGGCATACTTTCACTTGTGCGTACACTTTGCCGCTTCACATACCTTCACATTTCCTTTTAAGTCTTCACTTTTTCACATAAGAGGGGGTTCACCTGAACCTTCCAAAACACTTTAAAACACACTTTGAACCTTAGGGAAATTAGAGAAAATACCTCTGCAACCTGCAACCCATTTTCTCCAATTTACCCTTTGTGGACAATTCATTGTGCACTACCTGTGCACTTTGACAGCTGCACTTACGCACTTTGACTTTGCACCTGTTGACTTTGACCTTGACCTTGTTGACTTTTACCAGTTGACTTTGACCAATTGACTTTGACCAATTGACTTTGACCAATTGACTTTGACTTTAGTTGACTTTGACCAACATGACTTATATGGGCTCAACAGAAGGTCAACACATGACATACAAGCGTGAAGCATGTCAATTAGGTAAAGCTCACAAGAATACTTATGGTAAGAAAGGGTTTATGTATGTAAAGAAGCTTGAATTGGTGCATACAGATGTGTGGGGTCCATCAAAGGACTTTAGCATAAATGATTCGAGATATTATGTGATTTATGTTGATGATGCTACCAGGAGGATCCCTATATATGTGATCAAAGATAAATCAGAGGTATTGAATACATTAAACATTATCATGTGTATGCAGAGAGAATCACAGGGCGAAAATTGAAGAGTCTAAGTCAGATGGAGGGGGAGAGTATTTCTCTAATAAGTTCAATGATTACTTATGGAATGAAGGTATAAAAAGGGAAGTTACGTGCAGGTACTCTCCTCAACAAAATGGTGTAGCAGAAAGGAGAAATAGAACTCTTGTTGAGTTTGCAAGGTCAATGATGAAGGAGAAAAATTGCCCTAATTCTTTGTGGCCCGAGGCTGTAAATACAACTACTTATTTGGTTAATAGATTTCCACGTAAGGCCTTGAATGGTATGACATCTTATGAGGCATGTTGGGGTAAGAGACCTACCTTAGATCATTGCAAAGTGTTTGGATGTCTGTCATATGTACCATCTCAATTAAGGCATAAATTTGAACCTAAAGCTGAAAAGTATGTGTTCATTGGTTATGATGATAAGAAGATGGGTTATAGATTGTGGATTCCATCCACCAAGCGATTCCTTGTGTCAAAGGATATTACATTTGATGAGCAAGGTACTTGGTATGCAGGTACAATTAATGTTCATGCAGGTGATGAAGAAGTCATGACCCAAAGAAAGGGGAAATCAAAGATTCAGATTCATGATGGTGAAGAGATTGTTGATGCTCAAATTGATAATGAAGAGATGCCAAGGTTTGATCTAGAATATGAAGAACCAAAAACTCTAGAAGGTCAACAAGGAACAGAAAGCAACCTATAAGGTATAGTTATGATACTTCATTTTTTACCTTTTTTTTATTTTTTAGATTTTTTTGAATTTGTTTTGGATTTTATTTGGATATTTCTCTATTTTTATGGTATTAAAAAAAAAAAGCCCTTGGCAGTTGATTTTTATACTATTTTTATCTATTTCATAAAAAACCTCTCTCTAACTCTCTCTATCCTCTCTGTAGCCTCTCCCTCCTCTCTCTAATCTCTCTCTTCCCTCTCTACTCTCTCTCTACTCTCTCTCTATCCTCTCTCTAGCCTCTCCCTCCCCTCTTTAATCTCTCTCTTCCCTCTCTTTCCCCCCTCCCCCCCCCAAACCCTCCTCTCTCTCCCCCCCACCCAACTATGGTGGTTAACTATATATTTTTTATTTTTCTCGAAAACATACTTATGGCTCTAGATTGTGCCTCAAATGGCTGTTTTTTTTCAAATTTGGGATCATTTTCATGTTTCTTGACCATGGACTCAATTTTTGCATTATTTTTGCCAAAATCTAGAATTTACTTCTCATTTTGGTGTCCTTTTGAAGATTTTGTAGAACAGAAATCATGGTGACATCTCTACTCAGAGTTTTGGTTGTTAGCTCTCGGAGACGAAGAGCCCATTAGGTGGTGGGAAACTGTTTAGCCCATCAAAGTCATATTGGTCATAGTCAACATGGTCAAAATCAATAGGGTCAAAGGTAGCATGGTCAAAGTCAAAGCATTCAAAGTTCAATGTCAGGGTGCAGAGGTAGTGCACAATCAATTTGTTCACAAAGGTTATGTTTTGCAAAAAGCGGATGCATGTTGTAGATTATCTTTCTGTAATTTCTCTAAGGTTCAAAGGGTTTTTAAAGTGTTTGGAAGGTTCAGTTGAACCCTCCCTTAGGTACACATTTGAAGAATTGAAGGGAAAAATGTGAAGTCATGTGAAGAGGAAGCATATGCAAAAGTGAAAGTATGGCTCCTTGGCATTTAAATTTTTGTTGTTGTCATAAAGTCACTACAAGACAAAATAGAGATTTGCTGGCTGCACACATTTGGAGACAACCTTGGGCATACAAGTGAGCACCAAGATACTCTTTCAGTTAGGAGCATACATACATGAATTGGAACTCAACTCAAGGCATGCATTATTGTTGGTTAGACTAAGCAAGGTGAGCATAGTCTACACTAGGAGAGAAGAGCAAGAGACATTTATTCGATGATGCAGAGTACGGCATAGACAAGCAAGTGCGAAGTGTGCAAGAAGTGTGACTTAGGTGTGTGCAGGGGAGTGATAAGCAAGGCAATAAAGGGTCACAAGGTCCTATTGAAGCTGTGTGTGCATCGATAGAAGGTGTCCATCCTTCCTCCCTGTGCACAAGTGCAAGCTGTTGGAGAAGGTGGAGGTTTGGTGCAAAGAAGGTCGGTGGTAGAAAGAACCTTGGGTATTTTGTAACCTTGTTTGATTGTGTACTATTTGGGATTATGCATCATGCAGAGAGAGCATTTGGCTTTGTGCTATACATCATCATTATACTTTTCTCCTCATAATCAATCTGCAGACACTTTCGATGTCTGTTTTTCTCTTCTTCTCATTCTTCCTTCTCCTACAAACACTCAAGTCCCTTTTTGCACAAGAATCCTCCAACACACTATGTGTCCTAAAATCTTGCCTTGCCTAACCATAAGAACACACTTTTTTGGATTCAGGCAGAATGGATATTCTCTACATTTGTCAAAGATTTTTCTGAGCTTAGGTATATGCATTTTTCTAATGTTGAAATGAGCATAGAGATAATCAACATAGACTTCCAAGTTTTTCCTCAAGAATTCTTTAAACACATGGCACATCAACCTTTGGAAGGTGGTTGACGCATTGGTGAGACCAAATGGCATTAACCTCAAAGCAAATATGCCCCACTCTATGGCAAAAGCCATTTTATGTTATTCTTTTGGGGCAATGGCCACTTGGTCGTAGCCATTGAATCCATCCATGATGATGTACACTTTCTTGGCGGCCACTCTTTCTAATAGGTGCTCAATGATAGGAAGCAGGTAACTACCTCTAATGGTGGCTGCATTAACCTTCTTCAAGTTATTGCATACACGTAACTTTTTGTTCTTTTTGGGCACCACTAGTATTGGGGGACACCCATTCATTGTCCTCAATTTCATAGATAAACCCATGTTCTACCAACCAATTTATCTCTTCCTTGATCTTGGTAGCATAATTGCCATTATATGTGTATGGCTTCTGCTTAGAGGGTTTGGCTTCTGAGGTCATGGGAATTGTACGTGAGCATATGTCAGGGTCTACTCCTTTTAAATCCTTGTAACTCCATGCAAATAGATCTCTATATTCTCTTAACAAGGCTCTCAACTCTTGTTCCTTGTCCTCAGTTAGGTCGTGTCCTATGTATGTGCATCGTTCTTCACCTTCTTCTATTGTCACAATACTTTTCTTAGTTTTTTCTTTGATAACATAGGCCTCTCTTCCTAATGCTTCACGTTTAGGCATCCTTATCATGAATTTTCTATCCTCTATCTCATGCTTCTCAAAATTTTCAGGGACCTCAAACAAAGATTCTTCCTCTTCTGTTGAGTCTTCTCTCTTCTTTCTTTTCTTACCTTCACTCTTGGTGGTTACCTGGGTAGTTAACCTCACATCATTTGTACACTCTTCTTGGCCTTGAGGGTGAGCTTCTACTTCGTACATGTATTCCTCTTCTGATGCACAAAAAGGGTCCATAATGATGGATTCTAACTCTGAGTCACTTTCTTGTTCTAGTTTTTTCATGCTAGGCTTGCACTCTTCTTAACCCAAATCACACATAATTGGTTCTATGGCAAAAACTGAAATGTCATAGCCATCTTCATCATAGTGTGGTGTCCATTGTTTTTCATTGATGGCTATATCCATTGTTGCTAGGATTTTTGCCCAACCATGAGGTTTAAACTCTTCATCTGGAAATACTATAGGTGCATAGGTTAGGTCTCGAATTGATCTATGAGTTTTCTTTGTACCTGCCTCTTTGGCATTTTCTCTTTTCTCTTCTTCTACTACCACTTTTCACATCCATAAAGTGAGTGTCCTCATGCATCCAAGAGGATTGTGATCCCATGGAATGCACTAACCCTGTATCATCAATGGCTCTATGGATGGGATTCCACTGTATAGGGGGCATGTCTCTATGAGAGTAGTCCTTGAGATTGACTTTCATAGTAACACCTAAGTGATGTAGATACAAGGAATTGGTTCCCCAATCCTGCACTTCCTGCGATTGTCTCAAGAATGGTCTTCTCAAAATCATCTGATAGGCTTGGTTCTTGCTAAAGTCACATATGGCAAAAGTATGCTCAAATTGTACACCACAAGTAATGAGAGTTATCCCTTCGAGTAGTCCTAAGGGTCTTTCTATGTGACCATCGGCCATTTGCAATTTCATTCTCATTGGCCTGAGTGCTAGTTTGCCCCAACGCTTCCATAGGGAAGTGGTAGCAATTGCAACCCCTGTCCCTCAATCCAAAATAGCCTTGGTGGTGTAACCCTAATGAGTGATAGGAAGATAGGTGTTTCCTTCTTCTCCTTCACTCATATCTCCTTTCTTATCCAAGGGTATTTCTATCACTGTTTGATGTGATCCTACCTTTGACTAGGTTTTAGCTACTTCTAGCACTTGATTGGCTACATGTTTTCACAATTCTGGCTTAACCTTGAGTAGCTCCTCTAAAGTGATATTGCAATGCACTTTAGTGTTCTTTACTACCTCCATATTCCTAGGTAAGACTGAGTCTTCATTCCTTACCATGAAGGTGGGTGCTGTCATACAGGTGGATTTTGCTTCCCATGGTCTTGTGAAATGAGGCCATTCTTGTAGGGAGTTAGACTCAAAGTCTAACCGTTCATTACACTAGTCATCCTCTTTTTCTCCATAAATAGAAGGAATATCTTGTGGGAATTGATCATGTAAGTCATCCACAAGTTCAATGGGAGGATGATTTTCACTTTCTTTTGCCCATTTCTCTTCTTGCATCTCTCGTAGGAATTCTTGAGAATACTGATTCATTGAAGAAGAGGTGTTGGTTTAGTGGAATTAGGCACATAAGTTTCCTTGGGAGGAATGATCATTCTATCACTCACCTTGTTCTTAACCCAGGAGGTGGCTTCTTTTCCATATTTTGCAATTAAACTCTCCAATCTTTCCAATAGTCCATCAAAGTGCAAGTGAGTCTTAGCTGAACTAGAGCAATTGAAGAGGTGACTGGTTTCAAACATGGTTTGAGACAATTCTACCATCTTAACACAAAGCTTGGTTTGTTCAATATCTAGGTCAGCTATAGGGTAACAATTTTCATGACTTGTTACATTCAACCCTTCTTGAATTCTGGCTTGATATCCTTTAAGCATCATGTCTAGGTCCTCAAAAGTGGGATTTGCTAAGAATGATCTACTTTAGGTGGTGGTGGGATTGCATGATGTCGATTGTGTGGTGATGGTGATGAAGTGTGAGAGTGTGTTTGAGAGGCAATTTCGATTCTCTTGGCTTTCATTTCTCTTAAGCTTTCCTTGAGTTCACTCATTTTCTTTGACCATTGTCTTTTCATTTGTTCATGACTTTCTCTCCAAGCTCTTGTTCTTTTCTTGGTTAGGCTCTTGGTCTCACTAACCTCAAAACTCTTTTCCTAGCCTAAGTATTGGTTTTGCTGTAATGCTTGAGCCCTTGTGACTACTTGCACTAAGGCAGTGGAAGTCATAGTTCCCATAGAATCAACTACTAATCTAAATGTTAATAGGAGTGATCTTTGGTACATTGCTTGGGTTCTTAGGAAAATCTCACAATAGGTGCTCCTTCCCACAATCTTGATAAAAAACTTGAATTGTCACTGATTAGGTTTGCATAGGTGCAAGAATAGGGCAATCACGGATGAAGTGATCTCCCTGGCATTTGTAGCATGTTCCTCTAGGTGATGGGGGTCTTATCTATCTCGGTTGGGGCCTAGAATTAGGATTTGTGTACATGACATTAGCATATTTTGGCTCTCAACTAGGTTTGCCAGGGTCTTCATAATGGTACATCTTGTTATGCTCTAGTGATTGCATATAGTACGCCTGTGGACTATCAATATGAGTCGAGTCAAAGTTGTGATCATTTGGGTCACTTTCTGAAAGAAATGGTGATACTTGCACTACGGATCTATTTAGATTTCCTTCAATAGTTGCATATTTTAGTGGGATTACATTGGATGGAGGTGGAGGTTGTTGAGCTAAAACTAGTTGAGGTATTTGTTGTACTTGATAGGGTGGTTGGTAGGGTTGCTGGTGTCTACCATACTGCTATGGCGGGTACTTGTTTTGGTATCTCCCTTGTTGTGGATACGACTATGGATAATTTTGCCTAACTGCTTGTTTATTATATGGGAAATCTTGTGTAGTGTGGTTGGTATATCTCCTTTCTATGGTGCAGTATTGGCTATTAGAGTTCACTTGGATTTGAGCCATGACAGGGTGCACATTAGAAATGTGGTCTCCTCCACAGTTGTAGCATCTTTTCACTGGGGCAAATTAAGGTATCTGTTTTCGAGAGACTCCTAATTTCTATGCTACCTTGTCTAGAAGTTCCTCGATATATGTGGATTGTTTGGAGGTGAGGCTAGTAGAACTTTCTAAATCTTTATAGATTTTTGAAAGCTCTAATTCCTCCCCTAGATTATCCTCAATGTCTATGCACATTCGGACACACTCTTCTATGGATCTAGGGTCCTTCAAGTACACGTAAGATCTCAATTTGGTACTTAACAATCCATCGAAGAATAAAGCCACTTGTTTGGCTGGAGTGGGTAATTCTGGCACACTGCATCTCCCTAGGTATTGCCTAAATTTTCTCCTTGCAAGTCGAACAATTTCCTGGGGTGTCTGCTTGAAGCTATGTATCAACGAGGAAGTATTGTGTCTGATACCACTTTTGGAGAATTCAATAATGAATGCTTCTAGCAAGTGTTCTATATTCCTGAACTGACCTTGATGTAGTGGTTGAAACCACATAAGGGCAGTGTTCTTGAGAGTTAGACCAAAAGTATTGTATTGTGTGAACAGGTCGTCAACTTGCTTAGCTCTCAAGGCTTGCCTAAATTTTGCCACATGATCATGCGAGTCTCCAGTGCCATCGAAGCAGTTCGTCATGGACTTAACCAATTCTGTAGGCCTCAAGGTCCTAGTGTGTTCTCTAGGCCTTGGCAAAGGGAATTCGTCTGCATTTCTTTGATTCCTTGGGTCCATATGTCTCTCATTTTCCATTCTATCCATCTCAGTTCTCATTCTTTCTCTTTCTAGTGGGTTAGCAAAGCTCATCTCATATCTATCTCTACTCTTGTCCCTTTGTGTTCCATGAGCCTGGGATGTTCCAGCTCCTTGCTCACCATAAGAGACATTGGATCTTGGTTGGGGGAAAACAAATTCACCTTTCCAAGTGTAGGCATGCCTACCATGCTCCGAGACCACAAAGACCCTCTGCGAAGTATTGTCTAAGTAGGTCACTTTGATTGGGGTGTCAAGATCTTTAAATTCATATATGGTAAGCATTCCCACTTCATTAGGATGGTCAGGTTTATACCTTTAAAAGGCCTCATCTGTATCTCGGTTTAGGAGCAAGTCTATGCTCTTATTGTCTTGGGGAACCCATTCTTGAGTGATCACTCTCGTCACAACTGATTTGCCTTGAGGGGTTCTTGGCTCTCTTCCTAAGTTCCCTTGCTCTATGTCACCTATTTCAGTCTTTGAGATTATATTGCCAAATTCATTTGTCCTATTTGATTGGTTGGTGACTACATAAATTGTTCCTTCTTTATCAATGTATGGTCCATTTTCAAATTTGATGACTAGATGTTCTAGTCCAATAGGTTGATCTAGGTTTTTAATTTGGACTAGATCTTCTCAAACCATTCTCGTAGATGTGAGCACCTAATCGGTTGGTTTTGATGTATTCCAGTTGAGTCTTGTAAGGACCCTTTGGTTTTTCTAGGTATGCCACTCCTTAGCTATCTACGGGTCTCTCCATGCTATAAGACATCTCAGAGTCACTTGTTTTTTAATAGAGAATATAGGGATAATCGCTAAGTTGTTGGGCCCAAGACCTAGTGGTATGGTTGACACTAGCTTTCGATGATCTAATACTTTGATGATCTCTTCCTAGGTGTCTTCCTAGTCTCAGGTTCATATGCCCTAATGATTAGCCCAATGACCCGTGTACAAACACATTGCTGATTCCTTGATATCACTCACTTGTTCCTTTTAATTTCTTTACGATGTATTTCCTTGTCTTTGAATATACATTGTCAAGAGCACTTAAGTTTGTCATACTTGATGTTTTTCGTCCAACCAAATTAACTTCTTGCCCCTAAGTTGTCCCTTGACTGCAGTTAACCTATACTTGAACTTGAGAATTTAATGGTTCTTAGAACTTGAGTGTTCCTATCTTGCCTCTAATCAATCAAAACCACTAATCTCACTTAGCCTATGCTAAGAATTGACTGAGGGGGTTGAGAGATTTTCCAACCTAAAGTTGCTTCTCCTTGCTGTTCTTGTATGTCCAGGACATGCGTTCCCAAGCCTGCACACACTAGCACTTTGTTTTGGTCTCTCCAAGAGCTCTCAATGAACGTGTAAAAGTTCCAAGTTTAGCTCAATCTTTTAACTTCAAATGACAAAAAATTTGATTGAGACACTGTTTAAAGACCCCTTTTTTTCCCCTTGTATTGCATAGAAAATTTTCTAGAGCCTACTAGGTTTTAATCCCACTTGAGGGTGAACTTCAAATTAATCTCTCTCAAGTTACTCTCACCACAAGCTTTCCAACGAGCCCTAGAGCTCAAAAAATGGATTTTGTATGAAAAAGTTATGTCTATTCAGGGTTCTAGAGATTAAACAGCCAAACAAGACCTCTCAAGTATTTGGTGTATTTCTCTAAAGCCTTTGGAATTGTGTAAATAGAAAAGCTTGAAAAATGCCAATTTTATTACAAGTCATTCATGGAACAATTCATTCGTGCTTCTGCTACTCAGATGCTAGGATCACAAACACTGACAACCACTTCACTATACACAAACACCTTGCTCACTTCACCTACCATACCCACATACATGGTAGCTCCTATAGGCACCACACTTTTTGATCCCATGGAAATTTCACTACCCATAACATCTCCCCCTCCCCCACAATTCCACCATCTCCCATGCCCTTACCACGAACTTTGCATCCACCTCTTTGTTCAACACAGCATCCACCATTCCCATCCTCATCCCCATCCCCATTCCCTCTACACTCCACACCATTCCCCTTGCATCTCATACTGTAAATAATACATTCAATACAATCATTGAGTGTGCATATCAACTACAACAAGAGTACCAACAATTGGAAGAGCGAAATGCTAACTTCTAGGTAGAGACATAGAGACAACAAGCAAGAATCACCACCTTGGAGGCTGACAACCAAACACTCCTAGCGAAATACACCACCTTATAATAGGCTCACATAGAAATGGAGTCCAAAATGTCAAATGTGGATGCTCAAGAGGTCAAGGAATTGGAGAAATTGCTCTAGGTGCAAACTCTCACTAATGCCAAACTACGAAGAAATCTAGGGCTTCTCAGGAGGCACATGTCTAGGACGTTGGAAGAGAACAAGTGAGTTCAGCAACAAAACGAGGACAATCTTGAAGTAGCTATGGAAGGAACCCCAGGAGCAGAGATTATTCCTACAAAGTATCGTGTTGTTCCCTCAGAAGATATCAGAATATTACTAGAGGAACATGCAAACTTTTTAGAGTCCTATGAAAAGCTAGCATCCAAATGTGCAGATCTCAAGAAGTAGCTAGCCACGGTCATCACAACTATCATCCCTTAACAGTCTACAGATGAATTAGAAGCCCTTAAGAAAAAGGTGGAAGAACTACAAGAACGCCTACTATGTTATGAAAGATCACCCTCTCCAATTGAAGAACCAGAACCCAAAACAGTGGTGGAGATTCTTGTCAAAGAGAGTTTTGAAGATCCATATGAGCCAATGCTCGTACCTGGAGGACATGTCAGTATCGAGGGCCGAGACATTTTTGAGATAGAAGTACCAGATTGGCTAACAAGGTTAGACTAGATAGGACAAACCCATGACAATAGAATAGATGTACAAATCAAGTCACTCTCCAACCTGGAAGACATTGTCCTTAATTCCATATATTTTAAGAGCCTTATTCTTTATTGTTAGCTGATTATAATGCAGAAATCAAATGGCATACATGGAAAGAGCCAACCTTTGCTACTCAGTTTGAGCCCGATGATCTACCAGAAGAGGCCCGAGTGGGATTGATTTTTCAACCTAATTGGCTTGAGAGATTGTTGATGAACTATCCTAAAATGATGCGCACATGGGTAACCATGCCACTCTATATTAAATATAACCCATGTTATTGCCTCATTGTCTGTCGTAGATCCTGGCAAGCTTTCGTAGTTAAAGTCTGCAACAATAAAGAGTGTTATGATTGGGTTAACTATCCATACTTTGCTCCACCTAGAGGGCCACCCACTGTTGCCTATATGATCTCTACCATATGCCATTGGTCTACACAATTAAAGAATGCCCCAGACATTGCAGCAAAGATGTGTATGAAGATCTTCGAGCTCCGATGGTAGTATTCAAGACCTTTCAAAAGATTCAAGCTCCATACATTTAAGCCCTTGGATTTTCTAAAGGCAACCAAGATTTGGTGTATGACATGAGCCAAACCCCCTCCGTGTCAACACAATATATGCATGGCATGCACGAATCAAATATCTACCTGCTTGCTACAAGCAGAATTTTGAAGAAGTGTTCTTTACCAAGTTCTGGGAATATCATTAGAAAATTTTCATTCCCAGACCAACACATTTTCATAAATGCAGATTAGTTATGCTTGCCACATCCGAACATTCTAGGTCCAATTGATTGGGATCAAATGATGACAGACTTGGCACGAGGCCTAAACATACAAGAACATCACCTTGCCACTGATGTCGTTGAGAATTACGTCAGGCACTCCCAACAACAAGGGTCTATCAAGGATGACAGACGTGAAGGAGGAGGGGTGTTGGTAGCAGCCAAGGCAATCAAGGCCTTATGAGATAGGGAAGCCACCAAAGGGAGTCAGAACAAAGGGAGAGCCAAGCAAGATTAGGCAAGCAAAGTAGTCAATGCAGATCCAGCAAGTGGGCCACATAAACTTTCATGGAGAAATATATCCCAAATAGTGATTTTAGTCACTTCACACCATTGTAAATACCATTTTCCATTATTTCTACTCCATTTTGTGCAAGTCGAGGATTCTTGGAGCTTGAGGAGTATTAGAAGTATCTATGTACCAATTTTCATGATTTTTAGAGCTTGTTTGAGCCTCCAAAATAGCCTAGGAACCTAATTTTTAACTAGGCCAGACACTAGGTCTGGATAGGGCCAAAACCTAGTCAAAAACTATAAAAAGAGCTAGAGAGCTCATTTTTGGGGCTAGCTAGTTGGAGATTGAAGCTAGTTTTGAGCTTTGTATACTTTCTTGGAGCTTGCTAATATAAGATTCCATTGTTCCACTCTTTATCTTGCCTTGTGTGCATGTGTGTGTGTATGTGTGTGCATGCTTGTGTGCTTCTCACTCACGCACTTGTGCCTTCACTTGCTCACAGTCTTCATACTAGTCCTCACATCTTCATAGATTGACAATTATGAGGTAGATCTCCTAACGTTAGTACTTGGCATTGTGCTAGAGTGAAAATTTTGTATTCTATTGTGCTCCTAACTTCTTCTTCTTCCTTGTGCTTTTTGTGTGCTTTCATACACCTCAAACTCCAACAATTGGTATCAAAACATGTCACTAGAACATCGTCAACATGCCTCCGATCACAGTCTCAAAATCACATGAATATTGATGAGCATACTCAAGGCGATCAAGAGTTCAAAATAGCTTCCCCTTGTAGTTTCAAAGTTTTGATATGAACTCATTTCGGCCTTCAAACACACTTTTATAGCAAGTATGCAAGAAATTTTGTCCTGTTGTGCCAAACATATATACAGGTTTTGACTCTCACGTACAAGTACCTCAAAGTCTATTATAGGTTTAGTAGAGCTTGGTGTTGTTATATTTCAATAGTCATGTTGTATGAACACACTTAGGACTGCTAGGGAACTTTTTTCCCTCTTTAGGGGGTTTTTTTCCCTGGGCTTGTATATACACCTATAACCATAACATGTCACTTATCTTTTTACATTCACTTGGTGATTCTATCAAAGTTGTGTTGTGATCCAAGCTTCTTCTTCTTCCTTGTGTTGTTCATGTGCTTCCGTAGACCTCAAACTCCAACAATTGGTATCAGAGCAAGTCATCACTTCATCTAGGGCATTGCCAACACCCCTTTGGTCAGAGTCTTAGATTTGCACAAAAATTGGTGAGCATACTTAGGGCACCTCAAAGTTTTCTACATGTTTAGTAGAACTTGATATGGTAAGTCTATTCAACTTTTTGAGATACAATCATTTTTTTGCAATAGGGTATTTAGTTAGTGGCCATGGTTGAAAGCGATGATCTATTCCATATGTTGGTTGTTGAGGACAAGTTGGATGCTACTAATTACCCATAATGGGCATATATAATGCATCATGTACTGGTAGCAAAATGGTTGTGGAATATTTTTTAGGGTATTGAAAAATGCCCTACTACACCTATGAATATAGTTATTGAAGGTCATGCAGATGGTGTTGAAGATGATGATGTTGAGAATCCTATTCATGCTACAATTCCTATTGCACCTACTATAGAGCAACTTCATTGGGATGGAAGAGATGCTTAGACACATGAATTGATAGTATTATCTATTAAATGTGCCATTATCCCTCACATTCACTCTCACAAGACAATAAAGGATACTTGGGTTACAATTACAACATTATACCAGGCAAGAAATGAGGCTTGTATTTCTTACCTCCAAAAAAAGTTGGAGAGTGATCACATGAGTGAAGGAGATTCCATGGATAGTTTTTTGACAAAGATCAAAGATTTTAAGGAGTAGTTGAATTCTATAGACAAAGTCTTGCCAGATAGTTCACTCATGCAGGCAATTCGAATGCCTTAACATTTAAGGAGTTATTCTTTGTTTTGTTGAAGAAAGATCAATCTAAGAAGAACATGTCCATTATGCATGTTGCAGATCAAGCTTTCTTAGCTACTTAGAAGGGAAAGGCTAAATGGATCTCATCTACTAGTAAGCAAAAATTTTCTAATACTGCACAGTCAAAGAAGGAAGACAAAGATGAGAAGAAAAAAAAAGCACAAACACTTTTGCAAATATTGTAAGGGTAATGCTCATCTCATAAAGAGTTTTCCAAATCTGGCTACAAAAGAGACAAAGAAGAAAGAGGCTATAATGGTTGTTGTAGAGGCCTCTACACCTAAAACAAAGTTTGCTAATCTTACTCAAAATGAAGAATGGGCATTTGCCACAGTATGTAGCTATGAACCATCTTCTCATGAGTAGTGTATGTCTATAGGAGACTCAGATGTTTGGTACTTTGATAGTGGGGCAACCAAACATATTACATTATAGTGCAACTTCTTCAGTTCACTTGAGCCTTACCTATAGGGAATATTATCACATGCACTAACAAGTACTCTTATTCTGTAATGGGAGTTGGTAAGATCATTCATTGAGGGTGGGAATACATGCCTTCTAATTTTTATGCATTTTTGGTTGAGCATGGGATAAAACATTAGTGTATAGTGCCATATACGCCTCAAAATGGATTTACTGAAAGGAAGAACATGTCTCTCATGGAGATGGCAAGGTGTATGGACAAAAGTTGGACTTTACCACATAGGTTCTGGCTTGAGGTTGTTATGTGTGCAACATATGTAGTTAACAAGTATCCCACCAAAGCACTACCATCTATCACTCCATATGAGGCTTGGCATGGTTGCAAGCCATATGTTGCTCACCTATGTGTCTTTGGTTCTCTAGCTTATGTATTAGTGCATGAAACACAATATAAGGAATTAGATGATAAAGTAGTGAAGTGTATTTTTGTTGGGTACAATTCTTAAATCAAAGGGTATCATCATTACATTTATGATGTAGATTTTCACGATGCACTTGTTGATGAGAGGACTGATATAGCGAAGGAAAAAATATGCCTAAATGGCTAGTTTAGACTTTGAGAGAGAGCAAATTAGATGTAGCTCTATCATATCATACTCGTTGAGGCTCTCATAGTGCTTCCTTTGCATTAGATTTCCATGCAATGGCTGACTCTAGTCTTTGTGATGAGAATGAGCTTGTTTTCTTTGATGAAGCATAAAATTCAAAAAATTGGATGACTGCTATGCAATCAAAATATGTTTCTATTATGAAGAATGGTACTTGGTCTTTATGTGATTTTCCTCCAAGTAAAAAGGCCATCGGCACTAAATGGGTATACAAGCTGACACGTAATTCTGATAGAAAACTTGATAGGTATAAGGCTAGGCTTGTTGCAAAATGTTATGCTCAAGAGAGATGCATTGATTATGATGAGACCTTTGCTCCCACATGTAGAATGACCACCATGCATAGCATCTCTACACTTGCATCTCATCACGGTTGGAATCTACATCAATTTGAATGGTGACTTACATGAAGAAGTGTATGTATTTCATGTAAGACAATAGTTACCCAATATAACACAGGAGCATTAGCAGAGAAGATAACAGATATAGGAGAATCTCAACAATTTTCTACTAATAGCAAGTACAAAGATGATGGCGTTGTCCACCCATGCACTCTCAAGGTAGAGCTTAAATGGTGATCTAGACAACTCTAGATAGGGAGATACAAGGTAGAGGTATGCTGGCTCATGTCAATGTCTCAGGTAGTGCAGAAGTCATGTATATATAGGATCATGGGTGGCCTTCCGTGGACGGCTATACATGGGCGATAGAGCGTGGGCGGCCACCGCCTGCGTAATTGCCATACCCGGATTAGACCACTTGAACCGACCTAACAAATATAAATGATTTTTTACTTTGACAGGGAATATTCCATGGAATATTCCCTTTACCGTCGCACCATTGATCATATACTAACAACCCCCCTCAATGTTTACCGATGATAAATCAAGTAGGTCTTGGTCCTATGCCCATCTGTTGAAGATGCCTGTTGAGTTGCTCTCTTCCAAGTGCTTTAGTGAATATGTCAGCACAATTTGCATCTGTTGGGCAATATTCTAGCTCCACAATTTCATCTTCAATTAGCTCATGAACGTAATGGTACTGTACTTCTATGTGCTTGGTGCAATCATGAAATACTGGGTTCTTTGCAATAGCCATACAACTTTGATTATCACTCCTGAGTATAGTCGGCATATTTAATGGAAAGCCTAGATCTGCAAGAATTCTCCTTAACCAGACTGCCTCACAAGAAGCAAAACAAGCTGCTTTGTACTCTGCTTCAGTGGAGGAGAGTGCGAGAGTTGGTTGCTTCCTACTTACCCAAGAAAATATTCCTGAACCAAGTGAGAAACAATATCCAGAAACTAATTTTCTAGAATCACAATCTCCAGCCCAATCTGAATCACAATATCCTTGAAGTGTATCACCTGTGGTATACAAAATACCAAAATCCAAGGTTCCTGCAATGTACCTTAGAATTCACATTCCAGCATTCCAGTGACTCTCCTTAGGTTTGTTGGAAAACCTGCTTATCACTCCAACAACATAGCAAATGTCTGTTCTAGTGTTGCACAGAAAAATAAGACTTCCAACGAGCTTCCTATACTTCTTAGCATCTACATCACACATGTTATCATCCATAGATAGCTTTTGGTTTACCTCCATAGGTATGCTAGTTGGTTTGCAGTCCATCATTCCAAATGCCTTGAGAATTTCTTTGGCATATTTTTGTTGTGAGATGAAAATGCCATCCTTCCTTTTCCATACTTCAATTCCCAGACAAAAATGGAGTAGACCTAAGTCTGTCATTTCAAACTCAGTTCCCAAGCTGATCCGAGTTTGATTGATGAGTTCCTAATGATCTCCTGTAATGATCAAATCATCTACATATACAATGACAACAACTAGCTTGCTATCCCTTTTTGCTACATACAAGTTAGCATCAGAAGTACTTCTTTCGAAACCCATATTTTTGAAAACATTATCTATCCGTTGGTACCAAGCCCGTGGAGCTTGCTTAAGTCCATACAAAGCTTTCCTCAACCTGCAAACTTTATTTTTTGAATTGGGCACCTCAAAACCTGGTGGTTGAGAAACATATACCTCCTCCTTGAGGTGACCATTCAAAAATGCAGATTTGACATCCATCTAGAAAATAGGCCAGGCCTTTTGTGCAGCTACTACAAGTACCATCCGAATAGTTGTCATGTGTGCTGTTGGTGCCAAAGTTTTTTGAACATCAAATCCTTCGATCTGTGAAAAAGCCTGTGCAACTAATCTTGCCTTATACTTTTCTAATGTTCCATCTGCTTTATACTTAGCTTTCCAAATCCATTTAGTACCAATTACATTCTTCTTTGGCGGCAAGTCGACTAGATCCCATGTATCATTTTTGAGTATACTATCATACTCAGACTACATTGCCACTCTCCAACCTAGATCATCAAGGGCTTCTTCAATGGTGGTAGGTTCCTTTATCGAGCCCATGATATCTGCCATTAGATCCATGTTAACAATGTGTTCTGAGGCTCTTCTTTGCTCCTCTATTCTCTTTGATCTTCGTAATCCATGCCAGAATGATTTTGGTACATCTACATGGTGATTGTGATCATCAAAGAGCTGTTGTGCCCACTTCGGTAGTGGCTTATGCTGTGCAGCTACAACTAGTTGGCTTTTCACTGAGGAAATTTCTCCATCAGATGTTTCCTCCTCCTCAACTTTAACCTGTCTTTTGATAGGCACAAGGTGAGATATTTCTGCATTTGATGAGATAGTGGATTTACCTTTATCTTCTACTAAGTGTGGTCGTTCATCAAACACCACATCTCGGCTGACAAAAATCTTCCTTGCCTCAGGATCCCACAACCTGTATGCTTTAGACTCTTCACTATATCCTCGGAAGACACACTTTTTGCTTTTTGAATCTAACTTTGATCTTGTTGAATCAGGAATATGTGCATAACAAAAACAACCAAAAATTCTGAAATGCAAAATTGAAGGCTTTTTTACTAGAATATGCTTCTTGAGGAGTCATCCCCTTCAGTGCTTTTGTGTAGCTTTGATTGAGGATGTAGACTGCTGTATTGACTGCTTCTGCCCAGAATGAATCAGGCATGTCTTGAGTCTTTAACATACAACGAGCCATTTCAACTACTGTCATGTTCCTGCGCTCAACAATGCCATTTTGTTGAGGTGTATGAGTTGTGGTAAGTTGCCTTTTCACACCATGCTCCTTACAGTAATTGTTGAATTCTGTTGACAAGAATTCACCTCCTCTATCTGTTCTAAATTTCTTCAGTTTCCTTCCTGATTCATTTTCTACATACTTATGCCACGTTTTAAATTTTTCAAAAGCATTAGCCTTCTCTCGAATGAAATAAATCCACATCTTTCTACTATAATCGTCGACCAAAAGCAAAAGGTAGAAAGATCCTCCTAAAGCAGGTGTAGACATTTTATCGCAAAGATCAGCATGTACCAACTCTAGAGGAGCTTGAGATCGATTGCTGGTCTCTCTTGGAAATGCCTTTCATTGTTGCTTGCCCATCATACAAGCTTCACAAGGTTCCTACAACTCTGAAAATGCAGGCAAATGAGCAACCATCCCTGTTCTTTGCATCTCCTTCAAAACTGCAAATCCGAGATGCCCAAATCATTGGTGCCATAACCTGCTTACATCTTTATCTTCTATAGCAGTTAAATCACTTAACTCATACAAGTTATCCTGTCATATGCCTTTACCTACAACATTACCTGATGAATCCATGATTTCTGCACCACTCTTATTGAAGTGAACTTCGAGTCCACGATCTGTTATTGCAGAAACCGACAAAAAATTTCTTTTGAGTGTAGGTACAAGAGAACATTGGATAACTTTTTCTCAACACCTAGAGAAGTGATAAAAGAGATGGTTCTAGTTCCTTCAGCTGGACACTTGGAGTTATTTCCCACCACTACATTGATGGATTCCCATAGAGGCACTAGGGAACTATACCAATCCTTTTTGCTGGTCATATGGTGAGAAGCTCCACTATCTAAAATCCATGGTTCATCAACACGAGCTTGAGAAGATGAGCATACCTCTTCAATAGCTACGCATAGTTCCAGCTCTATGTTGTTTGCAGACTCTTTGTTCCTCCACAATGATTTTACAGTCCCATTCCGTTCATCAGCTTGCTTCTTTCTGCAATCCTTGATGGCATGGCCTTTCTTTTCACAATAGAAGCAACTTCCTATGAACTTTTTCTTCTTTGGCTTCTTATTTGATCCATTAGAAGAGCCTTTACCTTTTGCATTTGCTGAGAATGCAGCATCACTTGTAGTTTGTCGATTCTTCAGCCACATCTCTTCTTCTAAAAGCATGGCACAAAACTCTTCAAATGTGAGGGGAGTTGATCTTACCTGAGTGTTAAGGGTTGTTACTAATCCATCATACTTTGCTGGAAGAACACGTACATCTTCAAGTCAGCTCTTCTGGTGTTATAGCAACACCAACTACCAACTACAGCCAATTGGTCTTGAACATGTTTTATCCGTTTGATAAAATCTTCAACCTTTTCAGAATCAAAATGCTTTTCATTTGCTAATTGATTTTCTAAATTCTATATCCTAGTGTGGTTCTTGGTCTCACATTGTCGAGCCAATATGCCCCAAGCCTCATGTGCTTTAGTAGTATGTTGAACTAAAGTAAGCACATAATCACTTGCACTAGTGACAATTGCACATAATGCATCAGCATTCCGCCTCTTCCAAGCTTGTAGAAGATCTGGATCTGGCTGAATCATCAATCTTGAATTAGCTGGATCTTCAACTGGTATAGGCTCTGGATCCAATCCCATCGGTCCCATGACAGTGTCAAGTAATTCATAGGAGTCCAAAATTGCAGAAATTTTGAACTTCCAGAATGTATAGTTGGATCCATCCAGCTTCCCTTCAGTGTGTGTAGGTGGAAAAATTCGAATAGGTGCAACATTAACATTAGTTGAAGCACCAAGACCAGTGTTCGATGATGAAGCCATCATGTAATCACTCGAATAATCTACTGATATTCTAGTCTACTAGTAGGCTAAAATAGTAATACTTCTCAAGCTATTCAAACCTTACGGCTCTGATACCATGTAAGACAATAGTTACGCAATATAACACAGGAGCATTAGCAGAGAAGATAATAGATATAGGAGAATCTCAACAATTTTCTACTAACAACAAGTACAAAGATGATGGCGTTGTCCACCCATGCGCTCTCAAGGTAGAGCTTAAATGGTGATCTAGAAAACTCTAGATAGGGAGATACAAGGTAGAGGTATGCTGGCTCAACTCAATGTCTCAGGTAGTGCAGAAGTCATGTATATATAGGATCATGGGTAGCCTTCCATGGACGGCTATACATGGGAGGTAGAGCGTGGGCGGCCACCGCCCTCGTAATTGCCATACGCGGATTAGACTAGTTGAATCGACCTAACAAATATAAATGATTTCTGACTCCGACAGGGAATATTCCATGGAATATCCCCTTTACCGTCGCGTCGGGGGCACTGCCCTCAGACCCCCACCAGGGGGCCCGCTAGCCCCTTGGGACCCCCCCAGCCAGGGGCCTCGCTGGCCCCCTTGGACCCCCCAGCCGGGGCTGCTCACTGCTGCCCCAAACCCCATAGTTGGGGACCCTGGTAACTCCCTTTCCTTAGAATACCTTACATGATCCAATATGACCTTCATCCAACATGCAAGTTGGGATTCCCATCAACTGGGTAATGCACGCTTGTCTCCTCCTCATAATGGGGGCCTTACAAAATGTGCATACAATCATGAGAGGTAGACATTGATCATATACTAACATTTCAACCTTGATTCTGTGCAAAAAGGGCATTAGAACAAAGTGTGAAGGTTGAAAAATGCATTATATGGGTTGAAGCAAGCACCATGTGCTTAGTATGAAAAGATACATGCCTACTTGATTGCACATGGTTTTGAGAACAATCCAACTGAGAGCACCTTATATGTTAAGTGTGCAGATGATGTGCTTTTGATCATCATTGTGTATGTTGATGAGATGTTGCTCACTTGTCCAAATGAGAAGCATATTTTTTATTTTAAGGTTGATTTGCAAGCCTCTTTTGAGATGTCATATTTGGGGTATTTGCATCATTATTCGGGCATTCAGTTTATGCAAGTTGATGGGGGAATAGCTTTGTGTCAAACAAAATATATTGATACATTATTGCGGCATTTTGGCCTTGAAGCTTGCAAACCTATTGCCATTCCTATGGAAATAGGTTTATTGTTGAGTCTTCATGATGTTAGAGATGCATTTGATGTTGTTCTCTATTAGCAAGTTGTTGGATGCTTGATTTACTTATGCATAACACAACTTAATACTCAATTTGATGTCTCCCATATGAGCATGTTTATGCATTGCTCAAGTGTCAAGCATTGGTAGGTGACCTGGAGCTCATCTACTAGTAAGCAGAAATATGACAATGTCGCACAATCAAAGAAATGAATGTATAGAGATTAGTGACCTGGTAGGGTTATAGGCATATCTACAAGACGAGGAAAAGACCCTCTTAAAGAGGGACAAAAGTGCCCGGATGGTCCGAAGTGTGTTCACACACATCACTACTAAAGTATATCAACAAGAAGTGGATGGATTTAAAGGTCTTTCTTATTTTCCTCCAATGATATATAGTTAAGAAATACCACATGTGTAGGTAGGTGGTGGTTGTTGCCCTAAGATAGGTTTGAATACATCTTGAGTTTGTTTTTCATTTATATGAAAATTGGGTTGATATCATGCTCTCTCTTTATTGTGGGGATTTTTGAAAGAAATTTTATCCCCATTAGGAATGTTCCAATTTCTAACTTGCGAAAAGAATTCTATACCTCTTTTTTCACCTTGAAATTGATTTCTAGGGTTTTGAGAAAAAATAATGGGATTATCACCACCACAATTAACACATCTCCTAGTTAAAAGTCTTTGAGGATTACCTTATTGCATTCCTAAACCTAAATTTTTATCAATTGCTTGAGCTAGTTCTTTAGTTTGAGGTATTTTATTATCCACTTTATTAGATATTCATTGATCATCAAGTGTTGACCTCTATTATCATCCAAATCAATGGCCTCCTTAATACATTCATCCAATTCCTTCTACAATAGACCATTGTCCTTAATTGAACATTGTTCAATGCTTCAGTAAATAAATGCACTCTCTTTTGCATGGATGGTCTTTCTTGAGCAAGAAATCTATCTAGATATTGTTTAAATGTTATGGCTTCAAATCGCAAAGATTCATTAGGGTTTTGTTTAAAAGTATGAATCAAAGTAGAGGCACCATGTTTAATACGCCTTTTTGAAAAATCATTAGTTAGCTCTTCAAGTAACTCTTCAATGTTGCCAAACCTATCTCTTGTTAAAGGTTGGAACCACATGAGTGTAGAACCTATCTCTTCAATGTTAATGTGCATGACTCATATTGAGCCTCAAATTTTTATTCAATTCTACCACAGGGTCATATGGATGATTTGATCCATCATAATGATTTTTCATGCTTTTCGCAACCTGAGATGGTCTAAGTCTTTTGTATTGTCCTTGAAATATTTCCCTATTATTTCTCCCTCAAATGTTAAGCTTTTTCCAATTATCCCTATTTTTCCTCCTCTCTCCTCCTCCATGTCTTTGATCTATGTTTATCAAGGTGAAACATTTTAATGCACAAAATCATGTCTTCTCTCTTCAAATATTCTTTTTTCCATTGGTTGAGTAGTTTGCCTATTGACTTATTCTTGAACATTAATTATTTTATTTTAAAGATCCACATTTGAATTTACGTGTTCATTATCAAAGCATTGAGTTTGTGGAATTTTCCTTTTGAATAGATATTTGTTTAAATATGTGTAAGAACTTTTTAATTCTTCCACAAGTTTTCAAAATCTCTTTCCTTCCCCATTCAGAAAGGTTGAGGATTCCCTAGGTGCATTATAACTCTTCATGACCTTGGTATTCATATGAGAGGTAGCCTTATGTACCTTTGGGTGCACTGCACAATATACATCACTAGAGTAAGAGTTAATGTATAGAAAACATTGAGTTTTTGGAATTTCCCTTGTGAATAGAGGTTTGTTTTGATATGTGCAATAACTTTTCAATTCTCCCACAAGTTTTCAAAACCTCTTTCCTTCTCCATTCAAAAAGGTTGGGGATTCCCTAGGTGCATTATAACTCTTCATGTCCTTGGCATTCATATGAGAGGAAGCCTTATGTACCTTTGGGTGCACTACACAATATACATCACCAGAGTTAGGGTTTGCTTATGTGTATATATAGATTTTCCTCTTGGAGTTAACATCTCCTCTTAATTTTCCTCTCTCAAAGCTCTTTTGTTTTCTAATTCCCCTTGTTCATTTATGTGCTGATGATCACTTGCAATTTCATACACATATTCCAAAAAATCCCTCAGTTTTGAGGTTGATGTCTCTCAAAATAAGCTAAATAAAAAATCGTTTTTCCTCTTCTTGTTTTTTCTTTTGTCGCAATTTTTGGTGCCAAAAATTTGGTAGATATTTGCGATGTTTTGGTAACGTACAAACCAAAAAGTCTCAAATTTTTCTATCGCACAAGAAATGATTTCCTTGAGATTAGTCAAAAGCTTGTGAGTTTTTATATTTTATAATAAGTTTAAGACACAAAAAGTCACAAATGTTTAACCTATCTCGAAAAATCATGATTTTGTATCTTCTGTACTTAGAGAATTTCTATTGCCCACGAGAAGGAAACTTCAAATGGATAATGGCCATGTTGAATAACCATTAGGATTGTTGGAAGGTATGACTCATTACTTGTGGTGTAGAGTTCGAACACACATTTGCTATATGTGACTTTGGACATAACCATGTGTACAAAATAATATTACATAGACCCTTCATGAGAAAATTGCAAAAAGTGCAAGATTGGGCACCAACTTCTCATACTTACAACACTTAGGGGTAATGATGAAATTCAATCTAAAGGACTACACATATAGAGATGTCCCACCCCTACACTGGAATTCTATCTAGACAACACAAGAGGATTCCATGTTTGTACACTCAATGAACTCTTTTGATCCAGCTTGGATGCATGAAGACAATGCACAAAGTAGTTGAGAAAGAAGAGAAAAGATTAGAAGCTAGAGAAGCAGGAGTGTCCCAGAATACTAGATCAAGGTAAGACTCAGCATATGCACCAATGGTTTTCCCACATTAAGAATGTGACCCCCATGATTCAGTAGAAATATTAGCAACTATGGACATAATAGTGAACAAAGAGCAATGGAATCCCCATGATGATGAGGAGGGCTATGACACATCATTATTCATGTGTGAACCCGTAGAAGAGGATGAGGATGATGAAGACTTAGAATCGGTCATTATGGATCCCTTTTGGGATTCCAAGGAAGATTACCTCTATCTAGTCAAAGCAAAACAAGATGATGTAAATGAGTTTAAGAATAAAATATTCCTAATTGTTTTCAAGAGGACAAAGAAAAGAAAAAGAAATGTAAAAATAACACCAATGAAGGACAAGGAAGAATCATTTTTTGAGGTACCAGAGAACAAGAAGTTTGAAATCAAAGATAAAAAAGTTTTAATGCGGATGCCAGAAAGAGAATCTCTCATAGGAGAAGCTTATGGCAACAAAGAAGTGATAAACAAAATCCCCTTGACAGTTGAAGATCAAGAAGAACAAAACATGTACAAAGCAGATGATCTCAATACCGAGGAGGAAGAGGAATTAAGGCTCACATATGATCCCTATGAAACTCAAGGCTAAGCCCACAAAATAGAAACCTTACACCTATATTGATACTTATGATGCTAAAAGAAAAGAAGAAATCAACAGATTGAAAGAAGTGAGATTCATTTACGAAATTGAGCATACCGAATGGGTATCCCTCATTCTTTTTATGCCCAAAAGGAATGGTAAGTTATCTGTGTATACTAACTTGAAAAAAGTTATTGTAGCCACCATGAGAGATATTTATCTGTTATTGATAAAAAAGCATTTATTGAGAATATGTAGCAGGAAAGGAAGTGTATAGTTTCCTAGATGGATTTTCAAGCCATAACCAAGTGGCCATAGCCTCGAGGATCAATACAAGATGTCCTTGTCCACCAAATGGGTAATCTATGCTTTTTGAGTTATGCCATTTGGGCTCACAAATGCCCTTGCTACTTTTCAACAGCTAATGTAGCATGTATTTAAGGAATTTTTGTGAAAGTACCTAGAAGTCTATGTGGATGATTTGTGTGCACATTCCCACATGAGATAAAATCAGATACCATAGCTAAGACACATATTTGACAATTGTAGAGAATACCAAGTGTTCTTAAAGTCCAAAAAAATGCATCTACATGGTGTGACAAGGAAAACTTTTGGTCCATATAGTTTCAAAGAACGATACATAAACTGAAGAGGATAAAGTAAGAGCCATTGCGGACTTAACCCAACCCAAGAGGGTGAAGGAAGGACAAGACTTTATGGGAAATTGTGGTTATTAGAAATGATTTATATGCATGTATGCAATAACAACCAAGCCAATTTCTAACCTTCTAACAAACTTTGAGTGTGGAATGATGAATGTGAAAAGTTATTTTTTGAACTTAAACGATGATTTCTTAGTCCCTACTTTAACGAATCTTGACTTGAACAAACCATTCCATGTCCGTGTCAATGCATCCAAGTTTTCTATTGGATGCATGTTGGCACAACCCAGGGATGAAGGAAACATGGACTTATCCAAGCCTACACTAGTAAACAACTGAATGCAGCAAAAAGAAACCTTGAGTTATAGGGTGATTAGTAAGATGGTTTCTCATATGAATGGAATATGATTTTGAGGTAGTGATGAGAAAAGTAAAAACCCACCTACATGCTGACCATCTATCACGACTTACTTCAAGAGAATCATCGTAAGGAGTGTTAGGTGAATTTTGTGAATGATTTAATTTTCATTCTGGTTAGAACCTATTTATTTATTCTGATCCTCTTCATTAAGTTTCCTTCGATAATTTGTACCTAATCCTACATACTCATATAATCATCTCAGATTCTTATGCAATAGTGATTTAGTCAAGAAAATGTTAAAATCTCCACATCATGCTTTCTGCAAATATTAGTCAAGGAAATCTTAAAATCTCCACATCATGCTTTTTGCAAATATCATCTTCTCAGCACCTAGGAAAAGCTTATGGGTATACCATTTAACTCTTGCATGCAAAGGACTCTATGATTCCATTTAGAAATAGAAAGTATTAACCCAAATCATGTGTCTATGATTTTCCCCAAAAAATGTTTGATCTAGTCTAGCGTCTTGGGAAACATAAGTACAATTATTGGGGGATTGGAGTTCAACATCGACTATTTGATAGTCAAACCTAGGACCATTGAAGCTACCTTTTCCATATTTTTGGGATGACCATGGTTGGTACAAGCCAACTGTGTGCATGATTGATGCATAGGCTTTATCACCATTAGGCCAAGGTCACTGGATCATGTACAAATCCAATCTTTTTCCAATCCAATTAGCAAGAGGTTGTTGACAAATAATGAATTGGAGAAAAAGGAGAAAGAGAAGGAAAGTCGGGAAAAAGTTTGAGTGAGGTTTTCTTTAAACACTGATCCTAATTAGGATTTGCTTCAAGATGGATTCAACTTGCAGTTATCTAATTCACAAAGCATGAGAATGGGGGAGTATGAGAATCCAATAGCTTATAAATGCTACTAGGATGGTTGGAGGGCATAAGCCAATTTGAATGCTATATGATGAATATAGAATTGAGGAAGGGCAAGACCAACAATTCCCTACATGTAGGACTCCTAAAAGATGAGTGGAACCCTGATCTAACAACAACATTGGAAGTAAGATGATTGAAAGAAAAAATTGTAGCTCTAGAAGTTAAGCTCTAGAAGAGGCACCAAGAGTAAAAAATAATGACGAAAATGGAACAAAAAGTGCAAGAAATAATTAAGAAATTCAAATTGAGGAAGTTATACCCAATTGAAAAGGAAAAGGTTAATGATTTATTGGCCAGTACTACATGCACACTATTAGAAAGTCAAAAGAGAGTGCATATGAAAGAAGAACATCTTGCAGAAGTGGGTCCTATAGAGGAAGAGAAGGAAATTAGAAAGTTGTCTGACCTTCATATAAAGGGAGGAAGCCCTTTGGATGACACATCATTATTTTAAGGCTCATGATAGAGTATATCATACAAAGGAAGGAAGAAGACAAGATGGACGACTAGATGTCGATACAAGAGAAGCATATGATAATAAGAGTGGTGGAAGGTGTAGTAACAACCATGGGGAGCTTCCATTGAGAGAAGAACCAAAAGCAATCAAAGAAAGTGTTGCAAATCTAGCAGGAACAAGTTGTATATAGACAGTGATGGTAGATACAACAAAACAGAAGATTCTAGTGAGAACACAAATGATCAATGGAGAAGCATTTTGGCTGATAGAGACAAGAGGCAACATCATTCAAAACATTGATATCACTTGGGCTTGGGCGGATTACATCTCGATATGTAGTGATGATGGCGCTCTCAAAGTTGAACCAGACTCACCCTAGGAAGGTTGTCGAGAAACGAGCATGAGAAGAGGCTAGATGAGACCTCTAGGATATGTACATCCTGTGACCATCCGACGTTAGGCATACAAGGGATGAAGGCATAGCCATTTTTAGTTACTTTGGGAGGGTCAAATCAATTATGCATATGTAGGATCTATGATTGAGGAAGTGAGGTGAGGAGAAGGTCGATCCGTCAAAGGTTGGGGAATATATATGTGTGTGTATATGTATAGAGAAGGTGGGGTAAAACCCTTTCTATCTCTCCCTAATTCTTAGGACTTGGAAAAGTTATTTATAAAAAAAAAAAGAAAAAGAGAAAAAATAAAAATGTGTTGTATGTGTGTGTGCCAATGTGCTATGGTGGACTAGTAGGCGGGTGGGTTCATCCTAATCGGGTGGTTAGGACCACGAGCCGTAGGTAGTTTTGCATAGGCTTGGAATGTGGTGTGTTCGTATTCTAGCTACATGCCATAGTGGGTTGGTAGGTAGGTGGAGCTATCTTGGCCAAGTGGTCAAGACCACAAGCTGCATCCAGCTTTGGTATGGGCTAGCTTTGATATGTTTTGTGTATATTGTGTGTGTGTGCGTGTTTGTGTGTTGTGCACTACGGTGCATTGGTAGATGGGTGGAATCAACTTGGCTGGGTGGTCGAGGCCATGAGTCACATCCAATTGCAACGTAGGTCAATGTATAAAAAATAAGAAAAAAATTATGTGGAGATATTTCCCATTCGTGAGGGAGAGAGGTGGAGAGGAGAGGGTGATGATCACTTGGAAGGGAATGTGATATGCATGCGAGGGATTGTTTGGGATATGATGGATTGCAATAGATCGAATGACTCTGAACCAACACTCATGAGGGCACAGATATTATATATGCATAGAGGACGGGACTTGATCAAGGTGGTGTAGTGTTTATTGCCTCAAAAACTTGAATGCTCTATCTAAAGGTTGTCATACTGTGAGTGTAATTTTAAGGTTTTCATGTAGGGCTTGACTTGTACTCGTGTCTCGATGACTTCCATAGGACAACGAATGGGGATTCTTAGGGAATGTTCAGCCATTGGTTATTTGTACATAGTGGATAGTAGAAGCAATAAGGGGGTATGAATTCTGGGTGTTTTGCATCCCCTATTGGATCTCATTTTGGTATGGCAATGTTCATTTTGGTATTTTCTATGTTCTTTTTGTGTTACAATAATGTCGCTTTTGTAAGAAACAAAAGGGAGAACACTATGGGTCAACGCATAAAAAGGTATGAGTGTGTTCGTTTTGGTTTTAACCATGCTTATTATAGTGAAATTGATGCTCAATGCATGAGTGGTGTGCATGATGAACAGAGTGTTGGTACATTTAGCAAGCCTAATTTCATTGCTAAAGTCATGGGACTACACATCCATTTTATCTCTTCACAAGAAGGAACTATATGTGAACCTATGCCAGCCATTCTTAGCATAGTTGCTTTGGAGAAATGTAAAAGCAAAAGAAATAAGGAGGATCATGAAGTTAGGGAGCTGAAACCATGACTCATGTGGTAGGAAGAATAAATTCAAATAATCCTTAAAGTGAAAGATCACTTTAAGGTGAAGGAAAATTCAAATTCAAACTCATTGAATTATGAGTATGAAAAGACATACTTTTAGTCGGGGGCTATGTGAGCCATTCTGAGAGACTTTGAGCTACATCAGTGAGCACACATCAAGCTCATTTCATCTATGGGTAGTCTACTACACTTCCCTTGTATTATATGTTCATTTGAATATACATTTTGATACATTTCTTTAAGTATATCTCTGTTTACTATTCTCTACAACATCGTCATCATTATGGTGACCTTGTGGAATCAATTTTTCTATATATACTCATTCATTTGCTGTACTTTAACTTGGCTTAGCTAGATTTAAGTGTGCGTTACTTGCATATCAGTTTTCATCACATTTGGTTTAGGTGATCCTGATATGTGCATCATAGAAAGTGACTGTGTTTGCACATCTTCTAGATCCTGAAATGTTGGGATGACCCCCCTAAGTTGTTAGATTCATTTCTCAGTGCATCTTGTGGATATATTTGTGAAATAAATTTCTTTAATTAGCCCAACTAGATGTGTTCAAAAGCTCTTTGGTCAATTCATACCATGTTGTGAGCTTTGAGCAACTTATTAAGCACTTTCATTTCTAAAATAGAAGGTTTCTTCACATTTCTAGTACACGCAAGTTATTTATCTTGATGCAAACTTTTTGGAATGATGTTCAAAGTTTTGTGCAAGACTAGCTCATCTCTAGAGCATACTCATCCATCTCCTCATAGTGGTATCAGAGCAAGAACAAATCAACATGGCAGATGGACTTCCTTCATCCATAGACAAATTGGATGGAGGTAACTACTCGACTTGGTCACTTAGAATGGAAGCTTATCTTCAAGGGAGAAACCTCTATGATTACATATCTGGAGATGAGATGATTCCAATCTTTAGAAGCAAAGGACAAGCAATTCAAGAAGAACAAGAGAGGTTAACCACATGGTGCTCAAAGGATGCTCTAGCGAGGTCATATTCTACACATCAAGAGTTACAAGACTTCACAAGAAACCTAGAATGCTTAGCATTCTTTTCATCAATTACCAAGGCAAGAAAGAATCAACTATGGATGGAGTTCACCACACTCAAGAAGATGCCCAAGCAACGTGTGATTGATTTTGTCACCAAGATGAAGGACCTAGCATATCAACTTGGAAGCATTGGAGAATTAATTGATGAAGAGCAGATAGTAAGGCAAATGATCAATGGAATAAAGGCATATGAAAAATGGGAAGCTTTCCCCATAGCCATGGACCTCTACATGGACATGCGGGTTATTGATTGGGAAAATTGTTCAAACATGAGGAAAAGCTTATGAAAAATAGAGATAACTCAAATATTTATCAATCCTTTGCCCAATATACAAATATGAATAAGAATAAAGATAGCAAAGGAAAAGGTAAAAAGTATGATGATGAAGGTACTACCTCTCAAGAAAACTTTGGAGGAAGAGGTAGAGGCTCAAGAGGAAGAGGTAGAGGAGGAAGAGAAGGCAGGGTGAGAACTCAAAGATCCTCTCCATGTGCCATATGTGGCCTAACTAATCACACTACTGAGAATTGTTATAGAAATCCTAAAAATCAAAGAGGAAGAGGTTACAATAGAAGAGGCTATGGAAGCTCAAGAGGAAGATTCAACAACAACAATGGTTACAACAACAACTCATAAAACAATAATAATTATCAAGGAGGATAAAGAGGAAGGAGAGACTACAACAATTATACAGATGATAAAACTCAAAAGGATTCACTACTTTTGATGAATATGACTATGAAGCAAGGTAAAGCAGATTAACATGTTTTCTATATAGAATTAGGTTGTTCAAATCATGTAGTAGGGAATGTAGCTCTACTCTCATACTTGGGGGACCCAAGGAATAGACATGAAGTCCAAACAAGAGATGACACAAGGCATCCAATGTAGAAGATAGGCAATGTGAAGACTTCAAATGGTAATATGAACCTATTAAGCAAGGTATTGTATGTGCCAACCATAACCAAAAACCTCATAATGTTGGTCAGATTGTTGAAAAAGGATTGCAGGTCAGATTCACAAAAAATGGAGCATTTTTTGAGGATCCACATCAAGGATTCAAGAGGATACCAAGAGGAGAAAATTCAGGTAGATTATTCACACTTGAGCTCCAAGATACTAGAAACATTGATTTGTTCAATTATGGTAATTAAACCCTATCAGAAAATGAAATTTGGCACAAGAGGTTAGCTCATATAGGTGAGAGTGTTCTAAAGCAAATCAGTAGGGATCAGAGTGTGCTAGGTCTACCAAATATCTCTAAACAACTCATGGTTTATAAATGTAGTGCATGTCAATTTGGAAAGTCTCACAAACAACCATTCACAAAGAAGGGATACATTCATGGAGACATATTGGAGCTAGTCCATACAGATGTATGGGGACCAAACAAGGAGCCTTCAATCTCTAGATCTAGGTATTATGTGTCATTCATTGATGATTATAGTAGGTGGACAATACTATATTTTATGAAGCATAAAGATGAAGTGTTCTCTTATTTCAAGTTATATCTAGCACTTGTAGAAAATCAAACAGATAAGACTTAGAAGAGGCTAAGGTCAGATGGAGGGGGAGAATATTTCTCCAATGATTTTGATTCTTATCTCCAAGAGAGAGGAATCAAAAGAGATATTACGACTAGGTATAATCCAGAGCAAAATGGAGTGGCAAAGACAAGAAATAGAACCATAGTGGAGCCTGCAAGTTCAATGCTAAATGAGAAGAAGTTGCCCAATTACCTATGGGCAGAGGCTGTATCTACAACCACCTACCTGATCAATAGAATCCCATAAAAATCATTAGATAGGATGACACCATATGAAGCATGGAATGGAAGAAGACCTATCCTTGATCATTGCAGGATCTTTGGGTGCATAACATATGCACACATACCTTCACAAATCAGAGGCAAATTAGATCCAAAGGCAGAGAAATGCATATTCATTGGCTATGAACTTAATAAAAAAGGTTATAGGCTATATAATCCAAGCAATAAAGATTTCATTGGAAGTGGAGATATTGTTTTGATGAAAAACAATCTTGGTTTGAGGATGATTGAAGGAAAATCAAACTTCCCTATGACCTAGAGGAAGACTTTCCAACATTGTCAAACAGGAATGAGCATACACATGAAGACTCAAGTGATTTTGAAGAAGACCAGCAGACTCTAAGAAGTCAACTCTTGGAACTCAAAAGGCAAAGCTAAAGTGCAAAAGATGAGAGATGTGGCAGAATCATCTCAACAAACTATAAGAAGGTCTACTAGAGAGAAAAGGTAGAAAGGCATGGTTATGACACTTCTTTGGTCACTAATCATTTGATTTACATAACACAAGATACAAAATTAGAAGAACCATCTACATATGAAGAAGCTAGAATGGAGAGATGCCATGGAAGAAGAGATATAAGCTCTACAAGAAAATCAAACTTGGGAATTGGTTCCCAGGAAACCATATCTCAAGGTCATTGGATCATATGGATTTACAATGTAGAGAAGAATTTTGATGGCTCAATTAATAGGTACAAAGCAGGCCTTGTAGCCAAAGGATTTCCACAAACCCAAGGCATTGACTGTAAAGGGACATTCTCATTTGTGGCAAAAATGCCCACAATTAGAGTACTCATGAGTGTTGCATCTTCAAAAAATTGGAAGATATATCAAATGGATGTTAAAAATGATTCTCTAAATAGTTGGACTTCAGAAGCAAGCTCCTAGAGCTTGGAATCATAGATTTGTTAGTTACTTGTAGGATAAAGGCTTTATGGTAAGCCAGGCAAATCCTTCCCTCTTTATCAAGAGGAACCACTCAGAGGTCATATACCTTTGTGTATATGTGGATGATATAATCACTACAGGAAGTGATTCAGATGGAATCAGAAGGATCAAGGATCAAATGAAGGAAGAGTTCAAGATCCGTAATCTTGGCCTACTCACATACTTCCCAAGTTTAGAAGTGGTATATAGAGAGAAAGTATGTTCCTAACTCAAAGAAATTACATTGGAGATATGCTTACCAAGTTCAACATTGAAAATACAAAGGTTGCACGTACACCCATGGAGGTAAGTTTTGATCTAAGTGCATGAAGGTGAGTTAATTGAAGATGTGACTAGTTACCAAAGCCTTGTATACATCTAGTTTAGATGCTAAGCTCTTCTCTGATGCAGATTGGGCAGGCTCTAAAGATTATAGGATAAGCATATCAAGTTACCTTACTTTTGGAGGTACCAAATTAATCTCATGGCCTTAGAAGAAGCAAGTATAGTTGGTCTTCCAAGAAGCAACCTATATTTGCTCTCTCATCAATAGAAGCTGAATACAAAGGACTTGCAAATGCTACACAAGAAGCTATGTGGATTAAGACCCTATATTCAGATTTAGGGTTGAATACGTCTACTCCACACATATTTGGAGACAACATTAGTTCATTACATCTTGTGGCTAACCATATCTATCATGCCAGAACTAAACATATAGAAGTTCACTACCATTATGTCAGAGAAAAGATCATGAGTAAGGACATATAACTCTCATATGTATTTGCACAACAACAATGTGCAAATATGATGACAAACGCATTGGATGGAAAAGGTTTAAATCAATGATTGGACTACAAGAAATCATGAAGGACTGAAGACTCGAGCATCGTAGGCTTGAGGGGATTTTTTGGTACATTTAGCAAGCCTAAAAGCATTTCTAAAGTCATGGGACTACACATCCATTTTATCTCTTCACAAGAAGGAACTATATGTGGACCTATGCTAGCCATTCTTAGCATAGTTAGTTTGGAGAAATGTAAAAGAAAAAGAAATAAGGAACAAAGTTAGGGAGCTGAAACCATGACTCATGTGGTAGGAAGCATAAATTCAAATCATCTCTAAAGTATAGGATCACTTTTGCTAGAGTTTGTGGTCTACAAAAGCACACCAACAACACAAGGAAGAAGAAGAAGCTTGGAGCACAACACAGAATATTGAATGTATTACCACTATAATGTACAAAGATAAGCAACCCATTAGGGTTATCAGTGTATATATAAGTCGGGGGAAAAAAATCTCCTAAAGAGGGGAAAAAGTGCCCCAATGGTCCTAGTGTGTTCACACACATCACTACCTAAATATATTAAAAAATCCCCCCTCGAAGTGATGTGGTGAACAAGGAGCTGACACTCATGTATAAGGAAGTGCCAAGCTATGTGGAATCAATCCACAAAAGAAAGTAAGCCCAAAGCTTTGTGGAAAGCTTTAAAATTCTCCCTAGGTAGAGCCTTTGTGAAAAGGTTTGCAATGTTCTCCTGTGTGGGCACATATGCCAAACTGATCTCTCTGGCAAAGAACCTCTCCCTAACATAATGATAGTGCACCTCAATGTGCTTAGTGCAAGCATGGAACACACCGTTCCTCGCAACTAACAATGCACTCTAACTCTCTGTGAAGATGGTGGTGGTAGAAGACTAAACTACACCCAAATTAGCCATAAGGCATCTGAGCCACACACACACTCAACAATCACTATGAAAGTTGCCCTATACTCTGCCTCACAACTAGAAGTGGCCACAATAGCCTGCTTCTTGCTCAACCAAGATATGCATGAGCTACCAAGCATGAAGCAAAACCATTAGTGGACACACAAAGTGTCATAGCAACCAGCCCAGTCAGAGGAAAAAAAAGCATGTAAATCTGGTGGTAGTGATCCCCCCTTGGGATAAAACAATCCAAGTAGTTGGGTACCACTCAAGTAGCGGAAGATGCACTTAAGTGCCTGCCAATGCTTGACACCTAGGAAATGCATAAACATGCTCATCTGTGAGACAACAAACTGGATATCTGGCCGAGTAATGCATGAGTAAATCAAGCATCCAACTACCTACTGATATAGAACAACATCAAATGCATCTCCAACATAATGAAGACTCAATCGTAAACTTTTCTTCATAGGAGTGGCAATGGGTTTACAACCTTCAAGGCCAAAATGCTGCAATAATGTGTCAATATGTTTTGTTTGACACAAAGTTATCCTGCCATCAACTTGCATAAATTGAATGTCCAAATAATGATGCAAATGCACCAAATCTGAAATATCAAATGAGGCATGTAGATCAACCTTCAAATTAGCAACATGCTTCTCATGAGGACGAGTGAGTAGCATGTCATCAACATACACAACAATAATCAGAAGCACATCATTTGCTCGCTTAACGTATAAGGTGCTTTTAGTTGGACTGTTCTCAAAACCATGTGTAATCAGATAGGCATGTATATTTTCATACCAAGCATGTGGTGCTTGCTTCAAACCATATAATTCCTTTTTCAGTCTGCACACTTGGTTTTCATGCCCTTTTTGCACAAATCCATGGGGCTGAAAAACATACACTTCTTCATGCAACTCACCATTAAGAAATGCAGTTTTAAGTCCAACTGATGTACATTCCAACCATGATGAGCTCCAAGTGCACAAATGCTACAAACAGTAGTCATTTGGCATGTAGGTGAAAAGGTCTCATCAAAATAAATGCCTCTTTCCTATGCATAACCCTTTCCAACAAGCCTAGACTTTTTCTTGTCAAATGTTCCATCAGGTTTACACTTCAGCTTGTATACCCACTTAGTGTCAATTGCATTCTTGCCAGGAGGCAAGTCACATAAACACCATGTACCATTTTTTATGATAGCATCACACTTTGAATCATAGCAGCCATCCAATTTTCAAAATTTTGTGCTTCATGAGACAAAATAGGCTCATTCTCATCACAAAGACTAGATGCAGCCATAGCATAGCAATCTGATGCAAAAGAGGCACTACAAGAACTAAAATGAGTACGATATGACAGTGGTGCATCTAGTTTGTCGTCACACAAAGTTTGCACCAGCCATTTTGGCATAGTTTGTGCCTCCTTAATATAAGCTCTTGTCACTCTAGCACAATGGTGAGTACCAACGTGAGAAGATCCACCTCATAATTGTCAATGCGTGGAGACGTGAGGACTAGTATGAAGACTATGAGCAAGTGATGGCACAAGTGTGTGAGTGAGAAGCACACAAACATGCACACACACACACGCACACAAGGCAAGAACAAGGAGAGGAACAATGGAGTTCTTTGCATTAGTCAAAAAGTCTCTTACATAAGCTCAATTCACAAACAATCTCCCCAAAAATGAGCTCTCTAGCTCATTTTATAGTTTTCTGACTAGCTTTGGCCTTGTCCAGACCTAGTGTCCGGCCTAGTTAAAAATTAGGTTCTAGAGCCTATTTGAGGGCTCAAACGGAGTCTAAAAATTATGAAAATTGGTAAGTAGCTAATTCTAATACTCCTCAAGCTCGAGGACTCCTCGGCATGAACAAAATGGATTCTATTCTACCAAAAACAGGATTTACAATGTGTGTGTAGTGACGAAAATCACTAAAGTTGGAAATAGTTCATGGAAAAAATGATTAGGCCTTGTCACCGTATTGTGCATGACTGCTCCATTGTGCCTATATGCTCTCCATATGACTTGTATGCCAACACTCCCCCTTTCCTAGCACCTGTCGCCCCTGACAGACCTCTGTTCTATAGGGTGATCAATATAGTATTGTATCACGTTGGTGGCGAGCTCATGTTCTCCGATCCATAATCCTCGTGCTAGATCACCTTGTAGTGCATCCCAATTGATTGCACCTAGGACATTAGTTTGAGGTGTCGTGTAGTACTCGGAGTACATAATTTTTTCACATGCAAAGAGATGAAGCAGGTGTGTAGGCTTCGGTGCAAAGACCTCCGAGTGATACTCCCAGAAACCTGATCTGAACATGTCTTCAAATGTCTGTTTATAGCATGTGGGGAGGTATTTGATGCGTGCATGCCAAGCATAAGCCACACAAATGCTGAGGGTGGTGCTCATGTCATACACCAAATCATAATTTCCATTAGTAAACCCCGGTAGATGTACCTGTGGTGCTTCTACATTTCTAAAAGTTTTGAGCACTACTTGCATCATGTCCAAAATTTTGAGCATCATTTGGGCTGCAACATCTGGCATGGGCTTCAATCGAGGCATCCAATGTCGAATTGTTGCCATCATGTACGCTACTGATGGTGGTCCCTGTGGTGGCGTGATGTATGGATAATTGAGCCACTCCTTACATTGAGCATTATTCTATACCTTTATGTTGAATGCCTTCCATGATCTGCGTCATGGAATGGGGCCATAACATGGATTGTACAGTAAATGTAAAGGAGCGTGGTTCCATGTGCGAAGCATTTCACGATATGTCTCTAGAAGCTTTTGCCGCCATGTCGGTTGAAAGATTCTGCCTTTCTGTGCTTCTGGAGGAAGGTCTTCTGGTTGGAATTGTGTTGCGAAGGAAGGAATTTTCCTTGTGACTCTCTGTATTTCCGAATTCTAATCTGCTAGAATAACATAGTAAGGCCTATATTGCAGTTCTGATGATATGATGAGACGTCTAGATGACAAGTTCTTAGAGTAACTAGACTGTAATACTGTATCTTCTATGTCTCTCATGGCCTGATTTTGCACCACCGTACGCTCTTCATGAGAACTGCCAATTTCTTCCACCTGTTTTAACCACGGAGGTCGTGGCGCTTCAAAAGTGTCTTGGTATTCTTCTGTTTGTTGTCCCCCTGGGATGGGTTGCGGCTCATAATCCTCTTCAAATGTCTGTTCCATTGGAATCTATACTATTTCTTCGTCGATGGGAGCCTCAGGTGGGGAAGGTGGTCTTTCATAATGTAGTAGACATGCCTGCAATTCTATGACTTGCTTTTGGAGATCTTGTAGGGCCTCCGAGTCAATGACAAGTGAAGCAGTTGAGGCAGTGGCTTGGGGTCGTGCTAGCGTTTCTTTGTGTCTTGTCTGTTTCAATTGACCTAGTTCCTCTGATAACTGGTCACATGCCTCGAGTAAAGTGGCATAGTCTTCAAGAATGATCTTGATGTTGTCTGGGGTCACGGCTTGAAATTTGGAGGGACTAATGGGTGCCCCTGGTGTGCTTTCGATGGCAGCCTCTAGGTTTTCCTGATTCTGTAGTTGCAGGCATCGATTCTCTTCATGAGCGGCTGCAAGGTGTCTGCTTGAGTAGGGCCATATTTCGCTGAAGCTTTGAGTTGCATTCTAGCTATGTCTGTAGATGGCCTTCTACCACTTGTATTGCTTCCTGATCTGTGTTCTGTAACTGTACTTCCAATATGCTATGAGCCTCTTGTAAAGTTTGGAATTGTGTATGGAGGCGAGCATTCTCCTCTTCTAGTGCAGTAAGACGATGTTGTAGCACCTCCAAGTGCTCTTGCAGTCGTACGTTATGTTGCTGGAGCTGATTGTACCCTGTCCTTAACTGTGATATACATGCGAGCATGGTGTCCAATGCATTGCCTATGGATGAGGGTGTGGTTTGTACAATGGAAGATGCACGGGGAGGGGATTGGGGAATGGGAAGAGTGAATGATGTGTCTATTGGAGATGTGTGTGTGGGTGAAATTGGTGGAGGGGGAATGGGAGAAGGTGGAAGTGTGGGGGGTGGGGGAGGTGTTGTGGGTGGCAAAATGTCCATACTTTCAGGTGTGGATGCAAATGTGGTGTCTACCATGTATATTGGAATGGTAGGTGGTGTGTGTGTGAGAGTGGTGAATAAGGGTTGTGAGGATGGTGGGGATGGGATTGATGAGGAGGGTTGGGTGGTGGCTTGATACATTCTACAAAAGTAATCATGGGCAGGTTGAAGGAATGGTGGAATGGGGGGTGGAAAATGAGAACTTGGAGGCGAAAATCCATAAAAGGGGATGTGGTGGCTGGGAATCCAAAGAAAATGGATCGAGAGTCAGGATGGCCTATGGCTGAGGGTATGGGGGATGGTTGTCCTAGGGCAAGCTCTATGAAGGACTCAGTTATGACGGTGGCAGTATTATATAGGGGGTTTTTGAAGGAGGAAAACAACGTAGAACTAGAGGTTGGACTACGGAAGATGAAGGCTTGCTTTGTGGGTTGGGTAAATGAGGTGATATTTACAGCTTCCGTTTGAGGAGGGGATGGGGGAGGTGTCGGTGGTAGTGGTTTAGTTGACTCATCCTAGGTGATGGGGATCTCTTGGCCAAGGGTTCTTGCTGTTTGGGAGGTTGTCTCAATGGGTTGAGATGTAATAATAGGTCCTTCCCCTGTAGTAATGGGAATCTGGATGTTTTTACCTGACCGTGATTGTGTTTGAAATCTTCGTGGATCATATTGAACCGGGGGCCTCTTAATCGTTGCTTGGACTGCTTCCACCACTCCATATGTTTCTGCTACCAATAATAGGCCTTCGCTGTATTCGAAGTCAACTCCAACTTCTTCTAATAGCTGAGCCATGAGCACCCTACTGCTCTGTTCGATGAGCAATTGTTGCGATCGCACTCGTTCCATGATTTGATACAGCCTTTGGAGTTCTGTTGTATATGTGGGGGTTTTGGTGGTTTCTCGTGCTTCTTCTTCTTCTCCTCCCTCATCTTCTCCCTCTGAGTGTTCTAGTTGCTGAGATAAAGTTCTCTACTGATCATCATCCCAATGTACATGACGACCTTCTATGGATTTTCTCCTTCTTTGGGAAGATGTGCCCTGTTCTTCTGTATCTAAATAGAAATCTACATGAGAGAGTTGTGTATTCTGCAAGAATGATTCGAAGTCGAAGGTACTCATCCCCTCAACGTCTCCAGTTGCAGGAAATTTGAATTCAGGAGGGACAAGAGGAGCCGAGGGGGCAGCTTGTGATGTGCCTTCAGATCCAGATCTTGGTATGCGAATGGTAAAGGGAGGCACAGAGGCATCCCCTCGTGGTGAGACTTCTGGGGTCGTCAGAACTTTGCATGTTTGGACACAAGGAATAAAGCCCCTCATGCGCTTGGATTGATGTGTGGCGGATTTGAGTCTCTTGAACATTTGTGGTTGTGACCAAGTTAATGCACGTTCAATAGGTATATCGTATGCTAAGCACTTGTAGATGATGCGCATGATTACACAACAACCATTCACCACTAGCTTCCTATGTGACCTTTTATTTGCTTCATACAGCTGCTCTATAATCCATACAGGAAGTTTAATTGGTAATGCACCTGTCTCTACCAAGTAAAGAGGAAACCAAGTCCGCTTGTGGGGTTGAGTGAACCGATCTTGACCGGGGAACACAAAATGTTGCATGCACATGCGAAGAGGAATGGACACATTCGGTGTGAGTGCCACCATATCTTTCAACTTTTGTAGCTTCCGATTCTTCATGTTAGGGGGAATAAGAGGATCCTTCTCAGAGGGCACATGCGTGCTGTGCATGTTGAATGTAGAGCTCACCAATTCCAAAGTGAGTTCAAACCTTTTCAACTCATTGTTGTCCAATAAGGAAGGAATGACAAATGATCCCGGTTTATCTTTTTCTTCATGTGCCTATAATGTTGAGACCAAGTAGTAACATCGTAGGAGATCCGGTTTGGGTAAAGGTGCTGCAAAGTATTCGGCCAACCCTGCACGCTCCCATATGGTCTGTAGATCTTGTGTGTTTTGGAGAGTCTCAAAATCCTTGGAAAAGAACTGCAATCTGACCCATTGCTTATCATGCTCACACTTGGACTCCCAAATATACTTGGCCTCTCCTAAGGATCCTGGCATGCCACTGAACCAATGAGAATTGGCATGGACTCTCTCTGTGATTCGTGTGGGAGGATCTGGTACAAGTATTTGTTGGAGGTGTTGCAGCTCTACAGGTCGTTCAGTTGGTGCTGCATTAATAGGTAGGATGTCCACATCAATCCCTGCAGTACTTACTCATGCCTGTGAGCTCGGACCTGCTGCTTCTGCCATGAGACTGCTTGTATCTGATCTTGCTTATCTGCTGGAAGAAGAGAGGCACATTAGCATTGCATAGGAAACAAGATGTTATGGTGTTCCGTCCACAATACTAACATGACATTTCAAGTGGTTAGGGGTTAGTGGGTGGATTGTTTGGTGATGTGTGAGAATGTTGGTTAGTGGTTAGTGTTCATCCTAGATGCATACTTTGGATATGCAATGTACTCAAAATGCACCTACATTAGAGGGGACTGATTTGGTTCAGGCAGTTTGATATGAGGTTTAAGTCTCCAAATTTTGATTGTGGGAGTGTAGCTTTTAGTGATGATGACATGTGAAGGTTTGTGGACAGGATTGTGTTGGATTTGGGACCTTTTGGGTACCCATTTCTTGACATTCTTGGGTGTGACCGAAGAGTTAGAGGTGCGGAGTGTAGATGTTTTGCACTGGGATATGTGCCAGGGGTGCTTGTGAGTGTTGATTCAATCTTGTGAATGGAGGTGATGCTATTTGAGCTCGTAAGCAGGTCTTGGGCACCCATATCCGTCTATCCTTTGGAATAGCCTTCATTGACCGCTTTCGGACCCAAATAGAAATGGTTTGTCTAGATGGATGCCTAGGATACTCCTGTGTTGTAATCCTCGACACTGTAGCTCGTTTGGTGCATCTTTGGGATCCAGTCTCCAAAGCTGAGGGTTGTTCACCCTTTCGTACCCAGATCTGCTTCATGCCATGAGGTACTCTAGATTGTACAGGTTGCTGCTCATGCCTCTTGATCATTGGCCTCCCCTGTGTCGTGTGTTGCCCGGCTTGCTTTCCTCGAATCCTCTTTGGAAAAGAAGGGAACTCCTCTTTGACTGCTACACTTTTGTCAAGAGTGACAATCTTCTTTACCATAGAACTTTGGACAAGAATAGCATCTTTATCGTCATGTGTGTTTGTGGAGGGACCAAGATTTGGTGCCTCTTCTAGTGGCCTAAGTGCTTGATTTTCTAATTCAATAGTGATGCAGTTTTGGCCTACCCAAGCCTGAAGAAGTCCACTTCTTAGGTTGAGGTTGACTGTGTGATCATAGATCCAGTCTTGGCCCAAGACAAGAGGTTTGGTAAGATCCTCGTCTTCACATACTAGCACTTTGACTGCCATTTGAACCTCTCGAATGTAGAGGGGCAATTCCACCTCACCCATGCAAGGGGCTTCCACACCTCCCAATCCTATGAGATATGCCTCTATAGGATTGACCTTCGATTGCAATTTTTGGCAGTAAGAAAGTTGAATTGCACTAGTCGCTGCTCCGGAGTCAATTAAGGCTCTCACGGTCCTTGCACTTCCTCCTTGTCCTACTTCTAGGGTCATAAAAGGTTGCCGATCGACTATCCTATGGGAACGTTCACCTGAAACCTCGCACATGGCCATGTGATAACCTAGAGATCTTGAGTGTCACGCATAGGCTGATCTCTACCTTGTCTTCTCAATTTCATTCGTCGGATGCGTTCTAAAGCTTCTGCCTATGCTTCTTCTCGAATTCGTTTTTCCTCTTCTTTACGTTTCTTTGCAGTATTGAGTCAATTTAACATCTCCTTCGTGAGGGGTTCTTGATATAACTTGACTCTGCATCCACTTATGTAACTTGGTAGAATATCGCCCTCTAGAGTGACTAGTTGAACTACTCCACTTGTGGAGATCCTATTGATCATCATTGGTCCATAGCCTCTCTTCTCTAACTTCCATGCATGTTGCTTTAGGGTGTAGACTAGGACTAAATCTCCCGCTTTCAAGCCTTTATCCTTCATGTGTGCATCAAAATATGCCTTTTGCCTCTTCTTGGCTGCATAAATTCTTGCGGAAGCCCTCAATTGTGTTTCACCTAATCATTCAAGATCGAAGATTCTGGAGGATAGCTCATGGCCTGTCCAGTCATGCTCTTGTGCTACTTTCAATGTAGGTATCAAAAAGTCCAACGGTAGCACAACATTTTGGCCGAAAACCATCTGAAAGGGTGTGGCTTGGAGTATCATTTTATAGGCAACTCTGTATGCCCAAACAGCATGGTGATGTTGTTTGTCCCAGTCAGAGCGTTTATTATTAACCAATTTTGTCAATACATTGCATAGAATCTTATTTGTGCTCTCAGCCTGTCCATTAGCTTGTGGATGATAGGGGGCAGACTTCTTATGGATCACCAAGAATTCTTGGAGAAGGTTTTCTATGACTTCATTCAAGAAGTGTGTGCCTCTATCACTCACTTGCTCTATACAACAAGCCAATATCCCTTGATCTGTATGCTTGTACATACTTCCTACCATGATGTGGTACTTTTGGGCCTTTACTACCTCTCTATATTGAGTGTTTATGACTGGATGATTAGGTCCGTATGTTAATACTGGCGCTAATGTCTTAGCCCACTGCAGCACGAATTCCAAATTAAACAAGTAAGCATCAGGAAGGTCATCCGATACTACTTGTGGGGCTTCTCTAGATGTGAGCCTAGAGAGATGGTCTGCTCTCAAGTGAGTCTTTCCCTTCCTCACCACAACCTCAAAGTCGTATTCCATTAACAAGAGGAACCATCTCACCAATCTACCGGTATTGCATGGCTTGTTTACCAAGTATAGTAGAGCTTGATGATCAATAAAAAATTTAAACTTATTTGCAAGCAAATAATGTCTAAACTTTTTAACCGCATACACCATGCCTAATCCCTCTCATTTGGTAGTGGTATAGTTTTGTTCAGCTGCATTCAACTGTCTACTCGCATAGGCAATTGGAAGATCCTTATTACCTTCACCAGTAGGTTGTGCAAGCACACATCCAATGGCATAGTTGGATGCATCCACATGCACATGGAAGGGCTTATTCCAATCTGGTGTAGTCAAGATTGGTGCTGAGCATAATCGCCCTTTAAGCTCATTGAAAGAGTTCTCACACTCATCAGTCCATTCAAAGTTTGTCAAAATTCCATACAGAGGCTTTGCAATGATGGCATACATGTGTATGAAATGTCGGTAATAGCCACAATGCCCCATGAAAGCTTGCACTTCCTGACATTCTTTGGCCTAGGTAGTTTTGCAATAACCCTCACCTTCTCTTCGTCAGTGGAGATGTCGTTCTTTGACACTATGTGTCCTAAAATCTTGCCTTGCTTGACCATGAAAAACGCACTTTTCTGGGTTCAAACAGACTTGATATTCTCTACATTTGTCAAAGATTTGCCTCAGTTCAGGTATATGTGCTTGTCTAATGTTGGAATGAGCACAGAGATCATCAACATAGACTTCCAAATTCTTTCTCAAGAACTCTTTAAACACATGGCACATCAATCTCTGGAAGGTTGCAGGAGCATTGGTAAGCCCAAATGGCATTACCCTAAAAGCAAATATACTCCATTCTGTGGCAAAAGCCATCTTATGCTGATCTTCCGGTGCAATGGCTACTTGTTTGTACCCAGAGAACCCATCTAGGAAGCTGTACACTTCTTTGCCTGCTACCCTCTCCAATAGATGCTCAGTGATAGGAAGCGGATAACTATCTCTGATAGTTGCTGCGTTAACCTTCTTCAAGTTAATGCATACGCATAATTTTCCATTCTTTTTGGGCACCACTACAATGGGGGACACCCATTCAGTGTGCTCGATTTCATAAATAAATCCAGCTTCCACCAAGCGATCTATCTCTTCTTTGATCTTGGCAGCATAATTGTCATTATAAGTGTATGGCTTTTGTTTAGAGGGTCTGGCCTCTGAGGTCATGGGGATCATGTGTGAGCATATGTCAGGGTCTACACCTTTCAGGTCCTTGTAACTCCATGCAAACACATCCCTATATTCTCGTAGTGAGGCTATCAACTCCTGCTCCTCTTCCTCAGTAAGGTCATGTCCAATGTACGTGCATCTCTCCTCTCCTTCTTCTATGGCTACCACTATTTTCTTGGTGGTTTCTTTGTTATCATAGGCCTCTCCTGCTTGTGCATCGGGTTTTGGCATTCTTATCATGACTCTCTTGTCTTCTATTTCATACTTCTTAAAGTTTTCAGGGACCTCGAACAAGGATTCTTCCTCCTCTGGTATGGCTTCTTTCTTCTTCCTTTTCTTTCCTTCACTCTTGGTGGTCACTTGTGTGGTTAACCTCACATCATTAGTGAGCTCTTCATGTCTCTGAGGGTAAACTTCTACCTCATAGAAGTATTCTTCATCTGATGCAAATGGTGGATCCATGATGATTGACTCTAAATCAGAGTCACTTGCATCCTCGAATGTATCAGTGCTAGGTTCACATTCTTCCAGTTCCGAGTCTCCCATGATTGGCTCTATGAAGAAGACTAAAATGTCATAGCCATCCTCGTTGCAGTGGGGTGTCCATTGTTCTTCATTGATGGCTACATCCATTGTTGCTAAAATTTCTACCTAGCCGTGAGGTTCAAATTCTTCGTCAGGAAAGACTACAGGTGCATAGGCTGGGTCTTGACTTGATCTATGGGTTTCCTTCGCACCTATCTCTCTAGCTTTTTCTCTCTTCTCTTCTTCTACTGCTACTTTACACATCCATAGGTGAGTGTCTTCATGCATCCATGAGGATCCTGATCCTATGGAATGCAGTGACTACGTATCATCTTTAGCTCTATGGACGGGATTCCATTGAATAGGGGGCACATCTCTATGAGAGAAATCTTTGAGATTCACTTTGGTAGTGACACCCAAGTGTTGCAAATACAAAGAATTGGTCCCCCAATCTTGTACCACTTGCAATTGCCTCAAGAAGGGTCTTCCCAGAGTCATCTCATAGGCTTGATTTTTGCTAAAGTCACAGATAACAAATATGTGCTCAAACTCCACAGAACTGAAGATGAGATGTCATGACAAACGAGCCAATGTAGTATACCCAACAGACCACATGAGCAATTCACCACACCAAGAATTAACTTGCATAGCCAAACTAGCCAAGGAATGGGAAACATGAATATAACCACCTTTAGGGTAGAACAACCCCAAGGTGTAGGAGCTCATATGCACCTAGTAAAACCTGCTATTCCCATCATAAATAGATCCCCGAAGCCAGACAAAAGACTGAGACCAATCCAAGTGGCCAAACGTATGCAAAATCATTACGATGGCACAAGAGAGCCCTATGAACACATTGCAGAATTCAAGCAAGTGTTGTGAGCGGAGAAAGTGGATGACTTTTTCGTGCAATATGAATCCTTTGGGCTAACCCTCACATGAATAGCTTTAACTTGGTTTCAATCCTTGGATCCAAATTGCTTTGGCCATATCAAACAATTCATCCAAGAAGTTATTGGGGAATTCACTAAGCGAGGGATTAAGCACAATTCATCATCTTTAATACATAGTTTCAAACAGGCTCCTAATGAGACGATAACAAATGTTGCAAGAAGATTTAATCAATATGTAGACCAATGCCCTCTGATAGAGAGACCTTCTCAACAGAAAATGATATCCCTATTTTTAGAAGTTCTAACCAATGGAACATTGAGAATCTTAGTATACGTAAAACGGTTGCAAACCCTAAGTGAGTGCCTTCAAGAGTGCATAGATTTGGAAGACAACTTAGCTGAGGATCTCAAAACCACACAAAATTCTACCAAATCAGAGGATACAAGGAATGATGAGACTTCTAGTTCGAGTAATGTGGAGGAATTGGTAGAATTAGTGGCCAAGAAATTGGGAGTACAAGGACAAAGGAACTACCAGAACCCCCCCTTGAGAGTCCCAATGTTGAGAAGTTGCACACTTTGTGGTGGAGATCATCCATCTCATGTCTGCACTAGAGAAGGGTTAGGATTATCACAACCTTACCCTTACGATAGACAACCAACTCAGGGGCCTAACATGTACTCCTATAGTGAGCAGAAGTAGAACAACCACAACACCAAAAGCTATCCATTTAATAGGCAGCCACAATCGTTTGTACCACCCCAATGTAGGCCATACAAATATCCTCCTGGAGAACAAGGAATATAAGTTCCTAGATATACCCCATATCCAGGACCACAAGGAGCAACTAGACCGTATGAACATGGAGGATATGGCAAACCTCAACATGTACTAGGAGAACAACCTCCCCACCCACACGATGTAGTTCCAGTAAGGTATGCCCAATTAGAAGAAAACCTAGAAAAAGCCCTAGTACCAATGACACCTTTGACTAGTTCCGAAATAGCAAATCAAGGTTTTGATCAGACCCAAGGAGAGTCTTACTGTTATGAGACAAGCCTGATGGAATATGACCAGAGCTACAGGAAGCAATACTACAATTATGAGGGACATGAAAACCCTTATGTACCAGAATATGCTAATCTCATGTATACAAATCCTGACACTAGGCCCTAGGTGAAACAAATGGGACCACAAGTCCCTAGAGGACCATGTTTTAGATATCAGGGCAACCATGTCATTTGCAAATGTCCTCACCCACCAGCTTTGGGACAAGGGCAGAACATCACAATACAAGGCTTTTGTCTTGAGTGTGGCAAGGAAAAACTCCCAAGAGATTGTCCCAGGAATCCCTCTAGTGTACCCAAGGTTACACCTGTCAATGTAGTAGGCTTAGTAGGGGATTCAAGTTCCAGTGGCAGTAATGTGGCTCCTATACAGGTAGTTACTAGGACACAAGCCTTACAACAAGCTAAACCAACTGAGAAATCAGAGCCAAGTGAGTAAGGAGAGCCTAGTAAGAGAAAAACAAGAACATGGAAGGATACTAGAGAGAAGGCCAATCGTAAGTGGACCAAAATGTTATCCGAAGTAAACGAAATCTTGAAAGATGCAAAAACAAAAATAGAAGATACTACCTCTCAAAATCCCTCGCATGCCAAACTCCATCGACACCACCTCATCCCACCCCACAAACCATTGTTAATAGACCACAACCAGGGTCTGTTCTTGTAGATCCAACCCTAGAAGACTTGAACATGATGTCAAGGCATACCGGGCTTGACTTCAAGAAGGGCTGACACCTGCAAGCCTAGACAAGAGCTACCCTAGAGCATATTTAGAGATTGAACAAATAGAAATGTGCATAAAAATGGTGGAACTAGCTCAAGCTATGTTTGAGGCCAATCCATTGTTCAATTAGACAAATGGTATTACATCGGGCTTGCACTTCCAGGACTTACTAGATAGATTAGAGCAGTTGGTAAATAAACCACAAGTTTCTTTACCTTCACTGGCCCAACCAACTGTTGAAAGAGAAAGCTCACCAGTGAAGAAAGTCTATGTTCTTGACTCCATAGATGATGGAGAACCTCTTTCAATTCAACAGCACACTCAAAAGTTCTTGCGGGAAATACAAGGAGAGAAATGGGCCAAAGAGAAGGATGTTCCCCCTCCTATTCTTGAGATTGATGACTTCACGATCAATTTCCACAAGACATTCCATCTATTATTGGAGACCAAGTAGAGCAACAAGAAGAAGAAAGGTTAGAATTTGAATCCAATTCTTTACAAGAGTTGCCACAATTCACAGGCCCATGGGAATTTGAATCTCTCCATATCAGAGCTCCCACAATGTTGATCAGAAATGAAGACTCAGTAGTTCCAAGAAACACCGAAGTCATGAAAAACATTAAGGTTCAATGTCATCTCACTTAGAAGAGTTGATCAAAGTAATACCTGAACTATGGAAACATGTGGCGAATCAGGTTCCAGAACTTGATTCCAAGATCTCAAAAGAAGGCTCTAAGCAAAAAGTTCCAGAGATACCTCTAGACAAAATAGGGGACATGAGTGAAGGTGAAGAAGGTAATACTTACCTCCCGATCACCTACCAAGGTTACACAACCAAAGCGATCATATATTCAGGTGTTGATGTTGCTATTGCAACCACCTCCTTGTGGAAGCAATGGGGTAAACCTACATTAAGACCAACTAGAATGAAGCTTTAGATGGCTGATGGCCATGTTGAAAGACCTCTAGGATTGCTAGAAGGGATAACTCTAACCACTTGTGGTGTAGAGTTTGAGCACACCTTTGCTATATGTGACTTTGGTAAAACTAATACCTATGAAATGATCCTAGGAAGAGCCTTCCTATGACAACTACAAGTTGTACAAGATTGGGTAACCAATTCCTTGTACTTGCAGCACTTGGGGGTAACAACCAAGGTCCATTTGAAGGATTACACCTTGAGAGATGTACCACCCTTACAGTGGACTCTGATCCACAAGGTGCAAGAAGATTCAATCTCTATGCATTCTAAAAGTTCATCTGATACATCTTGGATGTATGAAGATACTCATTTGTGGATGTGCAAGGTCCCAAAGGAAGAGGAAAAATGCCTAAAAGCAAGAGAAGAAGGAACTTCTCAAGGAGATAGACCAGTTAAAGACCCAGCCTACACACCGATGATCTTTCTAGATGAGGAATTTGAGCCTCATGGTTGGGCAAAAATCTTAGCCACCATGGACATTGTTGTCAATGAAGTACAGTTGACACCTCATTGTGATGAGGAGGGTTATGATATTTTAGTGTTCATGTGTCAGCCCCTTCTAGAAGAATGTGACCCTAGTGACTTCATAGAAGAAGAAGAGAATGATGATGATCTAGAGTCCATTGTGATGGGTAGTGGCTTTATTTCAGAGGAGCACTATATAGAAGATGTAGGAGTATTTACACAAAAAGAAGAAGAACCTCTCGCAAGCATGAAAGCTGTAAACTCAAAGGATGGAAGTGAAGGTGGTCAAAAGAAGAAGAAAAGAAAAGTAGTGAATCAAGAAGAGGAGGAATCATTGTTTGAAGTACCAGAGAATTTCAAATATGAAGTTGAAAACCGGAAAATTTTGGTACGAATGCCTAAGAGAGAGGCCATTATAGGAGAAGCGTATGATAACAAAGAAAAGACCAAGAGTTTTTTTGTAACCATTGAAGGGAACAAAGAGCGATCTACATACATAGGAGAAGACCTGAGCATCGAAGAGGAAATGGAGCTTGTAGCCTTATTAAGGGAATATAGGGATTCCTTTTCTTGGTCCTATAAAGATCTAAAGGGGGTAGATCCAAAAATATGCTCTCATACGATCCCCATGATGGCTAATGCCAAACCCACCAAACATAAGCCCTACACATATAATGAAACTTATGCAGCCAAAATAAAAGAAGAAATTGATAGACTGATTGAAGTTGGATTTATCTATGAGATTGAGCATACTGAATGGGTGTCCCCCATGGTAGTAAGAAGAAGGGGAAGTTGCATGTATGTATAAACCTTAAAAACGTTAATGCTGCCACGATAAGAGATAGTTATCGGCTTCCAATCACCAAAACTTTATTGGAGCGTGTTGCAGGCAAGGAAGTTTATAGCTTCCTTGATGGATTTTTATGCTACAACCAAGTAGCCATCACCCCAAAAGATCAACACAAAATGGCCTTTGCCACAGAGTGGGGAATCTTTGCATTTCGGGTGATGCCATTTGGGCTCACCAATGCACCTGCAACATTCCAAAGGCTCATGTGTCATGTCTTCAAAGAGTTCTTGTGAAAGAACTTAGAAGTATATGTGGACGATTTATGTGCTCACTCCCAAGAAAGAAGATATCACATCCCTGAGATACGATAGATCTTCACCAAGTGTAGAGAATATTGAGATTGTCTGAACCCAGAGAAGTGTGTGTTCATGGTACGTCAAGATAAAATCTAAGGTCATATTGTTTCTAAGAACGGAATATCAACAGATGAGGACAAAGTAAAAGCCATAGCAGAGTTGCCGAGGCCAAGGAATGTTAAAGAGGTACAAGCCTTTATGGGCCATTGTGGATATTATCGTAGGTTTATTCACATGTATGCAATTATAGCTAAGCCTCTTTATGCCTTTTTGACAAATGTGGAGTGGAATGATGAATGCAAAAATTCCTTCAATGAGCTAAAGAGATGTTTGTGCACATCACCAATATTGACCACTCCCGATTGGACCAAACCATTCCATGTCCATGTAGATACATCCAATCATGCAATAGGCTGTGTGCTGGTACAACCCACAGGTGAAGGCAATCTCATTTTGCCTATAGCATATGTGAGCAGACAACTAAACACAGTAGAAAAAAATTATACAACAACTAAGAGAGAAGGCTTAGGCATGATATATGCCGTAAAGAAGTTTAGACACTACTTATTGGCCAACAAGTTCAAGTTTTTCAATGATCATCAAGATTTATTATACTTGGTCAATAAACCTTGCAATATAAGACGCTTAGTAAGATGGTTCCTCTTACTAATGGAATATGACTTTGAAGTTGTTGTCAGGCAAGGAAGGACCCACCTCAGAGCAGATCACCTTTCTCGCATCACTTTAAGAGAATCACCGCAAGGAGTGTCTGATGAATTGCCCGATGCTTATCTGTTCAATCTAGAAGTTGTTCCTAAATGGGAAAATAAGTTGCTACCAGTCCTAACCTTTGGGCCCACAAATAAGAATCTGAAAACAAATAAAGAATAAATTTCAAGATCACAAAACTATCAAATATTGGTAGGAAGCATGTATAAACAAGATACAGAGGGTGTACTAGCTTGTTGTGTCGAGGAAGGTCCTAAGCAGACACCCTCTTTTGGGAACTATCTTTACTTCGTGACTTTCATTGATGATTTTTTGAGGCATGCATGGGTATATCCATTGAAAGCAAAGTCCAAAGTTTTTATGTGCTTCAAACAATTTCTCGTTTTGGCTGAAAATTTGTCAGCATGTAAAATGGGCACCCTCCATTCTGATCGAGGGGGGGAATATATCTCTTCTGACTTTAATGCATTTCTGGCTGAACATGGGATAAAACATCAGTGTAGAGTGTCATATACACCTCAACAAAATGGAGTTTCTAAACGAAAGAACAGGTCACTCATGGAGATGGCGAGGTGTATGGTCAAGAGTCAGGCTTTGCCACATAGTTTCTGGCTTGAGGTTGTCATGTGTGTAGCATATGTACTTAACACGTGTCCCACTAAAGCATTGCAATCGATCACTCCATATGAGGCTTGGCATGGTTGCAAGATATCTATTGCTCACCTGCGTGTTTTTGGTTGTTTGGCATATGCATTAATGCCTGAACAACAATGCAAGAAATTGGATGATAAAGTAGTGAAATGTATTTTTCTTGGGTAGAGTTCTGAAAGCAAAGTCTATCGTGTGTATCATCCATAGACAACACATTTTGGTTATGTTGTAGAGTAAAGAAGCACAAGAAAAGGAGCCCCAAAATTTTCAAGTTATGAGCACCTATTTTCTTCTTCAAATTTCTATTGAAACCCCATGATGTCATGTAAATGCACTAGAGGAGTCCTCTAGATGCATAAATCGTAAACATTGTATCATAATCTTTGTAAAATACTAGGAAGTTAGGCTTCCTGTAATAAAGTGCCGATCTTTTGTGTGAAAGAACCATTTTTAGGGCACATGTATATAAGTCAATTGAAGATACTTTGTAAAGACTTTTGGCCATTGTGAGTAAGAGAGAACTGGCATTTTCAAATTTGCCTCTTCTTCCTCTTGTATCTCATTGCTTGTGAGCTTGCATGTGTGATTGTAGCTTGGATGAGTGCATGGAAGTGTTTTCTATCCAATTCATTGCTTTTTTGAAGTTTGTTACATGTGTGTGAAGCGTGAGGAGATGTGTGGTGAAACTAGGTGGGTTGCATAGCTCAGGTTTTTGCCCATAACTTGAAGCAAGTTTGTCAAAATTGGAGACAATGCCATTGGATGTGTCTTGTCAAGAGCTTTGAAAGAAACCCGCTATTGACAATATTCCGAGTTTAGAGCTAAGAGAATAGTCCATTTTTGTGCTTATTGTTGTTTCATGTATCGTGACACCATTTCCACCTGTGTGAGTGATGAATGTGAGAGATAATACTCATCTGCATGCAACGGTAGCTATTTCACTTCATTGACCATTGTGTAAGTGCAAGTCTTCATACACTCGATTAGGTTCAAGATACTTCTCAGATTGATAATTTAAATATATGATCCCCACTATATGCACTTGTTGGTGATAGAGGAATAGTCTCTTTTTTCACAAGTCCCTAAGTTGTCACTTAGGTACACATGTTGTCGTAGAGATTTCCATCTCTACTCTCACTTCTACTTGCTTCAAAACGAGACACAATTTCATTTAAAACATGCAAAACAATAGTGATGATGATAGGGCTTTGTATGGTAATAAAGCCTTGCAAAATAATTTTTGCGGTTTATTTTACCTCTCTTTACAGGTCAGAAGTGATGAGTGTTGTTACATTGGAAGCAACATATTTGAATCGTAAAATTCTTAGTCGAATGCTAGCTTCGCTTCAATTGGAGAAGGATGATCATCTTCTGTTATAAGATGGTATGATCGAATACATGCTTGGATTAAGTGGACCATAGCAGATCCATACTGTTCATTGGTGGCCCACCTTGGACATGCGTATCGAGAATGGGTGGATTAGCCTATCGTGGCAAAACACATGCCATAATTTTTTTTGAGAGTGAATTTCTTGAGTTCTTCACTCGCAGGCCATGGTGGGTCATACCTTTGGTGAGGCTTGCTATCGTGGATTAGAAACAAATGCTATCCATACAGTTGGATTCTTCATTGGAAAAAAGAAAAGCAGCAACCTTAACGGTTGTTGGAGTTCTTGTATGGAATGTGTTGGGATATATTCTGACCATTTTCTTTTCCATATTCTGGATTATTTTGCAATATTTTTAGAGTTGAATAAAGGGTCGAGGTCTGATTCAACTTCACTCACTACATTTGCAAAGTTAGAGAGGTCAAATCAACTCAATTCCTTCAGGTTCTTCTGACTACTTGTAATTGTGTAAATGATTTGCTTAAATGCAACCATTCTCATAACACAAACATGCTCTTCCTCTAATGAAGTGCTATTTTATTATGTTACTCCATTCATCTTCTCTTTAATGAGAACTCTTCCATAGAAATATTCACGTCTCTGCTCATCTATTTCCAACGCTTTGTGCCAGGTAAAGTTTGAGTTAAAAATTTCTTTTCCTGCATTTCTCTATGCATTCTAACAACAGCATATCCTTTCTGCACTTCCTTTTCATTACAAAGAAATCTTCGTGTGGCTACTTCCTTTTCATTACAAAGAAATCTTCGTGTGGCTTCTCATTCTGATTGAAAAAATGAATGCAGGTTTGTTTTCCCATGTTCAACATGATTAAACCCGTAGTTTCTGCTTACATAATGTTAAATGTGGCATTTATGACTTGATACTATGCCCAGGCTGTTTGCTTAGGTGGTTGGGCCTTTCATCTCTAGAGGCGGGGGTGAGAGTTCAACCCCCACCAGCAACATGTAAGGGACATGTTATCATGGAAAGTTGTATCTTGTGGCTGATGTGTCACCATTTGTCCTGCCCTGTGGTAGTTGTGACTGCAATCTAATTCAGCTATGTAAACCCCTGTTCTTATGGGATAAGGGGGGTCACATGGATATTATGCCCTTCTTTGTACAGTTACAATTTCAAAGTTAAAGCCTCGAGAAGTAGGCCTAAGTGGAAGTTAAAAAAAAAAAAAAAAGTCACTCTCTTTCCTTTTTCACGAATTATCAAAACGCATTTATTTTAAAAGATTGAACGCTTTAAATCAAATGGTGCATTTTTTTAAAGAATTTATTTGAAAAGTGCAATACTCATCGTTTATAACGTGAATCAAGTTATGATCAGTAACTTATGAATGTAGTTCGTTGAAGCATATCGGAAAGATCCTATTTCAAGCAAGTACATATATGTTTATGTCACTGATAGAGGTAGCACATGGCTTCATTTTTGGGTGACCCAAAAAGTGTATTAAGCGCATATGATCGTCCGATGATTGAATTTCCGGTGAGCTCATATCACCAGATTTGGGATGACTATGAATTTTTTATTCATTAAATTATATACATATAAAGAAATACGTATTGTAACGTTTTTCTTGAAAAAAAAGACAAAAGCATATGACGTTTTTTATTGTTTAATAATAACTTTTATTTAATAAAGACAATGATCCAAATGTTCATCAAGTCAACTCTGAACGTCGCCTTAAAAAATAATAAACAATTACTCACCTGAAATCAAATCAAGTCACCCAAACGGACTGGTGCTCAAAGGTCATCAGTCCATTGGCCTTATCACAGGGTGATCCGAAAAACTGATTTTATCCCCGAAGTACGGTGAAAAACTCTCATGTGCGAGGCCTATGAGAATGAAAGGAGAAAGTGATTGCAACTCAATAATATATAGAAATTTTTTTTTTTTTTATAAATGGAGGTTCGGCCGAGGCCTACTCCCCCGGACTTTAACTTTGAAATTACAACTGTACAAGGAAGGGCATAGTACCCATGGGACCCCCCTTATCCCACAAGAACAGGGGTTTACAACTGGGTTAAACGGCGGTCACAACTACCGCGGGGATGGTCAAACGGTGGCCAACAGCCACATACATCAGTTCCTGGAATTTATATGTCCCTATATGTTGCTGCCAGGGGTTGAACCCTCACCCCCGCCTCAAGAGACGAGAGGCCCAACCACCAGGCCAGCGAACCGGGACATAATATATAGAAATTGATTCAAGTTGATTCGTCTCCCTTCAATTAGCACTCAATGGAGAAGTTCTTTTGATTTATGCTTTGTGATGATAAATCGTTTGGTGGTGTTATCACCAAACAAGATCTTTTACACATTCTGAAACATATTTCCAAAAACACTTGAAGGTATCGATTGTTTTTTTAAAGTTTGAACACGATCCCAACTCTCACGTGCTCTAACTTTGGTTTTTCTACGTGATTCATGTGATAACTGAATGAGTCGACTATATATTTACAGGTTCATGATCGGAATATAATACCTTAAACTTATTTGATAATGTTTCTGGCTAAAATAAATCAACGATTAGATTTCTCAAAGTTGCATTGTGTGATGAATGAAATGAAATACTAAAACGAGGAAATAATGAAAGTAAAATTGACTGCCCATAATCAAAATGACCTATATGAAATAATAGAGCAATGGGATTCATCACGATACCTAGAGAATTTCGAGTCTTGGGTTAATATGCGCATAAAAGAACTTGTGATTTGAGGAATAAGGAGAAGTTCTTTCGTTTGCTTATAGATTCTGATCAATTCAATGATGAGTGAAGCTAAGAATCATGAAGGAAACAATGTTTTCCAAGCTTATAAGTTTATATTAGTGCTTTCAACTTGAGTTAACCTATTAATCATCTCTTTGAGATGCCTCTGCACCTGAGATTGCTCTAAACACTCAGCATGCGCCGTTGGATTTGGCGGTTGGCTTGATCCACCAACCCAACATCCACATCCTTCCGACAATGTTTTTTGGAACCTATTTTGGGGAACTACAAGTCCGACCGAGGTAAGTACTCTACTTTGGTAAGTCATTTCTTTTTGCACTTATTACTTTGCACTTGGAAAGTGTGTGTAGTAAGTTGGTAGACCTAGGGAAGTGAGAGTGAGTGAGTAGGAGTAGAGAGTAGAAAGGAAGGAGTAGGAGAAGAGTAGGTAGGTAGATTCCCCAAAATCCCAAAAAAATCTTTTTTATTTTAGTACCTCTCAACCTTGGGTTAGCCCAAGGGTATAAAAACCAAAAAAATATTCATTTAATAGTCACTTGTTTATGCAAGTATCGTGGAGCTCTAACGATCCGCTTTGAGGAACTAGAAACACAATAAACAGAAAACACCATCGAGAAGGCTGAGCCAAGAGTGCAACTACATATTAGGCAACCACATCATGAGACATTACATGTTGCGCAGGGTAAAGATGTGCGAACGAGTGAAGAACCACTCATATCACAAACATGGCTGAATGTAGATGTGAACCAACTGAAGCCTATAGTTAGAAACATGATTGACATAGCCATGACTACCAAAACCCTATTGATGGGTGAAGAAAAAGAAAAAGTAGAACCATTTGATGCCAGAAGTCGATTCCAAATCATAAGCGAGGAACTCTAGCAACAAGTATAAACGTTTAGAAGGAACTCACATAGAAAACAGAAGACTTGGCAAAGAATACCAAAGAATACAATCATATCTAGGAGGAACACTCGTTGCTCAAAGAAAAATTCAAAGAGGTAACTACATTTGTTTCAGAACTTCAAGTTGAAGTAAGGACATTGAAAAAGCAACAGGAAACGTATGAAGCAAAAAAAATATGAATGACAAACCAAAGCAAACTGTTAGAAAATCAGATTAAAGTGTATATGGATGAAGCAGACAATCTATGAGCAAGGAACAAAGAGTTAATGAGCTCTATTCTCTTAAATCAACCATTTGAAGGCCCTATCACAAAAGAAATAAGATCACATGAATTGAAGGCAAAGTTGTTAGCAATGGAAGATCAGCTAAAGCAAGAGCAAAGGAAACAGGTTGAGTTAGAAGCCAAATATAAAGTGGACACCAAAGCATTGGAACTTAAGTGGAAAGAAGCAGTGCAAAGATACACAAAGCAATGCAGTGAAGATGCCAATCTGGTAAGGATCATTTGCGAAGCTAAAACGACACTGGAAGATGAGCTCAAGGCTAGTAAAGTACAACATGAAGAGAAAGATAAAATCAAAGCAGAGCTCAGAGGATAGTTAGAACAAGCAAAGAACTTGGGGACACCAGTAGTGCAACCATCTAGGATGGCTATTGACAAGATTGAGGTATGCCCTCTTTCTCCCCAATCCTTCATTCACCAATAAGGGAGCCGGCTATAGATGAATATGATGGCCATCCAATGCCATATACTGCAGAACTAAGTCTCTCTCATCTCACAGAAAAATTTGAAAATGAAGTAGTGAAAGTCATGAAAAAGGCTCATATCAAAAGCAAAGATCTAGAGGAGATAATGAAGCCTTCAACCTCTCATATGGAATCATGAAAGAGCAGACCCGAAGATACATCAAGAAGACCATGGGGAAGGATCCGGATGAGCATCTCAACTTCAAGGCAACCACTTTTAATTATACTCAACAAGAGTTTGGAGCTGTTGATCCTGTATGGAGAAGAAACTTTTTAGAGAAAAATCCAACCTTGTGGGTGCACTGGCAAGAAGCACCATATTTACTTCAAGACAACCCAGCTTTTTGTCCTGTGGCATGTCGACGATACTCTCCAAAATTTTGGGACTTGCAAAGTCAAGGTAAAATAAATAAATAGTGGCTCAATTTTCCCTTACTCCCGGACCCACCGCACAACTATCTGCCCATGGAAGAGTACATGGTGAGAACCATTGAATTTTGGTTATCATGGTATGCAAAGGTCCCCCATCTCACAATCCAATTAACGAATAAAATACTTAGGATGATCCTAATAGTACTCAAAGTCTTTCTTCATAGACTTCTTTGAAATCGATTCAAAAGTATTCTTAAAGATGTCTACTAACCTCAATGCACGACTAGTAGCATATGAATTAAGTTTTTTTACCAACCAATGACAACCACCCAACAATGGAGTTAAGTCAGAACAATGGAAGCAATTAATGATATGCGAAGCCAATTCCCTAAATGATAGAGAGCAGAAGATATACAAGACGTACTCCGTCAACTTCCAAAGCTTGTCGAGGATGACAGAGTTCAGGAAGGGGGACATATGAGAGGAGAGAAAAGATAATCAAGCAAAAGATGAAGAAGAAGAAAATAAAAAAGAAATACTGCTCAATAGAAAGCACCCTCATCTGCCCAAAGCCCCGTAGGGGCATGCATCAGGCTATTACGAGAAACAGGGAGGACCTGAGCACAGTGAATAAGAAATAAAAGATCAACCCCTTTGGATGCTCAATGACTCTAATGAGGCCAAAGAACTCTATTGAAAAGTGACTAAGATAATCACATTCTTAGCTATTGGGTGGGTGCGGTGCGAAGAAATAAATAGGCCTCAGCAATGCAGTCGGGTTGGAGGAATGCAAACAAAGAAGTAAACAAGGTCCTTCCAACATCTGGAGGTTGAAGCATAGTGAAGAGTGACCAATACCAATGTCACTCTATGCACTAGGTGTGCATAGTGGAAAGAAAAAAATAGGCCAAAACCAATGCACCAGGTCCCGAGTTATGATGAGTTCCTTGACCACTGGTTAAACTATATCATTATGACTTCCACATGAGTTGGTAAAGATGTTATCAACTAATAAGAAACAAGATCGGCTACAGGCATAGAACTAGAGACAAGAAGAAAATTCTATCAAGGGGAGGACAGAGACAAAGAGGGGGAGAGTGTTGCAAAGTAAAGAAGGACAAGAAAAGGAGCCTGAAAATTTTCAAATTATGAGCACCAATTTTCTTCTCCAAATTTCTATTGAAACCTCATGAAGTCATGTAAATGCACTAGAGGAGTCCTTTAGATGCATAAATCCCAAACATTGTATCATAATCTTTGTAAAATAGTAGGAAGTTAGGCTTTCTTTAATAAAGTGCTGGTCTCGTGTGAAAGGACCATTTTTTTAGGGCACATGTATATAAGTCAATTGAAGACACTTTGTAAAGACTTTTGGCTATTGTGAGTAAGAGAGAACTGAGATTTTCGAATTTGCCTCTTCTTCTTCTTCTTGTATCTCCTTGCTTGTGAGCTTGCATCTGTGATTGTAGCTTGGAATGAGTGCATGGAAGTGTTTTCTATCTAATTCATTGCTTTTTTGAAGTGTATAATGTGTGTGAAAGGCGTGAGGAGGTGTGTGGTGAAACTAGGTGAGTTTCATAGCTCAGTTTTTTGCCCATAGCTTGAAGCAAGTTTGTCAAAATTAGACAAGAGCTACACCATTGGATGTGTCTCGTCGAGAGCTTCAAAGTGAACCCTCTATTGACCATATCCTTATTTTAGAGCTGAGAGAAAAGTCCATTTTTATGCTTACTATTGTTTCATGTATTGTGAGACCATTTTCACCTGTGTGAGTGATGAATGTGAGAGATAATACTCATCTGGATGGAACGATAGCTATTTCACTTCATTGACCATTGCGTAAGTGAAAATCTTCATACACTTGGTTAGGTTCAAGATACTTCTCAGATTGATAATTTAAATGTGTGATCCCCACTATATGCACTTGGTGATAGAGGAATAGTCTCTTTCGTCACAAGTCCCTAAGTTGCCACTTAGGTACACAGGTTATCTATGAAGTTTTTGTGGGAGATGATATTCAAGCACTACTTTCATATACTCGGAGACATCACTTAGCTCCAAAGACATGTATGACACTTTGCTACCTCTTTTTACAGATGGACAGTCTAGTGTTTTCGCTGATTGAGGCAGCTTCTCACACTTTACAGGTTTCATGTGATGATGCAGATCATTCCATTTTTGATGCAGATTTACATGATGCACTTGTTCATAAGAGAGTTGTTGGCATACAAGTCATATGGAGAGCATACAAGCACAATGGAGTAGTCATGCACAATACGGCAACAAAGCCTAATCATTTTTTCCATGAAGTATTTCCAACTTTAGTGATTTTCATCACTACACACACATTGTAAATCCTGTTTTTAGTAGGATAGACTCCATTTTGTTCAAGCCGAGGAGTCCTCGAGCTTGAGGAGTATTAGAATTAGCTACATATCAATTTTCATAATTTTTAGACTCCGTTTGAGCCCTCAAATAGGCTCTAGAACCTAATTTTTAACTAAGCCAGACACTAGGTCTAGACAAGGCCAAAGCTAGTTAGAAAACTATAAAAAGAGCTAGAGAGCTCAATTTTGGGGAGATTGTTTGTGAATTGAGCTTATGTAAGAGACTTTTTGACTAATGCAAAGAACTCCATTGTTCCTCTCCTTGTTCTTTCCTTGTGTGCGCGTGTGTGTGTATGTGTGTGCATGTTTGTGTGCTTCTCACTCACACACTTGTGCCATCACTTGCTCATAGTCTTCATACTAGTCCTCACGTCTCCACGGATTGACAATTATGAGATGGATCTTCTCACGTTGGTACTCACCATTGTGCTAGAGTGACACCAAATTCGGTGTCGTTGCCGGGGAGAGAGCTTCGAGGACGAGCATGTGATGGTAAGATGTAGAGTTGAGACATTGGAGTCATAGGTAATATCCTTTCTTTCCCTTATTTTTCTTCATTTTTTCTTGTTTTTGCATCATCACCATCATCATCCCCATCATCTCCCACCTCCATCTCAATCTTCACAAAAATTTTAGTTTTTGGATCATATTCCACTCCCCACCTCATTTCCCTCATTTCACTTGTAAGAGAGAGCGAGAGAGAGCAAGAGAGAGCTTGCATGCTATCTGTTTTTCTGTGTTTTTTGAGCTTTTGCTCCAGGTTCTAGTTGTACCACCCTCTCTAATAGCTTGCGCAGGTATGAGAGACTCTGCACAGGTCCCGGGACGACGACCTCTGTCTATCGCGACAGACAGAAAAACTTAATATTTTTTGAATGCATGTTTGGCACGATGACCTACACCATGAGAGCACTCCAAATCACTAAAAATTTCTTAAAAAATTGCATTTTTTCAATCTATTGCGATAGACACAGTCTATCGCGACAGACAACATCTATCGCGAGAGACAACACCCCACAACAGAGGCCGTCTATCGTGACAGAGGCCGTCTATCGTGACAGACACCGTCTATCACGACAGACAGGCCCACAATAGATGATAGACACCATCTACTGCGACAGACACTGTCTATCACGACACACATACCCACGACAGACGATAGACACCGTCTATCGCGATAGACACCGTCTATCGTGACAAACAGGCCCACGACAAACGATAGACATCATCTATTGTGACAGATAGGCCCACGACAGACGATAGACACCGTGTACCACTACAGACACCGTCTATCGTGACAGACAGAGACCCACGATAGAGACCATCTATCGCAAGAGACACCGTCTATCACGACAGACCAACAGGCACGACAGACACCAGCCTCAGTCTATCGCGACAGACATCGTCTATCGCGACAGGCAGGCCCATGACAGACGATAGACATCGAGGGAACTCTAGAGGAAATTTTTGGCAATAGAAAAGGGGGAAAAAAGGGTCATTAGAAGTGTCTGACATAAATTGTCTGTCAATTCAAGGATCAAATTGGAGCTAAACTTGGGATTTTCTACAGGAACATCGAGAGCTCTTGGAGAAATCAAAGCAAGTGCCAGTGTGAGCAGGCTTGGGAACGTGCTTCCTGGGCAGACAAGCATAGCAAGGAGGGGCGACTTGAGGTTGGAACATCTCTTAACCCCTCAGTCCATTCTTAGCATAGGCTAAGTGCGAGTAGTGGTCCAAATTGACTAGGGGTACGATAAGAACACTCAAGTTCTAAGAGCCTCTAACTTCTCAAGTCCAAGAATAGGTTAAATTGTAGTCAAGGGACAATTTAAGGGAAAAGAACTTAAACTAAGTGGACGAAAAACATCAATTACGACACACTTAAGTGCTCCTCATGATGCTTAATTAAAGACAAGAAATCACATACAAAGAAACTCAAAAGGAACAAGTAATTGGTATCAGAGAATCAGCAACATGGTTGTACAAGGATCATTGGGTTAATTGGAAGGGCATATGAACCTTAGATCGGGAAGACACTTAGGGAGAGACCGTCAAAGTATTAGATCATCCGAGGCTAGCGTCAACCATACAGCCAGATCTTGGGCCCAGCACTTGAGTGATTACCCCTACGCCTTAGACTCAAAAACTAGTGACTCTGAGATGTTTTATAACATGGAAAGACCTGTAGGTAGCTCAAGAGTGGCATACCTAGAAAGACCTGAGGGTCCCTACAAAACTCAATTGGAATACATCAGGACCAACCCCTTAGGTGCATGCATCTATGAGGACAGCTTGAGAAGATTTGTTGTCCTAATTAAAAACCCGGATCAACCCATTGGACTAGAACACCCTGTAGTCAAGTTCGAAAATGGTTCCTACATAGATAAAGAAGGAACAATGTATGTGGTCACTAGCCAACCTGAAAGGACGGATGAGTTTGGAAACATAATCTCTAAACCTGAATTAGGTGACATAGAGCAAGGAAACTTAGGAAAGGAGCCAAAAACCACTCACGGAAAGTCGGTTCTGATGAGAATAATCACTCCAGAGTTGATTCCCCAAGATAATAGGAGCATAGATTTGCTCTTGAACCGAGAGACGGATGAGGCTTTTTGGAGGTATAAGTCTGAGAAGCCTAACGAAGTGGGAGCACTTACCATCTATGAATTCAAAGATCCAGATATCCCAGGCAATGTGGTGTACTTAGATGATACTTCGGAGAGGATCTTTGTGGTCTTAGAGCATGGAAGACACGCATACACTTGGAAGGGCGACTTTGTTTTTCCCAAACCTCGATCCACTGTGTCTTATGGTCAGCGAGGAGCGGGGACATCTCAGGCTCATGGAACACAAAGAGAGAGGAGTAGAGATAGACCCGAGGTGAGTTTTGCTAATCCACTTGCAAGAGAGAGAACGAGGACAGAGACTGATAGAGTGGAGAGGGAAAGAAAGAGGGACCCAAGGAATCTGAGAAATGCAGATGAATTCCCTTTACCAAGGCCTAGAGAACATGCTAGAACCTTGCGGCCTACACAATTGTGTTGGAGAAACAATCACTAATTGGACATATATTTGAAGGTCAAAGCTTTAGAAGAAAAGCACATGCCTATGTGAAGGGACAAATTCACGTGTATTATATTTGTAAAGTTAGTTCACTTTAGTTCTAGAAGTTTTTTAAAAGTCACGGGAATGAGAAAATCTATATAAGTTAGTTTGTATCAACTGATGCGATGAGAGAAGAAGTGGAAGAAAGTGATAGAATGTAAGAAGGAGTTCATTTTGTATGACTGAGTATAGTCGGGCTTCTCTAAGTGAGAAAGCATCTGTAAAACTTCTGAGTTTTTCATAGCGATGAGAAAGTCGATGCCTGGCATCGACTTCCCACATAAAAGTGGTCTTGATCATATGTGTGTAAACGCGCCTATTTCAGGAATAAAAAAGTGGCTAAAAAAGCTCAAAGTCGATGCCCGGCATCGACTTTTGGTTGCAAGTCGATGCTAGGCATCGAATTTTCATTTTTAGACACTCAGGATTACTAAAACAGGCAAAACTTCCACTTTTGGAAGTCATATAGGGTCATCTTGTGAAGGCTATATCTTGAGTTCTAGAGATCCGTTTCAAGCATATGATAGCTTGTTGGAACGCTCTACTCTTCTAGTTTCATGTACTAGAAGACCTTGGAGAAATAAGATTTGAGCTAAGAGAAATTAGCAAAACACTGAAGGTATGGCATTTCAATGATTGGAAAAATCTGAAGAAGTAAAGTTCTTGGTTTTGGCTATCATTTTTCAAAGTTTTGAGTGGCAATGAGTTAATGGTGACCATAGAGGTGTTCTAGTGTCACATTAATTCATTTCTTGTGGTGTTCTACACATCAACAAGTGGTATCAGAGCAGAAAGGTCCTAAAGAGCAGAAGGCGGCAAAGGTACGAGAAGTTTTGAAAAGTTTTTCATTAAAGGTTGAAAGGTGAAGCATTTGAAGACACAAGGCATCAAAAGGTTACTTCAAAAGTATCTTTATACACAAAGAAATCCAAAAGGTATTATCCTTTATCCTTTAAGCTCACAGGTTGTAGCAAAAGCAAAGGAGTATGGCAGATCATATCTCCATTGACAAACTGGACAGAGATAATTATCCCGCATGGGTAATGAGAATGGAAGCCTTACTTATGAGTAAGGATCTCATGATATATGTAACAGGTGAAGAAGAGTAGCCAGTATTCGAAGATGAAAGCCGACCAAAGAAAGAGGAACTTGATGCTTTAAAGCATTGGCAGAAAAAGGATGCAAGTGCAAAAGCTTACATCTACAATACAATCTCAGATCATTTGCTACCACACATCAGAGGATTGGAATCATCTGAAGATATATGGAATGCATTGGAGTATCATTTCCAAAGCACGACCAAAGCAAGGAAAGCAAGTCTATGGTCAGAGTTTACAACATTCAAGAAGAAGCCAAGTCAAAGTATTAATGATTATGTCACTAAGATGAAGGATCTAGCAGACAGTCTTGGATCCATAGATGAAGATGTTGAAGATCACAGATTGATTGCTCAACTACTTGCAGGATTGAGAGGGGATGAAAGGTGGAAACCTTTTGTCTTATCAACAGAACTTTCATTAAATCATTATGTTCCAGATTTGAATCAATTACTTGGTTTGATGCTCACATATGAGCAAGACTTGAAAGGAGATGGAGATAAAGGACAAAGTTCTGCAATGTACATGAAGAACAAGAAGAAAAGAGATAAAGGTAAAGCAAAGGATGAAGAAGAGTCAACTTCTCAAGTTTATTATGCAAGAGGTGAAGGCACTGGCAGAGGAAGACCAAGAGGTTTTGGAAGAGGAAGAGGTAATCAAAATAACAACAAGAAGGCTTGCTGGATCTGTGGATTGAGTAATCATTTGGCTCATGACTGTTGGCATAATCAACAAGGATCAAATCAAAATCAGAATAACAGTAGCAGAGGCAAAGGTGGAAGATATCAAAGTAATTTTCAAAGAGGTAGACAAAATCAAAGAGGAGGCTATGGTAGAGGTGGAGGAAGAAGTTGGGGACAGAATCAATCCTACAACACCACCTACTACAACTATACAAATGACACACAGAATGAAAGTCATATCATTGATGATGAATTCAATCAGCACATCAGATAAAGAAGATCTAAAGGTATTTTACATTGACTCTGGATGCTCTAATCATTTGTCAGGAAACATAGAATTGATGTCAGAATTGGAAAAGGGCATTTCTAGTCATACAGTTCAAACAGGTGATAATACAAGACATATTGTACATTCAATTGGAAAAGTGAAATGCAAGAGTGGAGCAGATTTTCTAACCAATGTTTTGTATGTTCGTACAATACCTAAAAACTTGATTAGTGTGGGACAGATAGTTGAAAAAGGTTTTCAAGTCAGGTTTACAAATGAAGGAGTATTTGTTGAAGATCGAGAGGATGGATATAATCAGATTCTCTCTGGTAAGAAAGAAGGTAGACTCTTTACTTTAAGAGTGCAAGGGAACATTGGTCAAGCTTTGCTCACACATGGTGAATGAGTGATTACAAAACTTGATCTCTAGCATAAGAGATTAGGTCATTTCAATGAAAGAGGAATTAAAGCTATGGTTGCTAATCAGTCTGTACTAGGATTACCAAATGTGCAGAGTCAACATATGGTTTATAAATGTGAAGCATGTCAAATGGGAAAAGCACACAGGTTACCATGTCAAAAGAAAGGATTCAAACATGATGGATTACTAGAGCTCATTCATACAGATGTATGGGGACCAACAAAAGAAGGATATATCAGTGGCTCAAGGTATTATGTTCTTTTCATTGATGATGCTACAAGATGGATAACTTTATATGTCTTGAAGGAAAGATCAAAAGTGTTTGGAGCTTTCAAGCATTTTCATGCATATGCAAAGAGAGTCACAGGTCAAAAGCTTAAAAGACTGAGGTCTGATGGAGGGGGAGAATACTTCTCCCAAGAGTTCAATGATTATCTTTGGAATGCAGGTATTAAGAGAGAAATAACTTGCAGGTATACACCACAACAAAATGGTGTAGCAGAAAGAAGGAACAGGACTTTGATTGAGTTTGGTAGAGCTATGCTAAAGGAGAAGAATTGTCCAAATTATCTTTGGGCTGAGGCTGTAAATACAGCTACATATCTTGTGAATAGATTAGCATGTGCAGTTCTCAATGGAATGATTCCATATGAAGCTTGGTGGGGTAACAAACCAACACTAGATCATTGTAGAATGTTTGGATCAATTGCAGATGCTTATGTGCCATCACAACTTAGGCATAAACTTGAACCAAAGGTAGAAAAATATGTGTTCATTGGTTATGATGAAAAACATATGGGTTACAAGTTGTGGAATCCTCTAACCAACCAATTTCTTATTTCTAGAGATGTTACATTTGATGAACAGAAAAGTTGGTATGCATATCAAGTCATACAGCTGAAGAATTTGAAGAAGAGGTAAGAAGATGTGAGAAAGGAAAGTCAATTGTGCAGGTAAATGAAGATGATGGCTATATGCAAGCAAGTACATCCAGAAGTGGATTAACAAGAAGGAATGAAGAAGCTCCTATATTTGATGAAGAGGTGTATCCAAAAACTTATGAAGAATGTGAACCAAGAAGGTCAAGCAGGACAAGAAGACAACCAGAAAGGTATTCTTATGATACTTCTTACATAACTCAGAAGAACTATGCATATATGGTCAAAGATGATGAAGAACCTCAGAACTAAGATGAAGTTAAAGGTAAGAAACAATGGGAAGAAGCAATGAAGGAAGAGTTCAATGCACTGGAGGAGAACAAGACATGGGAACTTGTTCCTAAACCAAATGGTAAGAAAGTAATTGGAAATAAATGGGTTTATAAAGTGAAGAAGCTTGCAGATGGAAGTATAGCCAGATACAAAGCTAGACTGGTGGTGAAAGGCTATGCCCAAACCTATGGCATAGATTATGATGAGACATTCAATCCTGTAGCTAAGATGTCAACTATAAGGACAATCATTGCTATTGCAGCTTCAAAAGGATGGACCCTAAGTCAATTGGATATAAAGAATGCATTCTTGAATGGATACATATCAGATGAGGTATACATGGAACAACCTCAAGGGTTTATAGATTCGAGGTATCCAAATTTTGTTTGCAGGTTGAGAAGAGCATTGTATGGATTGAAGCAAGCTCCAAGAGCATGGAACTATAGACTGGTGAAGTATCTCAATTAATCTTGGATATCAAAGTTCAAAAGCAGATCCAATTCTACTCATCAAAAGAACAGAGGAAGGTACAATCTACATTTGTATTTATGTAGATGACATTATAATCACAGGTGCTTCAGATGAAGGAATCAAGGAGGTAAAGAGATTACTTGAAAAAGAATTCAAGATCAGTGATCTAGGAAAGTTATCATACTTTCTTGGAATGGAAGTCACTTATACAGATCATGGAATATATGTATCACAAGAAAGGTATCTTCTGAATCTATTGAAGAAGTTTGATATGGAAAATTGCAGAGAAGCTTCAACTCCACTTGAAGTTAATCACAAGCTCAGTAAATATGATGGTGCAGAATACAAAGATATGAGGAAGTATCAATCTCTTGTGGGTAGTTTGATTTATGCTACACTAACAAGACCTAATCTTAGTTATGCAGTGGGAGTTTTGTCACAATTCATGCATTGTCCAAAGGACCCACATTGGATTGCAGGTCAAAGAGTTCTCATATATATCAAAGGAACTATAAAGGAAGGATTATATTATCCTTTTACATCAGATTTGAAGTTGAGAGCCTATAGTGATTCAGACTGGGCACGTAATCAAGATGACAGGAGATCAACACATGGATACATGATTTACATTGGTGATAAGCTTGTAAGTTGGTGTTCAAAGAAACAACATACAGTAGCATTATCATCAACTGAAGCTGAGTACAAAGGACTTGTGGAAGCAGCTAAGGAGGTCATATTGCGGGTCAATCCATTGGAGAACCAGGAACTCAATTGGGGTGTAGGCCTCCCAAAGAGTAACGAAGGCGCGCAAAGGTTTCAATGGATGCAGACATTGTTCAAAAGCTTGGGCATTGATCAAGGTATACCTACAATACATGGAGATAATATGAGTTCACTTTATCTTGCAGCAAATCCAGTATTTCATGCAAGAACAAAACATATAGAGATACATTATCATTTCTTGAGAGAAAAGGTAATGGAGAAAGAGATTGAAGTGGAGTACATTTCTACTAAAGATCAGATAGCAGACATAATGACAAAGAGCTTGGATGGTGTGAAGACCAACAGATTCAAAAGCATGGCAGGAGTAAAAGAAAAAGAAGATGATATGAAGAAACAGAGAATGTCAATTAGTGATTGAGGGGGAGCTGTTGGAGAAACAATCACTAATTGGACATATATTTGAAGATCAAAGCTTTATAAGAAAAGCACATGCCTATGTGAAGGGACAAATTCACAAGTCTTTTATATTTGTAAAGTTAGTTCACTTTAGTTCTAGAAGTTTTTTAAAAGTCACGGGAATGAGAAAATCTATATAAGTTAGTTTGTATCAACTAACCCGATGAGAGAAGAAGTGGAAGAGAGTGATAGAATGTAAGAAGGAGTTCATTTTGTATGACTGAGTATAGTCGGGCTTCTCTGAGTGAGAAAGCATCTGTAAAACTTTTGAGTTTTTCATAGCTATGAGAAGAAATAGTTAAAGTTCAGTGTATGAGATTCTCTCCATCATCTCCATGCTTGTCTACTGTGAAATGATTTTCAAAAGTTCAAGTTTTCCAAGCAACTCGATGCGCGGCATCGAGTTTGTGATGATAAGTCTGTGTTTTATTCTTTGAGTTCTAACTCCTGCTAAATCTTCTAAAAACATGAGGTTTGTGGAGTAACTCGATGCCTAGCATTGAGTTTCAGCATAAAGTCGATGCCTGACATCGACTTCCCACATAAAAGTGATCTTGATCATATGTGTGTTAAACACGCCTATTTCAGGAACAAAAAAGTGGCTGAAAAAGCTCAAAGTCGATGCCCGACATCGACTTTTGGTTGCAAGTCGATGCTAGGCATCGAATTTTCAGTTTTAGACACTCAATATTACTAAAACACGCAAAAATTCCACTTTTGGAAGTCATACAGGGCCATCTTGTGAAGGCTATATCTTGAGTTCTAGAGATCCGTTTCAAGCATATGATAGCTTGTTGGAATTTAGAGCTCTTCTAGTTTCATCCACTAAAAGATATTGGAGAAATAAGATTTGAGCTAAGAGAAATTAGCAAAATACTGAAGGTATGTCATTTCAGTGACTAGAAAAATCTGAAGAAACAACAAGGAAAATACCAGAATCAATACCCTCAACAGTAGTATAGTAGACCCCAAAAACCCTACTAATCACCCTATCAAGGGCAGCAAAGACCTCAACCGGTCTTAAGGCAGCAACCCCCTCCTCCAACCAATGTGATCCCAGTGAAGTATGCAGCCGCCGAAGAAAATTTAAATAGAGCTTTAGTGCCAATGACATCATTGCTTTCAGAAAGTGACCCAAGTGATCATAGTTTTGACTCTACCCATATTGAGAGCCCACAGGCTTACTACATGCAATCACCCGAGCATAATGAGTCATACTATTATGAGGAACTGAGTGAGTCTAGTTGGGAGCCAGAATATGCAAATGTCATGTATGCAAACCCCAACTCTAGACCTCAACCTAGGCAGATAAGACCTCCATTTCCTAGAGGACCATGCTTCTAATGTCAGGGAGATCATCTCATTCGTGATTGCCCTCTACGTGGACCCACACAAACCCAATCTGTGACAATTCAAGGCTTTTGTCCAAATTGTGGAAAGGAGCATTTGTTACGAGAGTGTCCCAAGAACCCTGCCAATATGCCAAAAATCGCTCCTATCAACGTTATTGGCTTAGTGGTAGACTCCATGGGAAGTGTGACTTCCAAATATCCATTTTATCTATAGGCCAATATCTTCTTTGATTTTGGTATAGGTATGTAACTCTAGATGGATTTTTCGGATCCCTTAACTTGTATATAGTTGTCGGGTTGATGCCTTCTCCTTGTGTCAGTGAATCAGTTTGTAGGAGTAGGTCTGATCCATGTACTAAGTACACATCCATGTACCCAACAACTTGTATATAGTTGTTGGGTTGATGCCTTCTCCTTGTGTCAGTGAATCAGTTTGTAGGAGTAGGTTTGATCCATGTACTAAGTACACATCTTGGGGTATCCTATCCCCTCGCAATACTTTAGTCATTATAGACTTTCCCCTAGGGGTAGTCACCGTATCTCCATTGTTGGTTCTACCAGAAGTGGCTTGTCCCTCTAACTCTCCTCTATCATTAATTTGGTGAGGGTTTTCGGTTACTACATAGATCTGGCCCATCTTGTCCATGTAAACTCCACCTTCATACTTGATAGCCGGTCTTGGGACTATTTCTAATTCTGTAGTTTTTATCATTCTTAGTACTGATCTATGTAGACCATCGAGGTAGATGGCTATCCCTTCCAAGTTAGTGGATACATATTGAAGAGAAATCCGATATTCCCCTTCCATTGTAGACATAAAACCTTCCTTAGGTACTGAACTATGCATGTCTTCAGAAGCCATGAGTCTCTCCATGTTAAATGACATTTCTGACTCACTCGTCTAGGAACTCAGCACCTAGTGATAACCATGGAGTTATGAGCCCACGTCTTGGTTGTATGGTTGACACTAGCCTCAGATGATTTGATACTTTATCTATCTTTTCCTAGGTGTCTACTTGATCTCAGGTTCATAAGCCTTGTCTAAAAGTCCAAAATTTTCCTTTGTATTGCTCAAAATCCTTTGGAACCCCTTGCTTCCTAGTCCCTCCTAAGGATCGATGTTTTTGTAGTACTTCCTATGAGCTTTCCAACGAACCCAAAATCACCACAAACGGATTTCATATGAGAAAGTTATACTACTTCAGGGTTCTGGGGGTTAAAACAAGGAAACAAGGTCTCTCTAGGAGTACCTCAGAACAGGCGATATGATACCTCTTTTTTCCACGATACCTAATACTACTACGGATGATACCACCTCAGACAATACGATACCACCAAGGCGATACCAACTTCCACGATACGATACTGATATCTAGACGATACGATACTGGAAGTGGTCATGATACAATACCTTTTAGGTGATCATGATATGATACCACAAGGTGCATGATATGATACCTCTGATTGGCATGATATGATACTAACCTCACGATATGATACCAGGATAGCTAACAATACGATACTTGATTGTCTCACGATACGATACACGTAGTTAGGGCGATACGATACCACTGAATTCTTGAGACGATACGATACCAAGTTACCAAAAGATATGATACCACTCAGTAGACGATACGATATTGCTTGTGCTATGCGATACGATACCACTGGAATGACACGATACGATACCACCAAAATGATGGCAATACGATACTTAAGATCACCGTGATACGATACCGAGTATGCTCACCATACGATACCACCTGCTGGACCGTGATACGATACCACCGAAGTACCGCGATCATGATACCAACACTTGGTGATACACGATACTCGACAAGTATCGTGATAGAAATGAGTTCTGGTATCGCGATACCAAAACTCAACCGGACACGATACTTGGAGTTTTTGGCATCCAAATTCAAAATTTGTTTTAGATATGTGTACGTTATGCCCTTCTTGTCACTCTTATGTGCATATAGATGCAAAAACTCTCACCTACTCCATGATATTGCACTCCTGATACCAGACATAGGTACTCTCAGTTCACATGATATGTCACTCAGTTTGTGATGTTTTGAGAGGATTTCAAGTCTATTTCTTCAGCGTTTCAGCTATGAAATCCCTCTATGCTTCTTGCTCATAGCCACAAGTGAAAATGAAGTGAACGTACAATCGAAAATGTAGAAAATCTGAGAACATGAAGGTGGGAGGAAATGGTGGTGATGGTGAAGATGAAGATGAAGAAAAACTCAGAAATTGAACTGAAAATGGTGATTTTTTACCTTCCAACATCACTACTCTACGTCTTACCGTCACATGCTCGTCCTCCAAGCTTTCTCCCCGACAACGGTGCCAATTTTGGTGTCACTCTAGCACAATGGCAAGTACCAACGTGTGGAGATTCACCTCATAAATGTCAACATGTGGAGACGCGAGGACTGTTATGAAGTCCGTGAGAAAATGATGACACAAGCACGTGAGTGAAAGCACACAAGCATGCACACACATACACACATGTGCACCAAGTAAGAGCAAAGAGTGGAACAATGGAAGATCTTCGATTACAAAAGAACTCTTTTACAAAGCTCAAATCTACAACAAGCTAACCCCTAAAATGAGTTCTCTAGCCCTTTTTATAGTTTTTTGAGTATTTTTGGCCCTATCCAGACCTAGTGTCTAGCCTAGTTAAAAATTAGGTTCCAGGGCTTATTTGGGGGCTCAAATGGAGTCTAAAAATTATGAAAATTGGTAGGATGATACTTCTAATACTCTTCAAGCTCGAGGATTCCTCGGCTTGAACAAAATTTAGTTGCAAAAATGAAAAATGGTATTTACAATGGTTTTTAATGATGAAAATCACTATTTTTGTAGGGATGTCTTCTTGAAATTTGACATGTGCTTCTTGGAGCTCCCTACATGCTCCTTCTTCTTGTGTGTCCACTTCCTTGATGCTCTTCCATGCTTGTGCTTGACCTTGATTATCAACTTTGGTGATGCAATTTTGTATTTTGAACAAATGAGGAAAGAAGTATTTGAGATTATGGATTTAAGGAATCAAGTTGGGGTACATCGAAAAATTGAGAAAGCCAAAAATCCTGCCTTCTTGCAAAGCTACCACAAGTGTCGTTCGTCAGATGGAAGAAAAGGACAAAGGACTTTTTTTTGGCAGATACATCAATTGGCGTGTACTTTTCTTTATGGCCACCTTTGTCAAGGAGAGTGGGGGCCTAGTCTATTTCGGAAGGTAGAAAAGTTCTTTCCATTCCAATACTCAGAGTGAAAAAAAAGGGGGGGTTTGGGGGGGGGGGGGGGGGGGCTTGTTTTCTGGGATGCACATACCATAAGGGGGGGCCTTGTTTTTTTTGGGATGCACATACCATAAAGGAGATGGTCATTGTTCATTTTTTGGGGGGAAGAATCGTGTAGGCTTCTTCTTCGATCCCGAAAGTCGGTCTGAAGAGGAATAATAGCAACAAGAAGGAGGAGCGCAAGACTCCATGGGTCAGAGAGAGAGAGAGAGAGAGAAGCAATAGAGAAAAAATAGATATTATTTCTATCGTCTATGTGTCTAATATTTCAAGGGGAAGAAGTTTTGAACACATGAACCGGAGTCAATGCTTAACATACATCATTTTCAAAGGATAGAGCGCAAGCTTGAGTTTATGGAAAAAAGGGCTTTACATACATATGAAGTATCTTATGATTTGCATGCATGGAAAATGCTTTAGAAGGAATAAAACACATATGGCAACACTTGGGTAGATTAGCAAGGCCTTTGCGTGCTTCGGGATTTTTTTTTTTTGGGGGGGGGGGGGGGGGGGGGGATCATGTTACCTCCTCCGCTTTGGGAATTAGCCCACATGTGTTGAGATAATGCACAATTATCATGTATGAATGGGGTGAAAGTGAAAGAAGAGGGAATGTGGAAAAGAGAAAACTTGTAGGGTTGGGGGATTTGTATGTTGTGGTAAGGTGTTATATGAGGTAAAAGGGTTTCTATGCATGTTATAGATGGAAAATGTACATCTGATTTTTGCTTTATATCAAGTTTCATCTATAGACCGAGTGGTGGGAGTGTAGACGAAAGGAAATTGAATGAGCCTATGTATGGATATACGAGCTTATTGGAAGAGGTTTTGTGTGTAAAAATGTGTCTATGGCTAGAGATGTCTAACTTGGTCTATAGTTGTGTACGAATGTGTCTATGGCTAGAGATGTCTAATTATACGTGTAAATGAGAGCGACAAAGATAGAAAAAGGGATGAATCATTGTGGTTGGGTTGAAAAGACGAAGAGAAAAGAGGGAAAAAAAGGGAAAAGCCATACGAACAAGAGATCATTGCCTCCTGGATCGCACAAGTGGAGAAAACAAGGCCATTGCATTGACTTGACCATAAAAGACTTGGTTAATAGGTTTGAATGATACCTTTAGGACCCACTTAGAGAATCTTCATTTGGGGATCATGTTGGAGGTCAACACCACGAGCACAATTGGGCACACTAGCGAGCTTAGAGTCGAGAGGTTTTCCAAAACATGGACAATTAAGTAATTTTTGTTGCAAATAAGCATGTTTTCTTGGGCTTAGGGCACTCTATCATTTGGCGATCGCACCGAGGATCAGAAAATGAATGTAAATTGTGCACATTGACAAGATTAAGGGTGAGAATAGCTTGACAAAACACAAGAATTTGGGCAAGTTTTAGCTTCATGTAAGCACTTTCTCTCAGGCTTTAGGATTAACTTCAAGCTTCCAGACACTTTTGTATATGTTCTTTAATAAAACATATAGTGGCCTAATCAGCCACAGACTTGATGTTCGACCATATTTGTATGACCTAAAAAAGTTGTGTTTGTAGTCTATGTACTGTGTGTTTTTCCTGTGTAATATGCACCCCCTATGCAGACTACTATGCATGGTGTCGAAGTTTGGGTTTGTATCATGAGGGTATCGTTATGGAGCTCTCGAGAAGAAGAGTTCATTGTGGTGCATCGCTATCAAAATACTTCAATCAAGAGGTTTTAGTTGTATGTAAACCAAGGGGGCCAATTGTTATAACTTATGGAATATGTTGAACAATGCATTGTTGGAGTGTTAAATTATTATTGAACAATGCATTGTTAGAGTGTTAAATTATTAATGTATTAATGTGTTTTTGATGCTTTTGATATAGCAGCTGAAGGTTCGTGAGGAGCGTGCAAGGCATGAAAGGGCGGACATCAATAATCCGAATAATTATTATTTTTGTAAATAAACCCGTGTAGAAGGTTCTATTGTTAGAAACAGTTAGAAAAGTAATGGTTAGAATAAGGGTCGTTGTAGACCACAGTTTCTGTTATTGAAAGCAATGGCTTTCTAGAAAAGTTACCAACTTTTAGTTTCACACTTGCTTTTCAAAGCTGCTCTCATGTAACCACTCTTTTCGACGTAATCAAAAGTTCCTATAAATACATGCGGAGGGTTCTGTTCTCTCTTCACGATTTCGATTCTGATTATAATTTTGCTTCCGTCTCCCTCTTCGTCTTTGTTTTCGGTTCCGGTTCTGGTTCCTGTTTCTAGTTTCTAGTTTCTGTTTCTGTTCTAGTTCCAGAACTAGAACCTATGTTTACATCTACGTTTACACCTTTGGCTTACTCCAAGGTGTCGACTAAGGCATCGACTAAGGCATCAACTAAGGCATTGAATAAGGCAAAGAACTTAGGCAATAACTTAGGCAATACATTGGCAACATTGGCACCCAAGGCTCCCTTGGCGACCGTTGGCTATGCGCGAGACAATTTTAATTTTGAGCGGCAATAGAGAGTTTTAGATTCCCTAAGGTAGGAGGATTTGAACCCACAACCTCCTACTTTCAAGGGAAGTACTTTTACCACTACACTCTTTCTTGGAGTTGATACTCAAGTTCTCTCCTCTTATATTTAACATAACTTGCAGTTTTTCTTACTTTTTCAAGGCGACACGGTGCGACACGATGCGGCACGTCTCATGGTACATCCTGTCAAGGTACACTTCTTAGGGTACACCAAGGTACATCCAGACAGGGTACATCCTATCAGGGTACATCAGTGTACATCCAGGCAGGGTACATTCTACCAGGGTATATTTCTTGAGGGTACATCCCGAGAGGAAAGCTCTAGATTGCGGGTCCAAGATAACTTGTTTGGGTGAGAATTAGGTTCAAGAGACTAAAGTTGAGAGCAAGGAAAGTCTATAGCAAGAGGGTTTTGTTCTTTTCATAATCATGGAGCCTAGACTATGTCAAGCATCGCATGGTTAATCTTAATAATTTAATGACTCCATGAACATTTCCATGCATGTGTTTTTACATGGAACATGCTTATTTTTTTCTGTTCAGTGATGGAACATGTGACTGGCCATCCATGTTTATTATTTTATCAACTGAGGTCAATTGCTTTTTCAACTGAGGGGCATGTTATAACTTGTTACACTTATGTGTTCCTCGCGTAGCTTTGATGTGAACCTTTTCCCTATACATGGGCACTTTTTACTCTAGTGCTGGCTAGAGGTTTTTTCCCCATGTTACCACATACTTGATACTCTCATATGTGGTGGTACTTTGTACTTAGGGATATTATTCAGCTCTTACTTCAGTTCAGTTCATCGATCAATAGAGAGAGCTATTTCAGCCATCGTCTTCTCTGTGTGTCTTGTTGCGTTTGTGCTCCTTGTGTGTGCTTCTTGTGTGTCTCTCGCACTTCTACACACACCCAACAGTGGTATCAGAGCAGTTTCAGCTTCTTCTCAAGTTTCGGTTTTTCGCGTTGTGGCGCGCGCGCACTTTAACAGTGCAAATTGACTTCAGAGCATAGAAGTGTGAATTTCAGTAGCCCGGAAACATTTCCATCAGGTGCGCTGGGGTTTTACCCCCATTTCGAAGCCATTCGTGCAGTCAGAATCGCCATTAGAGTGACGGTTTGTGAGCTAAAATTTCAGCACTCATTTCAGTTTTCGTCGAAGTGAAGATTTTGTCACATTCTTGTTCCTTAGTGAAATGGCGAGCAGCAATGACTTGTTTGGCATGCTTCAAGCTGAAGATAAGCTTGATGGGACCAACTATATGATGTGGTCTTACATGATGAAGCACGTTCTTGTTGCAAAACAACTTTGGAACATAGTGGCAGATGTAGATCGAAGACCGACAGGTGCTTCTACTTCACAGTCTACTGTCACAGATGGAGCTTCTTCTTCGAGTACAGTGGTTTCTCCTTCTCCACCTACACAGGAGCAGCTTAGATGGGATGGAAAAGATGCTCAAGCTCATGCTTTGATTGCGCTTTCAGTGAAGCGTCATATAGTTCCACACATTCGGTCATATTCTACATCACGACAGGCATGGGACACTCTTGCTTCTTTGTATGCTGTGCGTAATGAAGCACGTGTTGCATACTTGAGGAAGCAACTTGAGGATGTATGTATGGCTGAAAATGAGTCAGTGGATGTGTATGTGACACGCATCAAGGACTTGAAAGAGCAATTGGCAAACATAGATTAGATCATTCCGGATGCATCACTCATTTCTACATTGTTGAAAGGATTACCGGAATCTTTTCAAAGCTTTGCTACTACACTCCGTTTAATTGCAAAAGGAAATCCTAATATGTATGCATTTGATGAGGTTGTGTCTCTTCTTTTGCAAGAAGAGCAATCTAGAGTGAATAGGAGTGGTTTGATTGAAGGAACGCAAGCACTTGCTATCTCACAAAAGGGGAAAAGCAAGTATGGTTTAGCTTTTGGTTCATCAAAACCAAAGCATCAAGCTTCCTCTTCCACTCATTCCTCTAATGATGGTGATTTGCAAAAGAAGAAGAGATGCAAATATTGCCGAAAGGCTGGTCATACTATTGATGAGTGTAGAAAGGTTGCTAAACGCAATGAAAAGAAGAAGGAATCCGGCATGTCTATTGCTGAAAATTCAGCAAATGCAAAGAATGATGAAGCTAACATGGCTCAAGATTTTTGGGCATGTGTTGTTACATGTCATTATGATGCTTCTTTACATTCTAAATGTATGGTTGTGAGTGAGGCTGATTCCGATTGGTTTTTTGATAGTGGTGCTTCAAAGCACATAACATCATGCAAAAGATTTTTTGCCTCTTTGAAAGATGCACTTAAAGGAGGACATGTGGTGTGTGCAAACAATGCCTCTTATCCTATCATTGGAGTAGGAGAAATTGAGCTTACGGCTGCAAATGGAGGTGTGATTCTCTTGAAAAATGCATTGTATGTGCCCGGTATCAAGAAGAACTTAATTTCAGTTCCGTTGATTGCCAAAGCTGGACTTCATGTACACTTTGTTGATGATAAGTGTATGGCTCATGATTTCAGCAATGGCGATGTTATCGTGATGTCCGGTACATTATGTAATGGTTTGTATCGCATGGATACATACAAGAGGGCTACCTCGAATGCCTTAGTTGCTCATACTTCTTCCATGGCTGAAATGGAGCTTTGGCATGCTCGTTTTGGTCATTTAAACTTCAATAGTTTGCTCTACTTGCAAAAGAAGGACATGGTTATTGGCTTGCCTACACTTGAGTCCATTGAAAAGCATGCATGTGAAGGTTGCATTCTTGGAAAAATGCATCGCGCTTCTTTTCCAAAAGATAGTCACACACACACACTACAAGAAAATTGCAACTTGTTCATAGTGATGTATGTGATCCCGTCAAGACTCCATCTTTTGGGAAGCATGTATATTTTGTTACCTTCATTGATGATGCTACTCGCCATACATGGGCGTATCCTATGAAAGCAAAGAATGAGGTATTTTCTTGCTTCAAAGCATTTCTAGCTATGGCTGAAAATTTTTCTTCACAAAAGCTTTTGACTCTATGCACGGATCGTGGTGGTGAATACATGTCACATGAGTTTAATGCTTTTCTTCGTGAAAGAGGTATTTCACACCAATGTACGGTGACATATACACCTCAACAAAATGGTGTTGCCGAGCGTAAAAATAGAACTACTTGAAATGGCACGATGTATGGTTAAAGGAAAGCATCTTCCTCATAAGTTTTGGTTGGAAGCGGTCATGTGTGCAAATTATGTGTTGAATCGCTGCCCTACAAAAGCATTGAGAGTCATCACTCCTTATGAAGCTTGGAATGGTCATAAGCCTATGGTTAGTCATATGTGTGTGTTTGGTTGTTTGGCATATGCTCTTGTGCCATCACAACAACGTCACAAACTTGATGACAAGGCAAAGAAATGTATATTTGTTGGTTATAGTGCTGAAAGTAAGGGATATCGGTTGTACCATCCATTGACGAACACAATTAATGTGAGTCGAGATGTGGTATTTGCTGAAAATTCAGTTTTCCCTCTACTTGAATGCAAAAAACTGCCAACAGTTAGCTCACAAGATGTGTTCGATACACTCATGCCTTTGTTCCAAAATGGTGCGCTTGACTATGGCCATGTAGACCAGCCAACTGAGGTTCAAAGGGCTGAAAAATTCCAGCCAAATAGGGCTGAAAATGCAGAGAATTTCCAGCCAAACATGACTGAAAAAATTCAGCCAAAAATTGCCAAAACTGTTGGAAATTTTCAGCCACATATGGATGAACATTTGCGTCCAAATATGGCTGAAACTGAGCACGAAATTCAGCCCACGCATGATGTACATATTGAAGATGTTTTACATAATGAACGCATGTCTATCAAGAGTGCACAATCTATGCCAAAGTGGCTGAAACAAACTTTGCAGGACAGCAAATTGAGTGCACCTTTACTTGGTAGAACAAGGTCAAGCTCTCACCATGCATCAAGTAATTTTGTGGATTATTCTCTTATTGCTACAGCATGTAATGAAGAGCCACTTTCTTTTGAAGATGCATGTGACAATCCACAATGGATGAGTGCTATGCAATCAGAAATGGATTCCATACATAGGAATGGTACTTGGGAGTTATGTGAATTGCCAAAAGGAAAGAATGCCATTGGTACAGAGTGGGTTTATAAGATTAAGAGAAAATCTGATGGTAGCATTGATCGCTACAAAGCTAGATTGGTTGCCAAAGGATATGCGCAACAATATGGCATTGACTATGAGGAAACTTTTGCACCTACTTCACGCATGACTAGCATTCGTACCGTGGTTGCATTGGCTGCCCATCGAGGTTGGAAGTGCATCAATTGGACATAAAAACAGCCTTCTTGAATGGAGATTTGCAAGAAGAGGTCTATGTGAAGCAACCTCCTGGAGTTGCTATGAAAGGGAAAGAGCATATGGTTTGTCGCTTGCATAAAGCTTTGTATGGTCTCAAGCAAGCTCCACGTGCATGGTAAGACAAAATACATAAGCACTTGATTGCTCTTGGCTTCACATGTAGTCCGATTGAAAGCACACTCTATGTACGCAAAAATGGGGCTGATCTTATAGTGCTTGTTCTTTATGTTGATGACATACTCTTGACTAGGTCATGTGATGCAAAACTTGACATTCTTATGGCTGATTTGCAGCATACTTTTGATGTCACTTATCTTGGTCTTTTGAGCTACTATCTTGGCATCCAGTTTGTATCCGTTGAGGGGGGAATTGTTATGCATCAAGCAAAGTATGTTGAAAAACTACTTCAGCGTTTTGACTTTGAGGATTGCAAGCCAGTTTCCACACCAGTTGAGACAGGATTTAGATTCTCAGTTGAGGATTCCAGTGATGCATTTGACACTTCTCTTTATCAGCAGGCTGTGGGATGTCTTATGTATGCATGCAACACAAGGCCGGATATACAGTATGCAGTTTCCCAGTTGAGTCGATTCATGCATAGCCTTGGCACTAAGCATTGGCAAGCGGTGAAACGTGTGTTTAGATATCTTCGAGGCACTTTGAGCTTAGGTCTCTTTTATGGCAGAGATGTTCAGCCATGCTTGCACGCTTTTACAGATAGTGATTGGGCTGGTTGTTATGATACTCGCGTGTCCACTAGTGGTAATTGCTTTTTCCTTGGAGACTCATGCATATCTTGGTTGAGTAAGAAGCAACCTACAGTGGTGACATCGAGTTGTGAAGATGAGTACAGGGCAGTTTTCACAGCTACAGTGGAGTGTATATGGCTGAGACGCCTATTGATGGATCTTTGCATGGAGATTGATGCTGCTACGCATATTCTCACAAATAGTCAGAGTGCTTTGGCTGTTGCATGAAACCCAATGTTTCATGCACGGACCAAACATATTGAGGTGCATTATCACTATGTGAGAGAGCGCTGTCGTCGAGATTTGCTCTCCTCTCTCACTTGTGAAGGCCTACAAAAAACATATTTGGCGAAGGTAGCCAGAATTCCCCGAGAAGTCCAGGATGCATCAAGGATGTCAAAGGAAGGTCACATACAAAGTTTCAAAGAAATCAAGAAAGTCCATGGTAGCGGTCAAAGCTGGTCAAAGCTGGTCAAAGTTGGGAAATTAGGGCAAAAATTTCATTGTCACCAAATTAGATGAAAATACATATACTTGTAAAGATTGTCAAAGGTAGTCTATAGCCCAAATTTCAGCAGAAAATGGATTTTGTAGCACATTGATATGCTATGTTCATTTTGTAAAAATGTAATTTTTCTAGTTTGACCCTACAAATTCTTGTATAGAAATTTATGTTAGCCATATGGTTTGGCATGTATAAAGATCATATGTGGCTACATATTTGTACAAATTTTCAAGGCTATCAGAGCTTCCTAGACACCTTAATGCCACCTTGCAAGCTTCCAAATGTAGTCAAACTTGTACAAGTTAGATTCAGATGGGAGTCTTTTCTGCATATTCCTGAAGGAGATCTTTGGAAACATAGTCCTACAATGTTTCATCTTCATCAAAGACTTTTTGGAGGGTCAAAGAGCACAAAGTCCAATTTTCAAGGTCACCGCAGTTTTCTAGAATAAGAAAATTGAAGGCTTGAATGTCTGCCACATGTCAAAATATGATTGAACCATGTTGTACGGTCAAGATGAGCTCATATTCAAGGGTGGAGATGCACTAAAGCATAAAGGAAGGAGGATCCACGAATTTTTTCCATAAAAGAAGACCTTTTTTACAATCAAAGATCAATAATGCAGCATTTCTCCAAAAATAGTGGCTTATCTTATCCGAATTGATGTCAGCACTGATCCGACGGTCCAGATCATCCCCAGATCCAATGGTGGAGAATGAGGGCGCCTAAATTTCACTCCTTTACACTAGATTTGATAGAAAGAACAATTCCAAGCCATTGATTTGATTAATCAAATGGTTGTAATCGAAAGTAGTGATCCTAGAGTTGAGAGTTGATTTCTCTAGATCCAAGGGCCCAAATTCATTCAAAAAACTATATAAACCCCCCTCCAAACTCCTAGAGCATCATTGTTAGGCATCCATAGGGCTCATGCTAGCTTACGGTTTCCTTGAGACGATCACCCTCGGTTGAGCGAGTGAGGATCCAAGGTGAGCTAGTATGAGTATAGAACCTAGTTTCAAATTTAAGTTAGAACTCCTATCTAGGATAGGCTCTTGAAACCAGCATCTCTATCTTGACTCACCCTCGGTGGAGCGTGTGAGTGAGTTAGAGCTGATTTTAATGAGTCTTAGACTTCTTTAGTTAGACGTTACGAGCCTAGACAGACATAGGGTCACTGGAGTGGAACTCACCTTCTTACGTGTGACATTCGGTTGAACTGTCATGGTTTGAGGGCCGGAACCACCTTTGATCAGTAGATTGCTTAGCATGACGTACCACTACGATCTTTTACATGTAACTTAATTCAAATTCTTTTAATTCATGTCACTTGTCACTTGTCTCTTGTCACCTCTCTCAGTCTCTTAAGTATTTTTACATGTCTTCTATTTCTTCTATGTGTGAGAAGGCTCCGCAGTATTGCGTTGAACCAGTGAGGATGTTTCTTTGAGCTTGTGAGTAAAATCCATCATCATAATTCACTTGCATGCATATAATCCATACAAATCCATACATATTTATTAGTTTCTGAAAGTGTATAAGAAGCTCCAATATTGGACCATTCTTCCTTTCGAAACTGATTTAGGTGTAAGGATTCCATCTATTCTCATCATGCATACATATCATCCAAAGAAAGCTATACATATGGATTAGAATTAGGAAGTGTTTAAGAAGCTCCTCCAATGGACCATTCTTCCTTCCAAATTTGATTCGTGTGTATGGTTCTCTTTCATTCTTATCATTCATGTCATCAATCTAACTTGCACACCTACATTCCCATTCCCATAATTATTTCAACATCTCTCTCTTCTCCATACTCAACATTAATTTCACCTTCACATCTTTAAACCTTCTAACATTCATTAGCTTCATACACCCTGTGTGTGCCACGACCGGACCCGATCCACCCGGATTGCGATCACCTCCACATTTGAACCCGACGTGAAACGCTTCGTGGTATTTGCTTCTGATCTTGTTGGGAGGTTGTGATCCATATCCTTTGTTTCATATTTTTCATCCTCATCATATCATCATCATCATTCTTGAGTGTTGCACTGGATTTCTCACAGTATCGTGCACATCTTCGTCGCGAAGTAAACACATTTGTGAGAGATCTAGAACATCGTGCATCACTTGCTTATTCACATAAGATGGAGGAAGGATTCAAATCCCTTATTGTTGAGAAACAAGGCCAAAGAATAGTCTCTTCTATGTTGAGAGAGAAGGGAAAATTCAATGGCATCAACATCACAAGCTACTTAGATTTGTTTGAAGAGCAAGCTATGATTTTTGGTCTTCCTGAAGATCTTTTGATATCATTCTTTGAACGAATTTTTGATAGCTCTATCATAAACCGTGTCACTCAATATGATAGTCTTCCTTGGAGTGATTTTAGAAAGGAGATGCTCAAAGAATTCTATCTTGAAGATTATAGCCAACATAATCGAGATGGATTCTTACGATGGGTCAATTCTCCAAAGCCTAGTAGCTCTATTACTCACTTACAAAATGAGTATATTAGACGCTATGAACAACTTCCTGATGAGGATAAGATAACTTTGGAACCTGATCTTGTGATCAATTTTCTTAAGCTTCTTCATCCTGAAACTCGTAGGGAAGTTGAACGGCGATTAGAAGAACCAGATAAGCGCTATGGTCTTACTGACAATTGGCAAAAAGTGCGTAAAGTAGTAGAGGCTGTAGCCCATAGACATCAAAGACAATCCATGCTTTATGAGCAAACTAGTCTTCCTTAAGCTAGCCTTCCACAAATTAAGGAGCAATTTAGAGAACAATCCCATGCTATGCTTTTTGACTCTACTCCTATTCCTCAAATGATGGAGCCTACTCAAGGTTTTAAAGTAGAGCCAAATAAAAGTGTAGTTGAACAATCTCAAGTGGATATTCTCACTAAGCAAATGGAAAGTCTTATTGCTACACAATCCAATTTGGCCAAGACTATAGATGCTTTACAATCTAATTACACCAAAACTTTCCAAAATCAAATGAACCCAATGACTTTTCAAGAGCCTAATCAACATGTTATAGCTACCAATCAAAATCCACAAGTAGCTCCTACTCAAGCATATCAAGTTCCTCCAATGCATAATCCTCCCATGCATAATCCTTCAATGCAAAATCCTCATCCTCATGTGCAAAATCCTCAAATGTATCAAAACCTGTATCCTCAAGCTTCTCAAATAGCTTTTCAAAATCCTCAAAATCAAAATTTTCAAAATCATCAACCGTATAATATGGAAGCTCCTCTTGCACCTCAAGTACCACATGTTGCTCCCCAAGCTCCTCAAATACATCAATTGCATTTTCAAAATCCTAATTATCCTGTTCAAGCAATACCTTATCAACAAAATCCTCAATTTCAAAATTTCCCACCACAAGTTAATCAAAATCCTCAAAATCAAAATGGTTTTGTGCGTGGCCCTCGTAGGTGTCCTTGGTGTGATTCATTAGAGCACTTTTTGAGAGATTGCGAACTATTGAAGGATGCTAAGGAGCAACGACTAGTAATAGACATAGACAAGAAAATCTGTGACTATCGATCTAGGCTACCTTTGCAAGGAAATTATGGTAAGGGAGGAATGAAAAAACATTATGAAAATATAACCATAATGGACGTAGGAACTAGAGGAGTGAAACTAGAAGCTCTTGATGAACAACAAGTAGAATCAAGTAAAGAGCTAGATTTGATGATGATCTTGTAAGTGATCTAATAAAGAATGTGAGTTTAGTTGATTATGTCCCACATATATATGAGTATGAGAAATTTTATGAGTCTGAGTACGAAGATGAATGGAGAGACATAGGAAAGTATCTCAGTACACTACAACCATTACCTAGCTGGACTACGAATAGATTCTGTAACATTAGGAAACGAGCTTATAACTTTTTCCTATGTAATGGTTATCTTTGGAGACATGCTAAGGGTAAGGTTAAGAATCCACAACGAGTCCTAGGAAAGAGAGGTCTTCAATTGCAAGTAATGAAGGAAATGCATGAGACATTATGGGCAGGTCATAAAGGATTTTTTGGAACATATGAAAAAATTAGAAGTACCTATTATTGGCCTAGGATGTATGTTGACATTAGTAGCTATGTTTCTACATGTTCTACTTGTCAACTTCATTCATCAGTCAAACATAGAGATCCGTTGCATCCTACTTATCCACCTTGTATTCACTACAAGTGGGTAGTAGATCTTGTAACTATGCCTAAAGGTATTGACAAAATGCGTTACATTGTACTTGCAAGAGAAGACTTAACTAATCATGTAGAGGGACGTGCACTACGATCTAAGACCACTTCCAATGTTTGCAAATTCTTGCTTGAAGATGTCATAAGTCGCTTTGGGTACATAGAGAAAGTACTTGCCGATCGTGGAGAGTTAAATGCGAGAGAAGCTAAAGAGTTCTTTGAGCGTCACGGTATTCGTTTGTCTCTCACCACTGCATATAATCCAGAGGCCAATGGTAAAATAGAGAGAGGGCATCCACCTATTGTGAAAGCCATATCTAAAGCATGTAACGGTGACATCAAACAATGGCCTAAATTCTTACCTTTTGCACTTTGGGCAGATAGAATGACATGCACACGTACTACTGGATATATGCCTGCTGAACTCATGTACTGTCAAAAACCATTGTTTCCAATTCAGTCTCATATTTCTGCATGGTCAAATTTGCCTTGGTCTGAAAACATGTCTACTGATGATTTTTTGAGTTTGCGTATTAAACAGTTAGAACACGGTAAATTAAGACTTGATGATGCTGTTGAAAAATTAAGAGAATCTAGAATGAAGAACAAGCATTATTTTGATAAAACTCATCGATTGCGTCCTAAGCCATTGAAGTAGGAGATTGGGTGCTCATTTATGATAGTACATTCGACTCTCAATATGATGCACGCAAAAAGCTCACTCAACGGTGGTTTGGGCCATACATAGTATCAAAAGTCAACAACAATGGTACATATGCTCTTTGTGAATTAAATGGTGTTGCACTAAAAACTTTGATTGCAGGTAAAAGGATAAAGCTATTCAAGAAACGTGATAATGACGAGTACATTTTGGATGAGGACATTGAAGAAGATGAAAACAATGAGGCCGATTCATAAACAGGAGTATCCATGTTAAAAATAAAAAATAAAAAATAAAAAATAAAAAATAAAAAAAAGGAATTAAAAAAAAAAGTATAAAAATATCATTAATTTTTCAAGTTCATGTTGCTTTGTTTTTTTTCAAGTTCATTCTATTTTTTTTCCATGCTTGTTTCATGCATGTTTTTTTCAATCTTTGCATCACATTGCATATCCACATCACTTGAGTCAAAAAAGGGCAAATGATGATTTCTCTACTTGTGTAAAATTGTATCTTAAGTAGTAACTTATCTACTAAGGAATTGATTATAATCTAGGATTGTGGAAAGATAGGGCATGTAGATTTGGAGGCTTATTTTGGTGACATGACTTTCATATATAAACATGCATATGTATCCTATATCGAAAGCATAATTGTTGCAATCCTAGCTCCTGCTATTGCATGTTTCTACATCCTTAGTCCATCTCACAGCACTTGTATCGGAGTTTAAATGACTGTTCTCCGTCATCAAAAATGGTTGTACCTTGTATCGGGGTTTAATTTTTCCTCGTCAAAAAAAAAAAAAAAAACTACATGTTACCAAGAAGTTTACACTTTCTTCCACCCCAAAAAAGTGATCGTAACCATTAAGTTGCCGAATCATCATCATCAAAAAAAAAAAAAAAAAAAAAAAGCAAGCCAAAGGAGGATAAAGAGGCATAGTAGAGTAAATCACGGGCTATATAGGCAGATTTATGCATTAGTGGAGTTTAGTTAGATTTCCTTGCATGTTATTAGAGAAAGAGCATATTCATATTTATGTAGGAAAGGAGTTGATCTAAAATAAGCTAAAGATGAAAGATGTCTCTTGAAAATCCTAAATCTTTGTTTATAATCATATTTAAGGTAGATTGCTTTATGAAAAAGGTACAAAATTTTCTTCAAGATGAGAGGAACTGATGCTTAAAACGACTCAATACATCCACTTCCACTTCATATTGATGCTTGTTTTTTTTTCTTTCTTGTTGCCAATGTTGCTTGTTCATTTGCATATATGTTGCCTATTTGTTCATGCATATTCATGTTGCCTGTTTCAATTATTTCTTTCATGCAAATTTTGCTTCATGTCACGTTACCTACTTACTCATGCATATAATCAATTTTCCTTCCATCTTTCTTATGTTGCCTATAAAAGAATTTGATGCCTGGAACATTTTGTTTTTCACAGATGCTAGAGTGGCGCTTCCGGAGGAATCGCAGGTTTAGTGGGGGCGAATGTCGTCGAGATTTGCTCTCCTCTCTCACTTGTGAAGGCCTACAAAAAACATATTTGGCGAAGGTAGCCAGAATTCCCCGAGAAGTCCAGGATGCATCAAGGATGTCAAAGGAAGGTCACATACAAAGTTTCAAAGAAATCAAGAAAGTCCATGGTAGCGGTCAAAGCTGGTCAAAGCTGGTCAAAGTTGGGAAATTAGGGCAAAAATTTCATTGTCATCAAATTAGATGAAAATACATATACTTGTAAAGATTGTCAAAGGCAGTCTATAGCCCAAATTTCAGCAGAAAATGGATTTTGTAGCACATTGATATGCTATGTTCATTTTGTAAAAATGTAATTTTTCTAGTTTGACCCTACAAATTCTTGTATAGAAATTTATGTTAGCCATATGGTTTGGCATGTATAAAGATCATATGTGGCTACATATTTGTACATATTTTCAAGGCTATCAGAGCTTCCTAGACACCTTAATGCCACCTTGCAAGCTTCCAAATGTAGTCAAACTTGTACAAGTTAGATTCAGATGGGAGTCTTTTCTGCATATTCCTGAAGGAGATCTTTGGAAACATAGTCCTACAATGTTTCATCTTCATCAAAGACTTTTTGGAGGGTCAAAGAGCACAAAGTCTAGTTTTCAAGGTCACCGCAGTTTTCTAGAATAAGAAAATTGAAGGCTTGAATGTCTGCCACATGTCAAAATATGATTGAACCATGTTGTACGGTCAAGATGAGCTCATATTCAAGGGTGGAGATGCACTAAAGCATAAAGGAAGGAGGATCCACGAATTTTTTCCATAAAAGAAGACCTTTTTTACAATCAAAGATCAATAATGCAGCATTTCTCCAAAAATAGTGGCTTATATTATCCGAATTGATGTCAGCACTGATCCGACGGTCCAGATCATCCCCAGATCCAATGGTGGAGAATGAGGGCGCCTAAATTTCACTCCTTTACACTAGATTTGATAGAAAGAACAATTCCAAGCCATTGATTTGATTAATCAAATGGTTGTAATCGAAAGTAGTGATCCTAGAGTTGAGAGTTGATTTCTCTAGATCCAAGGGCCCAAATTCATTCAAAAAACTATATAAACCCCCCTCCAAACTCCTAGAGCATCATTGTTAGGCATCCATAGGGCTCATGCTAGCTTACGGTTTCCTTGAGACGATCACCCTCGGTTGAGCGAGTGAGGATCCAAGGTGAGCTAGTATGAGTATAGAACCTAGTTTCAAATTTAAGTTAGAACTCCTATCTAGGATAGGCTCTTGAAACCAGCATCTCTATCTTGACTCACCCTCCGTGGAGCGTGTGAGTGAGTTAGAGCTGATTTTAATGAGTCTTAGACTTCTTTAGTTAGATGTTACGAGCCTAGACAGACATAGGGTCACTGGAGTGGAACTCACCTTCTTACGTGTGACATTCGGTTGAACTGTCATGGTTTGAGGGTCGGAACCACCTTTGATCAGTAGATTGCTTAGCATGACGTACCACTACGATCTTTTACATGTAACTTAATTCAAATTCTTTTAATTCATGTCACTTGTCACTTGTCTCTTGTCACCTCTCTCAGTCTCTTAAGTATTTTTACATGTCTTCTATTTCTTCTATGTGTGAGAAGGCTCCGCAGTATTGCGTTGAACCAGTGAGGATGTTTCTTTGAGCTTGTGAGTAAAATCCATCATCATAATTCACTTGCATGCATATAATCCATACAAATCCATACATATTTATTAGTTTCTGAAAGTGTATAAGAAGCTCCAATATTGGACCATTCTTCCTTTCGAAACTGATTTAGGTGTAAGGATTCCATCTATTCTCATCATGCATACATATCATCCAAAGAAGGCTATACATATGGATTAGAATTAGGAAGTGTTTAAGAAGCTCCTCCAATGGACCATTCTTCCTTCCAAATTTGATTCGTGTGTATGGTTCTCTTTCATTCTTATCATTCATGTCATCAATCTAACTTGCACACCTACATTCCCATTCCCATAATTATTTCAACATCTCTCTCTTCTCCATACTCAACATTAATTTCACCTTCACATCTTTAAACCTTCTAACATTCATTAGCTTCATACACCCTGTGTGTGCCACGACCGGACCCGATCCACCCGGATTGCGATCACCTCCACAGCGCCTTCATGTAGGAGATATTGATTTGGTATATGTGCCTACACAAGATAATGTGGCAGACATATTCACCAAAGCTCTTCCACGGGAAAAGTTTGAAGCTTTTTGCAAAGCTTTAGGCTTATTACCTTGTGGGGGCTGATCTGTCACTCCCTGTATGTGCTCACATCATTCGCTCCAGGGGGTTTTGTTACACTTATGTGTTCCTCGTGTAGCTTTGATGTGAACCTTTTCCCTATACATGGGCACTTTTTACTCTAGTGCTGGCTAGAGGTTTTTTCCCCATGTTACCACATACTTGATACTCTCATATGTGGTGGTATTTTGTACTTAGGGATATTATTCAGCTCTTACTTCAGTTCAGTTCATCAATCAATAGAGAGAGCTATTCTAGCCATCGTCTTCTCTGTGTGTCTTGTTGTGTTTGTGCTCCTTGTGTGTGCTTCTTGTGTGTCTCTCGCACTTCTACACACACCCAACATAATTTATGGAATATGTTGAACAATGCATTGTTGGAGTGTTAAATTATTATTGAACAATGCATTCTTAGAGTGTTAAATGATTAATGTATTAATGTGTTTTTGATGTTTTTGATATAGCAGCTGAAGGTTCGTGAGGAGTGTGCAAGGCGTGAAAGGGTGGACATCAATAATCCGAATAATTATTATTTAGCTTGTAAATAAACCTACGTAGAAGGTTCTATTGTTAGAAACAATTAGAAAAGTAATGGTTAGAATAAGGGTCGTTGTAGACCGCAGTTTCTGTTATTGAAAGCAATGGCTTTCTAGAAAAGTTACCAACTTTTAGTTTCATGCTTGCTTTTGGAAGCTGCTCTCATGTAACCACTCTTTTTTACGTAATCAAAAGTTCCTATAAATACATGCACTCTATGGACTGTCGAAACAGAGTGCATGGGGGGAGATTGCACCCAATACTGCGTTTGGTCTCATCTCTTGTTGCATCTATTCTTCTGTGTGTTTTCAGCATCCGTAATCTTTGTATGCGCGTGAGGAAGATCCTGACAACACCAATGGGGAGGGAAGATGCTTTCTTGGTAGTCTTCCCAACAAAATTGTAAGGCTTAGCTGATGAATGGTTTTGTCAATTTGTCAACAACCACTTTGATACCTAGAACCTCATGAGAGATGTTTTTAATGCACAACTTAGGCAAGTTCATACTATGGAAAAAGGTATTGAAGAATTGGAAATCTTATGAATGAGTGTTGGGGAGATGTTTCTTGAATTTTTCACGAGAGCCAAAGCCCTTATGGCCAAACTATCAAATCCTCCCCATGACTTTTTTATCAAAAAGTGGCTTGTTAAGACACTTCCAGTGTCCACCCATTGCAAGATAAATGAATTAGTCTCCATACAATGACCGTTGATGAATTCATTACCATAGCTACAAGGTTGGAGCAAGTTCGACAACAATATGGAGTTGGGTCTTCTAACCTCCCACACTCCATGGAACTTGAGGACCCAATAGCCCAATTGAGAAAGGAGCTAGAGACCTTAACGAGGAATAAGACCCAGAAGGAAGAAGAGAGTGAAATAGCACAAGTATAGTGTGAAATTGAAGCCTTCAAACTACAAAAAGAAGAGCAAGCCCATGTAGAAGAGATGGAACAACTCCATCAAGAGCTAAAAGAACTTAATGCAAAAAGTGGATTCAAGAGTGGTCTATGGTGCACAATGTGTTGCACAAAAGGACATGTGGTAAGTGAATGCTCTCCGTTAAATGTAACTTTCTAGTTATGCAGGAAGCATGGCCATGAATCTCAAGAGAGACAATCACAAGAAATTCCAACAAAAGCATATTGGGGACAAGGATGAGTGCAAGGGGGCCTTTTCAACCACCAAATGTAATAGATGTTGCACCAACTCAAGGTAGTACTCACAACCCATGTCCTCAAGGCAACATTGGAAATGGGCCCAGAAGGCCAATCATTTGTTAGGTGTGGGGAGTGTGGACATAACCAAAGCAAATATGTTGTGCCAAAGGATTCTCCTTTATGCAAAAATTGCCTAGAATCCAAAGACCACTATGCCATGTGTTTCCCAAAGAATAAAGCATCCACATCAAGACCACATATACAGATGATTTCCATGGATAAGGAAGAAGTTGTAGATGAAACCACTATGCCATCACCAATTGCTAGGGTAGTACATTTAGAAGAATTCGAATCTATGGTTATGAAAACAAGGAGCATGGGGAAGCTCCCTCAAGGACAACCTAGTCAAGATTTCACTATGCATGGGGTGACCAAGGATAAAGAGATAGTAAGATGCATGCCTACATCCAGTGAAGATATCCAATCAAAAGATCTTACAAATACAAGTGAAAAAATTGGACAAGCATACATCACATTCAAAAAGACCTTGAAGACTTGCATGTTTCCCAAGCCCCTATGGAATTAGAGGCTTTGAGACTATTGAAATCACCAAAGAAGGAGATTGGCATCTTTGATTTATTGAAAATGGATGCAAGATTCAAGTCGAAAGTTTTGCACAACATAGATGGTGTTCACATCCACTTTAGTTTCAAAGAGTAATACATTGTGTGAAGGAAGGGTGGTAGGGAAAGTCCCCCTTACTACTTATAAGAGCCCACAACTCATTTTCACTATGACAAGACACAATTTTCAAGGAGCTATAGTGGATGGTGGCTCAGGCATAAACATGATTCTCAAGTACGCTATGGAGAAGGATGGGTTTCAACTATCAAAAACAACCAATTTCACAGTACCATTGACTAATTAGAGTATGGTAAAGCCCTTGGGAGTGGTTCCCCAAGTTTCAATTGAGGTACAAGGTAACATCTTTACTTTGATTTCACTGAATTAAGATTTCCATAGGTGGATGGGGGGCTTCCATTGTTTGGGAGGCCTTGGTTACAACATGCTAGTGTTTTGCATGATTGCAATAAGGATATAATGTGGGTGAATTATGAAGGAAATGAGCTCAAAACAAATACACCTAGAAGAAGGACAACACAAGAACAAACAAACCAACATGATGCAAACAGTTGCCATTTGTATGGAACAAGACATGATGGAAATCCCAAGATTGGATCTCGTTGAGGAAGAGGACATTTTTGCCTAGTTGGAAGTAGGTAACTCATTTCCCTTCCATGGAGTTTTTTTTCTAGATGAGATAAGTATAGGTCATGGAGAAAAAGAGGAGACCATACAAGTTGTTGGATTGGGTGAGCCTATGATATGTCATAGAAGAGGGAACAAAACACCTCTTAAGTGTGATATAGATGAAGCTGATTCAAATGCTATGAAGGAAACTATCTGCAAGGTAAGGCAACCTAGTGAAGAAACTTCTTTCCAATTCATGAAATTCTTGTAGGTTGGATGCAAGAAAAGGAAGACAAATTTGATATTCAAAGTGCTTCTGCATACGACACTATCACTATGTGGGGTAAAGTGATGGAAGATATGAAGGATGAAGAAAACCCTCCACACACATTGATGGATTAGAACCCAATCAAAGAAATTGAGCTAGGAAACAAGGTTAGTTCTCATCCTATACTGATGGCCACATGGTTGTGGAACTATCTTTAGTTGCTTTCAAAGGTAACTTTTTTTATGGAAACTTATGTTGATGTATTTGCATGGTGTTACAAGGATTTGGAAGGAGTTCTTGTAAGTTTTAGGGAACATAGGATTCGAATGATAGAAGGAGCCAAACTAGTAAGGGGTAAAAGACACATATTGAATCTAAAGTATGTTGAAGTTTTCTACCAAGAGATCCAAAAAATGGAGGATGTTGGAATTATCATTCTAGTGAAGCATTCAAAATGGCTTTTTCTCCATGGTCATTGTGCCCAAAAATAACATTAATATAATTCAAATATTTGTGGACTATAAAGCACTCAACAAGGTAACAATTCCTTATGGGTTCCCTATGCCATTTACAAAATGGGTTATTGAAGAAGTGGTTGGGCATACACTATATAGCTTCATGGATGGATTTAGTGGGTACAACCATATACTTATCCATCTTGAGGATGCAAAATATATGAACTTCATCACAACATGGTGAACCTATGTTTATGTGGAAATACCTTTCGAACTAAAAAATGCTCTTGAAACTTTCAATAGAATAATGAATCTTATCTTCGGACCCCTTCTTTTAGATCCCCTTAGAATCTTCATGGATAATTATCCCTCCTTCTCAGGTACTTGTACTCCGATGGAATGCTTAGATGATCACATATCCCGATTGTGACATGACTTCATTAGATGCATGGAAACCAAGTTGAAGTTGAATCCAAACAAGTGTAACTTTCTAGTGATAGAGGGTACCCCTCTTGGACATGTGCTGTCTGCCAAAGGTATGGCCCCTGGCTCAGATAAAATTATACCTATATTGAAGATAACCAAGCCTAGGATACCAAAAGAAATACATTTTTTTCATACTTGCTACCATAGAAAGTTTATCAAAATGTATGCGAACATAGCTCGACCACTTGCAAGGCTTAATAATTCAAGTGGGATGACAAAGAGGAAAAGGCTTATCAAGTTCTAAGATCAAAGCTTGTGGTAGCACCTCTCCTAGTTACTCTAGATTGGTCTAGATATTTTCATGTCCATGTGGATGCCAGTGCCTGTGCAATGGTGGAAATTCTCACCACCATAGTGAAGAGTACAAATTGGATAGGCACATACAATATGTAAGCCAAATCCTAACTAAGGTGGAGAAGAACTACATTACCACTAGGAAAGAAGTCTTGGCAATGGATTTTCAGTACAAAACTATTTCCATTATTTGTTAGCGGGTGAAATTTGTTAAGAAGTCCCAGGCTATCTCAACAAAGTCGAACAAATTGGTCAAACAGATGATGATAGAGTGGTTGAATTTTGTTGGTATTAATTAGGGAACATATATATTAGTATTCGACCTTTCTGTCATGCCAAGCCAACTAACTATTATGGCTTACTACTCAAGGCTAATGTTTTTACCTAGTACTTATATGCAAACTTTTGAAGAAGCATTCTTCACAGGCTTCTTTGAAATCAATTCAGAAGTATTCCTAAATATGTCTACTAACCTAAATGCATGGTTAGTAGCATATGAATTAAGTTTTCTTGCAAACCACTAACAACCACCCCACGACGGTGTTAAATCAAAACAATGGAAACAATTACTGATACATGAATCCAATTCGCTAAATGAAATAGAGCAAAAGATATACAAGACATACTCCCCTGGACTTCCAAAGCCTGTTGAGGACGATAGAGTTCAGGAGGGGGGACATGTGGAAGGAGAGGCAGGAGAATCAAGCAAAAGGCAAAGAAGAAGAAAATAAAAAAGAAAGATTGCTCAATCGGAAGCACCACCCTCTGCCCAAAGCCCCACAGGGGCACGCATCAGGCTGCAACACAAAAGAAGGAGGTCTGGATGAGTGAAAAGAAAGATTTATTCAAAGACCAAAAGCTAGAAAGGGGTAGAGGTTGAAAATTGTAAGAGAGTGACTAAGATAATCACGCTCTTAGCCACTGGGTGCATGCGGTGAGAAGAAGTAAACAGACTACAATAATACAACAAGGTCAAATATGTGAGGACAAAGAAATATTTGAAGATCAAAAGTTAGAAAGAGGGAGAGGCTGAAAAGCAGAAAAGAGTGACTAAGAATATCACATTCTTAGCCTCTAGATGCATGCGTGTCAGCCCGAATTATCACAGCAAAGCTTGTTAAGGGACGATAGAAACTAAGAGGGGGAGAGTGTTGCAGAGTAGAGAAGCACAAGAAAAAGAGCCCCAAAAAAATTTCAAATTATGACCACCAATTTCTTCTTCATATGTATATGAAAACCTCATGAAGCCATGTAAATGCACTAGAGGAGTCCTCTAGATGCATAAATCCCAAACATTGTATCATAGTCCTTAACAATAGTAGTAATTTAGACTTTCTATAATAAAGTGCTGGTCTCTTGTGTGAAAGGACCATTTTTAGGGCACATGTATATAAGTCATTTGATGACACTTTGTAAAGACTTTTTGCCATTGTGAGTAGGAGAGAACTGAGATTTTCGAATTTGCCTATTCTTCCTCTTGTATCGCCTTGCTTGTGAGCTTGCATGTGTGATTGTATCTTGGAACGAGTGCATGAAAGTGTTGTCTATCCAATTCATTGCTTTTCTAAAGTGTGTAATGTGTGTGTGAAGTGTGAGGAGGTCTGTGGTGAAACTAAGTGAGTTGCATAGCTCAGTTTTTTGCCCATATCTCGAAGTAGGTTTGTCAAAATCAGACAATAGTACGATCATTGGATGCGTCTCATTGAGAGCTTTGAAAGAAACCCACTACTGACCATATTCTGAGTTTGGAGCTAAGACAAAAGTCTGTTTTTGTGTGCATTGATGTTTCATGTGTTGCGACACCATTTCCACCTATGTGAGTGATGAATGTGAGAGAGATAATACTCATCTGCATGCAATGGTAGCTATTTCACTTCATTGAACATTGTGTAAGTGCAATTCTTCATACACTCGGTTAGGTTCAAGATACTTCTCAAATTGATAATTTAATTGTGTGATCCCCACTATATGCAGTTGTTGATGATAGAGGAATAATCTCTTTTGTCACAAGTCCCTAAGTTGTCGCTTAGGTACACAAGGAGGTCCTGGTGCCCAATAACATGAAGAATCAAAGTCTCACCAAGCTCAAGGACATGGTGGCCATGACACCAAACATCGCAGCGCACTTGAGAATGTGCATGCAGCATTTTTCATTCCCATCACAAGATAGGTTCATTATACCACCTAAGAAGCTTTGGTTTAGCTTATACCTTGCTGATACACAGAACCTCACCATCAACCTACTGCATTGGATCATCGATCAGATACACTTGGCTCACAAAAGATGGCCACAAAAATCAACCTTGTATGGATTTTGCCCATTAACGAGGATTATTTATAGATGTTTAGCTTATGAATCCCAATCCAAAGAGCCCTAATGTGGAGCAAAGTGTAGTAGTTCAAAGGCCGAACATCAACTGGACCCCCTTCCAAGAGGATGAGAGGAGTTGTACAAGTACCTTGTGCTCAACCCCGTGGAGCAACACTAACCCCCGACGTCACCCCCCTTCTCGAAGGATCAAGCCATTCACATTACAACTACCACAAAAAAACTCTAAAGGTCCCAGTCTAATATTTCCACCCATTCCCACAGACCTGGAATTCCCTAGAGGAGCACCCTTGGAAGAACTCACTAATGAAGACTTTGAGCAGATTTTAAAAGAAGAGAATCTTGAAGCAGAAGAGCAACAACAATTGGAAGGAGTTCAATTGCAAGCAACAACATCACAAGTACCTATTACCACTATTGATGTGGATGAAGAAGAGGATGAAGATGATGCAAAAGATGAAGAATCTAAAGAAGATGAGGAAGGGCATGAAGAAAGATATTAAAATGAGTAGCAAGGAGTGCCAAAACTTGTAGGTGCTCTTGCGTACATAGCCTAGTTGCAAAGGTTATATGACACGATCAGAGTAGTGCAAGAGAGGCACAGAATTTCATTTGCATCAGGCCAAGCCCTAATAGAACAGATCTTAGTAGATGAAGACCTGCAATTCATCACTAGCCTCTAGCTATTGTCCAAATCCTTGGGAGTTCAGGAGGTTGTCTACACAATAGTTCGACAATCTGTCTGATATGACCAACTTAGAGTGGATACACGACCACGGGCAGGCAAGAATATATGAATACTAGTAACTGAACTTGAAGCTACCATCGAGCCAACAACTACCCCAACCACCACCATAGACCTTACAACTAAAACATTTGTACAGACATTGCCAATCTCACCCCAACATCCTCCATTACCCCCACCTCCGCCACCGACCACTGAGGAAGCTGAAGTAGTAATCACGACCATTACCCAAACCTCACTTTCATCAACATCCTTTCATTTTTGTGAACCAACATCGCAGGCCACCCTTTTTTCTTCTGTTACCAAACCTTTTATCACTTCACCATCTTTGTCTTTTGAACCCATCCTTGAACACCCATTCATACCTAGTATAGAAGGACACCCGCGGCCCACAGAATGTAGTCTAGGCTTTCCTGCTTATTCTTATTCACACCTTCCCCTTTCTAGGTATCCATACTTCCCATCCACCTCATCCATGTTCCCCCATACCTCACTCTCCACAATTGCCCCACCTCATTCCATATCCTTCATGGAACACTTCATACGCACTCCTGCTCCTTAGATGCTAGGTTCACAGACACTCACAACCACATCACTCTACACAGACACTACACTCACTTCACCTACCATACCCACATACATGGTAGCCCCTGCACGCACCACATTGTCCGACCCCATGGACATTTCACCACCCAGAGCACCCCCTCCTCTCCCTACAATTCCACCATCACCCACTCCCCTACCCCCCACATCATCACTCACCAGCTCATTGGTAGACACAGCATCCACAACTCCCCTTCCCACTCCCATTCCCTCTGCATTCCAAACTCCTTCCCTTGCATCTCATAATGTAAATAATTCATTTAATATGTTAATTCAGTGTGCATATCAATTACAACAAGAATATCAATGATTGGATGAGCGCAGTGCTACCTTCCAAGCAGAGTCACAGAGGCTACAAGTCAGAGTCACTACACTAGAAGCTGACCATCAAGCACTTCTCCCAGATTATACCACCTTACAATAGGCTCATACCGAATTAGAGTCCAAGTTGTTGACTGTGGATGATAAAGCAGTCAAAGATTTGGAAAACGTGCTCCAAGCGTAGATGCTCACCAATGCTAAACTAAGATGCATTCTAGGGCTACTACGGAAGCATGGCTACGGCCTTGGAAGAGAACAAGCGACTTCAGCAACGAAACCAATACAATTTTGAAGCGGCTAAGGAATGGACCTTGGGAGCAAACATTATCCCTACAAAGTATAGAGCAGTCCCCTCAGAAGACATACGAATCTTACTTGAGGAGCATGCCAACTTTCTAGAGTCCTATAAAAAGATGGAATTAGAATGTGCAGATCTCTAAAAGCAGTTAGCCAATGTCAGCACATCTCAACCCGAGTCGACCATCCCTCCATAGCCCACTGAAGAACTAGAGGCCTTAAAAAAGCAGGTCGAAGAATTAAAAGCTTGACTCCTACCATATGAGAGGCCATCCTCTCCTATTGTAGAGCCCCAGCCTGAAATCATGGTGGAGATCCCAATTGAAGAGAGTTTTGAAGAGCCTTATGACCCAATGCTGGTACCTGGTGGACGTGTCACGGAAGAGGGATGGAACACATTTGAGATCAAAGTCCCAGACTGGCTCAAGAGAGTCGAACAAATCAGTCAAACACCTGATGATAGAGTGGTCGTGCAAATCAGGTCCCTTTCCAATTTAGAAGAAATAGTTCTCAAGTCCGCTTACTTTCAGAACCTCTCCCATAAACACCTGATTACCACATCAACAAATGTACTAAAAGCCTTACTTTGTAGTATTAGCTGAATATAACATGAAAATTAAAAGGCATACAGGAAAAGAGCCTACATTTGCCACCTAGTTTGAGCTTGACGATCTACCAGCAGATGCACTTGCAGGCTCGATTTTTCAACCCAACTGGCATGAGCAACTATTCATAGACTATCTAGAAATGATGCACACATGGGCCACAATGCCATTATATATTAAATATAACCCATGTTATTGTCCAGTAGTCCGATGCAGATCATGGAAAGCTTTTGCCATCAAAGTCTGCAATAATAAGGGATGCTCGGATTGGGTTAATTATCCATAGTTTGCTCCAGCTAGAGCACCACCCATCATAACATACATGATCTCTACACTACGTCATTCGTCTCCACGCCTAAAGAACGTATCGGACATCGCCGCCATGATGTGTATGAAAATCTTCGAGCTGATGATGGTCGTATTCAAGACCTTCCGCAAGGTACAGGCACCATATATTTTGGCACCCGGCTTTTTTGAAGGTAACAAAGATTTGGTCTATGACATGATCCAGACCCCCTCCATCAACATAATTTATGTCTGGCATGTGTGCATAAAGTATTCACTTGCTTGCTACAAGCACACCTTTGAAGAAATGTTCTCTACCAGGATCTAGGAATATCATTCTGAAATTTTCGTTCCCAAACCAACACATTTGTTACATCTCTTTGTGATAGAACATGCCATTCCATGCAGATCAATTATGCTTGTCACATCCAGACATTCCAAGTCCCGTAGATTGGGATAAGCTCATGACATATTTGGCTCAAAGATTGCACATTCAAGAACATCACCTAGCCACAAACGTCATCGCATATTACATCAAGCACTCCCACCAACAAGGGTCTGTCAGGGACGACAAATGCAAGAGAGGGGGTGTGTTGGTAGTAGTCAAGGCAGTCAAGGCATTACAAGAGAGGGGATCCGACATAAAGAATCAGAGCAGAGTGAAGGACCAACTAGGCAAAGCATTCAAAGAAGATCCAGCAATTAGGCCATATAAATTTTCCAAGACAAATCCTTTTTAATAGTGATTTTCATCACTACATGAACATTGTAAATACCATTTTTGGTATATTATGCTCCATTTTATTCAAACGGAGGAGTCCTTGAGCTTGAGGAGTACTAAAATTAGCTACATACCAATTTTCATAATTTTTAGACTTCGTTTGAGTCCTCAAATAATCCCTAGACTAGGTCGGACACTAGGTCTAAACAAGACCAAAAGCTAGTCAAAAACTATAAAAAGAGCTATTGTAAGAGACTTTTTGAGTAATACAAAGAAATCCATTGTTCCTCTCTTTTTGCTTGCCTTGTGTGCGTGTGTGTGTATGTGTGCATGTTTGTGTGCTTCTCACTCATGCACTTCTACCATCACTTGCTCATAGTCGTCATACTAGTCCTCACATCTCCATGGATTGACAATTATGAGGTGGATCTCCTCACATTGGTACTTTCCATTGTGCTAGAGTGACATGAGGCATCGAAAGGGATTAGTTTCCCTCTAATAAAGGAATGGGCTTGTGTGCCAATAGCAATTAGGCTGTACGCCTCAATTGTGAGCCCTTATAGAATCATTTATGAGAAACATGGCTTAGAGGGAGGCCATGAGAACCCCCCATCTTCCCATTGGACGGCTAAGTCTCACTCATGTTGAACATGCCCATGTGAATGTAGCAGACCAATAGCCTCCCTTGAGATAGTATGAAAAATAGTCAACTTTGCTATATAAAGTTTCGTGCTGCCAAAGATTGTGTATATGGGATTAAGAGCTGCAATATCAGCTCTTTCGTGACTATGTGCCCATATCTCTCTCTCTTTCACTTCTATCATATGAATTCCAAGTTTTTTGTTCTCATTCTCTTGTTTTCTCGCAAAGAAAGCCTTCTTGTTCCCTCCCTTCTTGGCCCAAGTTTTGTTAGAAGGTTTGAAGGGATGATAAAGCATTTATTCATTAAACACATTACCATTACGCTACAAGCCAACAAATTAAGCAATTGATGTTCCTATTGTATTATTTGGCTACTAGTCATGATTTTGGCAAAGTTGGAGATGAAGGACAAAGAAGAGGCATGAAGCTTGAAGAAAGATTGTGATGTCTCCAACCTCCACAAAAAGAATTTTTCCACATTGATTGAAGGTAAGTATTCTTCTTCTTTCATTAGCATCATGCATTTGATAAATTATGTTTGTGAAGGATGCATGACTCATGAAGTGCTTTGCCAATCCATCACCAACCTCCTTGACCTTTGTAACAAACTCTATGATGGTTTGTTTAGGTATCTTCTTCATCTAGCCTTGTTTCAAAGATGGTTCTTCCTTGCTTTGATACTAGCAAAAAAGAAAGTTTCTAGGGAATCCCAAGTCTCTTGAGATGTCTTGCATCCTCTAATATGTGGTAATAGAAAATCAAAGATAGATTTTAGTATGTACAACCTTGCTTGAGCATCCTTGTTACACCAAAGTGTGAGCTTATCTGTCTCCTCTTGTGTAGGTCCTCCTTTGGATCTTGGAATAGGCATAGCTTCATCACCTGCCACAATTCCATAAAGATTTCTACCTTGTGAATAGGCCTCCATTTTGATTTCCCAAGCCACATAGTTGTGTCTATCAAGCTTCTCAATCATTGAGGGAAAGCTCTAATCCATCTTGATCTAGCTCTGCTACCACTAAAAGAACTTGGAGAAGCATGTAGGAGGTAGAAAGCTAGGTTTGGAAGCGATGAAGTTCCATCCAACGAACCAGCACATGACCAGCCCTTTAGCTAATGGATACTCAAATAGAACTTATAGGCACGTGATAAGTGCAATAAAATCTACTGTATGCTTTGGAGAATCAAGGAGAAAGAGTTGATACAAAACAGATAGTTTTCCACATTGACTAGCTCAAAAAACTTACTATCTTTGGATGAAACAATCAACTTCAAATGCTCATAGTATCCAACATGATTACAATTCAAAAAAATCCTTTTGGAGGAATGATACACATATGTTTGAGTGTATATAATTTGCTAGAGTAAAATAAATAAGCAACATATGCTTTTGGAATGACCTTGATACTCGACAATGGTACCTACTATTTTTTTGGACTACGCAGAGATAGACCCCGACAACAAAACTAAGATTTCTCCCAATCTACTGAAAAAATAACTATGAACTTTTGTACACATGAACTATACACAAATATCTTTCCAATGAGTGCTTGTTCATCCAATTTGGAAACTCTTTAGAGAGAGAAGCAGCGTCTGCAATTTTATTGTTGTTGAAGAAGATGATGCAGAGAAATGAAGGAGCAAGACAATGATGGCCACAAGTGTATGTATATTGCTTCCATGTAATGTACAAGTGGTATGAAGTCTTTATATAGACTCCTGAAGTGTTCCACATCTTCTACAAGTGGATTTCAAATTCAAATAAAGGCAAGATTATTGATTCACTTTCCTGGAATCTAGGAAAAGTGAAGATCTAATTTAATCTACTTTTAGGTGATTGATTGATTCATTGATTGCCAAGCTCAACCACCTCAAATTCAAGGAATTTGAGCTCTCATTTTCTCCTTTTACATGTGTAAAATTCTAGGATTTTAAAATGGTAAATGATCCATAAGAAATCTATCAAAAAATACAATAAATGAGCATAAGTAAAAGAACTCTCCAAAGGATTTTTTTCTTATGCAATCCAAATGATAGCTTTTTCTGGTGTGATAAGAATTGGTGCAGCCACCAATTTGGACCTTATTGTCTGATAAGCATCCTCTTCTTCTCTTTCCCATTTAAAGGGTACTTCTTTACTTGTAAGTCTAGCCAGCGGCCTGGGTATCTCTGCATAAATTTTGATAAATCTTCTGTGGTACCCAGTATGCCCCAAGAAGCTTTGAATCTCTTTAGGAGATTTGGGTTTAGGTAACTTAAGTATAGAAATAATTTTATCAGGATCCGGAGCCATACCTTTAGTAGACACCACATGTCCCAAGAGGATTCCTTTTGTCATGAGGAAATGACATTTATTTGGGTTTAGCTTTAGTTTAGTCTCCCTACATCTTTTAAAAACATTCTGCAATTGTCTCAAGTGATGGTCCAAGCTATCCAAAGGGGTCTCTTTGTGAGATCTTGAAAATGAAGAAAAGTTATCCATGAAAATTCTGAGTGTTTCTAGCAATAATGGTCCAAAAATGAGGTTGACAATCCTGTTAAAGGTGCCTGGAGCATTTCTGAGTCCAAATGGCATTTTTACATACACATATGTGCCCCAAGGTCTGATAAAAGCAGTCTTTTAATGATCCTCTAGGTGGATGGATATTTGGTTATAGCCACTAAAGTTGTCCATAAAGCTACATAATTCGTGTCCAGCCACTTCTTCAATGACCTTCTCTGCAAAAGGCATGGGGAATCCATCTGGAATGGTCACCCTGTCGAGTGCTCTAAAGTCAACACAAATCTTGATTTTTTTGATATTCTTCTTTGGTACTATAACCATTGGTGAAAGCCATTCTAAGTGTTCCACAGGAATGATGATTCCTACATCCTCCATCTTCTGTATTTCCACATAAACAACTTCATCATATTTTGGGTTAAGTCTATAACTCTTTCCTCTTATTGGTTTGGCTCCATCAACAAGAGGGATTTTGTGTTCTCCATAATTGGCAAGCACTCCTAAGTCTTTATAATGCCACACGAAAACATCTGCATAATGTGTCAAGAAAGATTTTACCTTTTCAAGTAGCTCTGGGTGCCTCCACAACCAAGTGACCACCAAAACTGGACGATTATTTTCCTGAGTGCCTAATTGTACTTCTTTGACTGGGTTTCTATCTACCATGGTATCTACATGCTCATCTCCAACCTTGTTTTCTTCAATGTTTTCCTACATTGTTGCATAAGTAGGAGTGTTCTGAATCTCAATGTATGCCTCTTTGTCGTCCATCCATCTTGTAGGGATTTCTTGAATTGTCAAAGAACATTCCTCACTAGTATGTTTAACCTTGTCTTTAACTTTAGTAACTTCCTTTTCTGTTGTTGTTGCATCCTCCTCCAAGTTGTGCTTGAAGGGTGTCTTCCTCCCCCTTCTGTGGTCTGTGATGGGTTCTCCCAATCCATCAACCTAAAATTTATCCTCATTTTCATCATAACATTCATCTGTGCAAGAATTATTTAGAAAAACTCCACAACAAGAGGAAGAGTTGCCTGCTTGCAACCAATTCAAAATGTCTTCTTCCTCCTCGAACTCTACTTGTGGTTGGTACTCCATTTCTTGTTCCATGCAAATGCCAACTGATTGCATCATGCTCGTGTTCCCTTGATGATCTGGACCCTCCTCTAAATATATATGTGTAAGTTCCTACCCTTTCTTTACCCCAATCATGAATGATACTTGCATGCCTCAGCCATGGTCTTCCAATCAAGAGGGGAAATCCCCCCTCTACCTGGGGCAGTCTTAATACCACAAAATCCAAAATGAAGAGATTACCTTGTACTTCCAGGGGAACTTTTGGGATCCCCCCACTGGCCTTACTTTTCTTTGATCTGCCAAAGTAACGGTGAAGTGGGCAGGTCTAGATGGACGTAGGCCATGTTGGTGCATGACAATCATCAATTGAAGAATTATAGAGGAATGAAGTCAAGGAGTCAAGAAGAAAACAAAGACAGATGGTTGAAGGAAGGACATGTTCAGAAAATCCAAAGATATGTACACATATGTACATTAGCTGACTTATATCTTTGTTTAGTCATACACTTGTATATATTCATATATAAATATGTTGAAAAATGTCGGGCAAAGAGAGCAGAAGAAGATTAGAGAATAGGGAGAGAGAAATTAGTGTCATTAGACACATTGGAAGTGAGTGAATCATCCATCTTCACTTGTATGTAAATTTTTCTGAAGAAATCAAGAAACTTGCGCACGATGTTTAGCAGTCTGCTCCTTCTGTGTTTAATCTTTTGAGAAATCCTTCTGCACGTGTCTAAGTCCATAGCTAATCTATCTATGGCTAGAATTTGAGAGGTTAATTGTAATTAGGCTGAGAGAATTTTGATTAGGAACATTCATATGTAAGAATGTTCTAAGAGTCGTAAAATCTGGCGCACATTTCATCTTCAATGAAATGATCATTGCTCAGTCCACAGTGTAAAGTTTTACACAAATGAGGGCTTAAAATCTAAGTTGGAAGGTAAGCCATCTATGGCTAAAAGATCTTGATCAAACGGGTTCAGAGTTGGGAGAACCAGTGCTAAGAAATTGCAGGTGTCAAAGTCGCCATTGCAGAGAAGCTCTTTCAGACATAGGTAAAGTGTTTCACACATAGTATATACTCAATCTTTTTGAGAGATTTAACTTGGTAAAGTTGCGCAACCTTAAGGCGAAGTGTTGTGCAAAGTTTTATCAAAAACTTTACAGGATTGATTAGTCAATGAGTGATTAATCTGCAGCAGACTTTTCTGAAGAAGCTGAATTTTTCAGAATAATCAATTTTCTGATAAATTGGTGAATGATCTCTAAGTTTGGTGGAGTCTAAAGTTAATCTTGATATAGAGGTGATCTAAATTCAAGGTTAACTTGTTCTTTTGGAGATTAACACTCTCCATCAGTGGTATCAGAGCAGGTTGTGTCAAAATTGAAGTGAAGAAGACTCCGACTATTGCAGAAGTACAAATCTTTACATTTTGAAGGTGCAGAAGGATAAAGGTTGAAGAAAACTTGAAGGAAAACACACTGAAGCTATCAGAAGGATCAAAAGAAGCAAGACTCGAAGTAAAGGTACATTTATTCCTTGTAAAGTCTAAAGTTTTGAGACTACAGGTGAAGCAAGGATGGGAGATAGTCTCCAAATTGAAAAGTTGGATAGAGAAAACTATCCAGCTTGGTCTATGAGGATGGAAGCTCATCTTATGAGCAAAGATCTGATAGGATACATCACAGGAGATGAAGAAAAGCCAGAATTCAGAGATCCTAGTGTTCCAACTAGGGAGGAGCTTGCAGACTTGAAGAATTGGATGAAGAAGGATGCTCAAGCAAGGAGCATAATCTACATGGTAGTCAATGACTATTTGCTTCCTCATATTAGAGGACTTGAAAGTGCATGTGACATTTGGAATGCTTTGGAGGAGCATTTCCAAAATACAACCAAATCAAGAAAGGCTTCACTATGGGCAGAATTTACTACTTTCAAGAAGAAGGCCTCACAATCAATCTTTGATTATGTGACAAAGATGAAGGACATTGCAGATTCTCTAGGTGCAGTGGATGAAGACATTGAAGAAGACAAATTGGTAAGACAAATACTCACAGGGCTAAGAGGAGATGAGAAGTGGAAGCCCTTCATTTTATCTACAGAACTTTCATTAGATCACTTTACTCCTGATTTGAATCAATTGTTAGGTCATATGCTAACTTTTGAGAATGATGTCAAAGGAGATGTTGATAAGAGTGCAGGTCATGCAATGTACTCTAAAGACAAGAAGAAAGCTAATAAAGGGAAGCAACAATCAGGTGAAGAAGAAGGTACATCAAACCAAGCAAATTTCATAAGAGGAAGAGGAAATGGCAGAAGTAGAGGAAGAGGCAGAAACAACAAAGATAATGCAAGAGCTTGTTGGATATGTGGTAAGACCAATCATCTATCTCATGATTGTTGGCACAATAATCAAAACAATGGTAATTATCAGAACTTTAATCAAAGAGCAAGAGGTGGTAGATTTCAGAGAGGAAACTTCAGAGGTAGAGGTGGTAGGAATTCTTTTGGAAGAGGTGGTGGAAGAAACTTCCAAAATCAATCCTATAATAACACCTACTACAACTATGCATCAGATCAGAAGGAGGACTCGACTCTCATTATGAATACATGTGAAACCTCACATGAGGACATGAGAGTGTTCTATATTGATTCAGGATGTAGTAATCATTTAAGTGGAAATATTGCTTTGATGACTGACCTAGATCATAATGCAATTAATCATACAGTTCAGACAGGTGATAATACAAAGCATAAGGTAAAGTCAATTGGTTCAGTCAAAGCTAAGGATGGGAGCACTCTTCTGAGTAAGGTACTTTATGTTCCCACAATTCCAAAGAATTTGATCAGTGTAGGTCAAATTGTGGAAAAAGGATATGAGGTAAGGTTCACCAATGATGGAGTTTATGTTGAAGACCCTAGTCAAGGGTATAAACAAGTTATTGCAGGAAAGAAAGAAGGAAGGCTTTTCACATTGAAGGTACAAGGAAATGTTGGACATGCTATGTTCACATATGGAGAGCAGAAGGTGTCAGAATTGGATCTTTGGCACAAAAGACTTGGACACTTTAATGAAAGAGGTATCAAAGAAATGATTAACAATGACTCAGTGCTTGGGTTGCCTAACATTGCAGGTCAACACATGACATACAGATGTGAGGCATGTCAATTAGGTAAGGCTCATAAGCAATCCTATTCCAAGCATGGGTTTATGTATTCAGAAAGACTTGAATTGGTGCATACAGATGTGTGGGGTCCTTCAAAGGACTTTAGTATAAATGGTTCAAGATATTATGTCATATATGTTGATGATGCTACCAGGTGGATCATAATTTATGTGGTTAAAGAAAAGTCAGAAGTGTTTAATACATTTAAACACTATCATGCATATGCAGAAAGGATTACAGGTCAAAAATTGAAGAGACTAAGGTCAGATGGAGGGGGAGAGTATTTTTCAAATGAGTTCAATGATTATTTGTGGAATGCAGGTATAAAGAGAGAAGTTACTTGCAGGTACTCTCCTCAACAAAATGGGGTAGCAGAAAGAAGAAATAGGACTCTTGTTGAGTTTGCAAGGTCCATGATGAAAGAGAAGAATTGCCCAAATTATTTGTGGGCTGAGGCTGTTAATACAGCTACATATTTGGTTAATAGATTGCCTTGTAAAGCTTTGCAGGGTATGACACCATATGAAGCTTGGTGGGGTAAGAAACCTACCTTGGATCATTGCAGAATATTTGGATGCTTGGCATATGCATATGTGCCATCTCAATTGAGGCATAAGTTGGAGCCTAAGGCAGAAAAGTATGTATTCATTGGTTATGATGATAAGCAAATGGGATACAGGTTGTGGAGTCCATCCACAAAGCAATTTATTGTATCCAAGGATGTTACATTTGATGAGCAAGGTACTTGGTATGCAGGTAAATATAATGTACATGCAGATGATGAAGAAGTAGTGGATCAAAGAAAAGGTAAAGCAAAGATTCAATTACTTGATGAAAGTGAGAGTAATGAAGTGCAGATTGAAGTTGAAGAGAGGCCAAGGTTTGATCCAGAATGTGATGAACCAGAGACCTCAAGAAGTGCAGAAGTTAGGAGATCATCTAGGCACAAATGGCAACCTACAAGGTATAGCTATGACACTTCATTCTTAACTACTAAAGATTATGCTTATTTGGTAAAAGCAGATGAAGACCCTTCTACATATGAAGAGGCCAAAGGGAAGAAGAATTGGGAAGATGCTATGCAAGAGGAGTATGATGCATTGATAGAGAATCAAACATGGGATTTGGTTCCTAAACCTAATAGTCAGAAAATCATTGGTTGTAAGTGGGTTTACAAGACTAAAAGATTTGCAGATGGAAGTGTGTCTAGATACAAAGCTAGACTTGTTGTGAAAGGATATGCACAGACATATGGAGTGGATTATGATGAGACTTATAGTCCTGTGGCAAAGATGACAACCATCAGGACACTCATAGCAATTGTTGCTTGCAAAGGTTGGAAGTTATCTCAATTAGATGTAAAAAATGCTTTCTTGAATGGTTACATTTCAGATGAAGTCTACATGGAGCAACCAGATGGGTTCAAAGATCAAGTGAGTCCAAATTATGTGTGTAAGCTCAAGAGAGCTTTGTATGGGTTAAAGCAAGCCCCAAGGGCTTGGAATTATAGGCTTGTAAAATTCTTGAATGATCTTGGATTTCAAGCATCAAAGGCAGATAGTAGCTTGCTAGTCAAAGCAAGTGAAGATGGGTTTATTTATGTTTGTATTTATGTTGATGACATAATACTTACAGGAACAGATGATAAGGGAATACAAATGATCAAGAAGCAGATGGAGAAAGAGTTTAAAATCAGTGATTTGGGGAACCTATCATTCTTCTTGGGAATGGAGATCTCTTATACTCAACATGGAGTATATGTGACCCAAGAAAGGTATCTTAAAAATTTGCTAACCAAATTTAAAATGGAAGATTGCAGGGTTGCACCTACACCTTTGGAAGTGAACCATAAATTGTCTAGGTTTGGAGGAGAAGAGTTCAGAGACATGAAACTCTATCAAAGTTTAGTTGGTAGCTTGATTTATGCTACATTGACAAGGCCTGATTTGTCATATGCAGTTGGTGTGCTTTCACAATTTATGCATTGTCCTAGAAAGGAACATTGGATTGCAGGACAAAGAGTACTTAGGTACATCAAGGGTACACTCAGAGAAGGGTTGTACTATGGATTTACTTCTGATACAAGAGTGAAGATATATAGTGATGCAGATTGGGCAGGTAATGTGGATGATAGAAGATCAACACATGGATACTTGTGCTATGTAGGAGACAAATTGATTTCATGGTGTTCCAAGAAGCAACATACAGTTGCTTTGTCATCTACAGAAGCAGAATATAAAGGTATGGTGGAAGCTGCAAAAGAGGTAATATGGCTAAAGACACTTTTGAAAGTTTTTGATGTGATTCAGAGTACTCCTATTATTTGTGGAGACAGTATGAGTTCATTATACTTGGCAGCTAATCCTGTATTTCATGCTAGAACTAAGCATATTGAAATACAGTATCATTTTCTGAGAGAGAAGGTCATTGAGAAGGAGATTGAAGTCATACACACTCCCACAAAAGATCAAGTTGCAGATATGATGACAAAAAGTCTAGATGGACCAAAACTACAAAGATTCAAGGATATGGCTGGAGTAAAGAAGATAGAGAAGAACCTCAATTAATGATTGAGGGGGAGCTGTTGGTGCATGACAATCATCAATTGAAGAATTATAGAGGAATGAAGTCAAGGAGTCAAGAAGAAAACAAAGACAGATGGTTGAAGGAAGGACATGTTCAGAAAATCCAAAGATATGTACACATATGTACATTAGCTGACTTATATCTTTGTTTAGTCATACACTTGTATATATTCATATATAAATATGTTGAAAAATGTCGGGCAAAGAGAGCAGAAGAAGATTAGAGAATAGGGAGAGAGAAATTAGTGTCATTAGACACATTGGAAGTGAGTGAATCATCCATCTTCACTTGTATGTAAATTTTTCTGAAGAAATCAAGAAACTTGCGCCCGATGTTTAGCAGTCTGCTCCTTCTGTGTTTAATCTTTTGAGAAATCCTTCTGCACGTGTCTAAGTCCATAGCTAATCTATCTATGGCTAGAATTTGAGAGGTTAATTGTAATCAGGCTGAGAGAATTTTGATTAGGAACATTCATATGTAAGAATGTTCTAAGAGTCGTAAAATCTGGCGCACATTTCATCTTCAATGAAATGATCATTGCTCAGTCCACAGTGTAAAGTTTTACACAAATGAGGGCTTAAAATCTAAGTTGGAAGGTAAGCCATCTATGGCTAAAAGATCTTGATCAAACGGGTTCAGAGTTGGGAGAACCAGTGCTAAGAAATTGCAGGTGTCAAAGTCGCCATTGCAGAGAAGCTCTTTCAGACATAGGTAAAGTGTTTCACACATTTCTCAGTATATACTCAATCTTTTTGAGAGATTTAACTTGGTAAAGTTGCGCAACCTTAAGGCGAAGTGTTGTGCAAAGTTTTATCAAAAACTTTACAGGATTGATTAGTCAATGAGTGATTAATCTGCAGCAGACTTTTCTGAAGAAGCTGAATTTTTCAGAATAATCAATTTTCTGATAAATTGGTGAATGATCTCTAAGTTTGGTGGAGTCTAAAGTTAATCTTGATATAGAGGTGATCTAAATTCAAGGTTAACTTGTTCTTTTGGAGATTAACACTCTCCATCAGGCCAAGCTTCTCCATCGTATGCTCAGGCATCAAATTTATGCGAGACCCACCATCCACAATGACTCCTTGTAGCTTTAATTCTTTAATTGTCACTGTCAGTCTGGGACTCTTATAGTTGGTGAGAGTTGCTTCTTCTACACCCTTCCCTTGGCCTAAGGCAGTAGTCTTGGCCACCAAGGTGGATGAGGAATCCTCATCAATAATCTGCCATACTTCAAACCTGAATTTTGTATCCATGTTTATCAACTCAAGAATACTAACCTTTGTTTTAATTGACTTGAATAATCTTGAAGCTCCAGATTCCCTACGGTCAATTTTGATGTTTGATTTCTCAAGTTCCTTGTGGGCCCGGTTATATGCATTCCCAATGAAATCATTAGTTTTTGAAAAATCTTCTTTTTGTGTTACCTGTTCACATTTTGTTAAACTTCCTTTCTCTTGTTTTGCATCTTTGTATTTATCTGATTTGTTGTGATGTACCCTCTAATCTTTGTCACTTCCAAAATTAATTGATCCTTGGTTTGGTTCTTCTAGAATTTTCCCTTTGCTTCTTATCTGCATGACCATGGAGTCGGTTTCTTCTAATTGTACCACTCTAGTGGATGGTGATTGTACAACAGTGGCTCCTTTTGCTTCTCCATGATTATTTATTGAGATCATTTGGAGATGGGGCCCAGATGTAGATGATTTGTTTTGTGGGCAACAAAGTGTATAATGATCCCTGGCATCTGGGCAATTCATGCAAGGGGGAGCATTTTCTGGCAGGGTGCATTTACTTTGATAATGTCCACACTCTCCACACCTGAAACAGATAATTGGCCTTCTAGGCCCATTTCCATAATTACCTCTAGATCTTTGATTGTAGTTGTTATCTTGGCTAGGGGCTACTGCCATTACATTGGTTGAGAATTGAGCACCTCCTTGTGCCCAATAAGGCTATGCAAGCATTCCTCTTGATTGACATTCATAGGCCTCATGACCAGCTTTCCTGCATAGCTGGCAAGTTACACTTAGCAATGGACATTCACTTACCACATGACCCTGCTTGCTACACATGGTACACCATAGCCCACTTTTGATGCCAGCCCCTTGAGTTCTTGCAACTCCTATCGAAGCTGAGCCAGTTCTTCTGCTTGGGCTTCCTCTTCCTTTTGTAGCTTCAATGCTTCAATTTCTCTCCTCAACTGAGTCACAACACTCTCTTCTTCTTTATGGGGCTTATTCCTTTTTAAGCTCTCAAGCTCTTTCCTTAGCAGAATTACTGGGTCTTCAAGATATGACAAATTGGAAGAGCTTGCCCCATACTACTGTCTAATTTGTTCCAATCTTGTAGCTATATTGATAAATTCTTCTATTGTTGCTGTCGGTAAAACCAACTCCTTTAATTTAAATTGTGGTGATATGGGAAGTGGTTTAGCCAACCACTTCTTGATAAAAAAATCATGGGGAGGGTCTAGTAGTTTGGCCATCAGTGCCTTAACTCTGGTCACAAATTCTAGGAAGGTCTCCCTAGGACCTAGTCTTAAATTTTCTAATTCTTCAATAATGTTTTCATTTGTGTTCCCTTGTTGGAACTATGTCCTAAATGCTTCCTTTATCAAGTCCCATGTGGTGAAATGGTTGTCAGCAAACTGACTAAACCATTAGTCAGCTAGCCCTTCTAATGTTGCAAGGAAAAGAATAAAAAATATGTCCTCTCTTCCCATCAGACCCCTTGCTTTACATAATGCTAAGAATCTCCTAATGTGCTCATCTGGGACTTCTTGTGCTAGCCCTCTGAAGGATGGAAATTTGATATTCAATCTAGAAAGTAAAGTTTCCAAATCTACCTGGGCTACCATATTCTTTACTGATGATGTAGATGACGATGGGCTAGTTGATCTTCGAATAACCTTCCTTCTTGTTGCTTTGTAAGGGACCCTCAAGCTTTGAGACCGGGTTGTGGTCATGAGCTATTCACACTCTTCTTAGTTTAAGAGAATTCCAATGCAAGAAAGATTACCTCTTGAGTCAGTACAATATTGTCGGTACCCTTGAACTCCTCTACACTTTGCAATTTGCTTCTCCTATGCTCAAATCTCCTTGTGGTCCCACCGGGCATGCCAAATTTTGTTGGGGGGTTCTTGTGCAGAAAGGGGCTTGAGTGTTTGTAGGAGAATGGAGAGTAAGAACAAGACAATTAACGACACCAAAAGCTTTTGATCAATTAGAAGAGAAGAATACAAGTTGTACATAATCCAAATGCTCTGTGCAATATGCCAAAGACTAAATAATGTTCATGAAACAAGATTACAAAGTGCTTAGAATCTATCGTCGATCTCTGCACCAGAGCTCCACCTTTTCCAAGCTTGCCCTTGTGCACACCTTGCACCAAGCTTCCAATAAGGGGAGGGATGGACACCTTCTGTCGACGTGCACCTTCAATGGGACTTTGGAACTCTTGCTATTCCTTGCTTCGCCTTATCTGCATACAATCTCAGTCACTCTTCTTGCACCTTGCAAATGACTCTCTCTGTCGCGCGCACTCTCTGTATGTCTCTTACACTCTCCTAGTCTAGACTATGCTCACCCTTCTTAGTCTTCAAGAATAATGCCTTGCCTTGATTTGAGTGTCGGTTCATGTACGCTCCTAACTGCTAGAGTATCTTGGTGCTCACTTTGACGTCCCAAGATTGTCTCCAAAAGTGGGCAGCCAACAAATCCCAGTTTTGTCCTATAGTGACTTTAGACTAAAACAAAAGTTTTAATTGGAGAGCCATACTTTCACTTCTACATACACTGCCAGTTCACATACCTTCACATTTTGCCTTTTAATTCTCCAAATGTGCACCTAAGAGAGGGTTCATCTGAACCTTCCAGAACAATTTAAAAACACTTTGAACCTTAGAGAAATTACAGAAAGACACTCTGCAACTTGCAACCAACTTTATGCAATTATACCCTTTGTGAACAATTAATTGTGCACTACCTGTGCACCTTGACATCCGACTTTGAACGCTTTGACTTCCCCCATGTTGACTTTGACTTTGAACATGTTGACTTTGATCACTTTGACTTTGACCCTTGGACATTGATCCTTTGACTTTGACTATGATTGACTTTGACCAATATGACTTTTTGTTGGAGTTAGACGTCTGTAGAAGCACACGAACAGCACAAGCAAGAAGAAGAAGCTTGGAGCATAACACACAATACTGAATGTATTACTAGAGAATGTACAAAGATAAGTAGCCCATTAGGGCAATAGGCGTATATACAAGCCGGGGGGGAAAAAACTCCTAAAGAGGGAAAAAAGTACCCCCGCGGTCCTAGAGTGTTCACACACATCACTACCTAAATATATCAACAAATCCCCCCTGGGAGTGATGCGGTGAACAAGTAGCTGGCACTCATGTATAAGGAAGTGCCAAGCTATGTGGAAATCACTCCACAAAAGGAAGTAACCCCAAAGCTTTGCGAAAAGCTTCAAACTTCTCCCTAGGCAGAGCCTTCGTGAAAAGGTCTGCAATGTTCTCCTGCGTGGGCACATATGCCAAGCTAATCTCCCCAGCAGAGAACCTCTCCCTGACATAATGATAATGCACCTCAATGTGCTTAGTGTGAGCATGGAACACAGGGTTCCTCGCAACTGCCAATGTGCTCTGACTGTCAGTGAAGATGGTGGTGGCAGAAGACTGATCAACCCTCAAATCAGCCATAAGGCATCTGAGCCACACACACTCAACAGTAGCTGTGAAAGCTGCCCTATACTCAGCCTCACAACCGGAAGTGGCCACAGTAGGTTGCTTCTTGCTCAACCAAGATATACATGAGCTACCAAGCATGAAGCAAAAGCCACTAGTGGACACACGAGTGTCATAGCAACTAGCCCAATCAGACTCAAAAAAAGCATGCAAATCTTGGGGTAGTGATCCCCCCTTGGGATAAAACTCATACCAAGCACGTGGTGCTTGCTTTAAACCATATAATGCCTTCTTTAACCTGCACACCTGGTTTTCATGCCCTTTCTGCACAAAACCACGGGGCTGAAAAACATACACTTCTTCATGCAAGTCACCATTCATAAATGTTTTTTTAATGTCCAACTGATGTGCATTCCAACCATGATGGGCTGCAAGTGCACAAATGCTCCGAACAGTAGTTATACGGCATGTAGGTCCAAAGGTCTCATCAAAATCAATGCCTCTTTCCTGTGCATAACCCTTTGCAACAAGCCTAGCCTTATACCTGTCAACTGTACCATCACGTTTACGCTTCAGCTTGTATACCCACTTAGTGCCAATGGCCTTCTTGCCAGGAGGCAAGTCACATAAAGACCAAGTACCATTCTTCATTATTGCATCATATTCGGATTGCATAGCAGCCATCCAATTTTCTTAATTTTGTGCTTCATCAAATGAAACAGGCTCATTCTCATCACAGTGACTAGATGCAGCCATAGCATAGCAATCTGATGCAAAAGCGACACTATGAGAGCCTGATCGAGTATGATATGACAGAGGTGCATCTAATTTACTATCACGCAAAGTTTGCACCAGCCATTTTGGCATAGTTCTTGCCTGCTCAATATCAGCTCTCTCATCAATAAGTGCATCATGGACATCTACATCAGAAATGGAATTATCTGCATCATCACATGAAACCTGCAAAGGTTGAGAAGTTACCTCATTGGGACCAGCACTAGACTGTCCACCTGTAAAAAGAGGCAGCAAAGTATCTACATGTCTTTGAGCTAACAGATGTCTCCTCAGTACATGAAAGCAATGGCTGAATAGCATCTTCCACAAAAACAACATCACGGCTAACCAGAATGCATTTAGTCTGTGGATGATACAGACGATAGCCTTTACTTTCAGAACTGTACCCAACCAAAATACAATTTACTGCTTTATCATCCAATTTTCTACGATGTTGTTCAGGAACTAAAGCATATGCCAAACAACCAAAAACACGCAGATGAGCAACAGATGGCTTGCGGTCATGCCAAGCCTCATATGGAGTGATGGACTGTAGCGCTTTAGTGGGACACCTATTCAATACATATGTTGCACACATGACAACCTCAAGCCAGAAACTATGTGGTAAAGCCTGAGTCTTGACCATACACCTCGCCATCTCCATGAGTGACCTGTTCTTTCGTTCAGCAACTCCATTCTGTTGAGGTGTATATGGCACTATACACTGGTGTTTTATCCCACGTTCAGCCAGAAATGCATTAAAATTAGAAGACATATATCCCCCCCCTCGATCTGAATGGAGGGTGCCCATTTTACATGCTGATAGATTTTCAACCAAAACCAAAAACTGTTTGACACTGCATTTTGCCCAAAATACAGCCTTCACAAACATGTTTTCCAAGTGCCTCAAGTTTGGGCAAAGAGGACACCATTTCATATTTCTCCAGGCGTAGCAAACTAGCAAAATTCTGATGAACAAAGCATGCATGCCAAAGCTTTGCATCTGACATAGCCTGAGAATCATTTACTGCACATGCCAAATCATTTACAGATCTTTCATAGTCTATGAGCTTATACAGCCCATGACATAAAATGCCAGAAGCAATAATCACATTGCCATTTGATAGATCATGAACTGTACACCTGTCATCAACAAATTTCACAACCAAGCCAATCTTGGCTAATGCAGAAACTGATAACAGGCTCTTCTTGATCCCTGGCACAAATAAAGCATCTGACAAAGTGAAAGAACTACCATCAGCAGTAGTCAAAATTATCTTACCAACTCCCATAACAGGATAAGAGGAGTTGTTGGCGCATGTAACAGTATTCCCTGTAGGGGCAGGCTCGAGTGAAGAGAAGAAACTGCATTGCGAGGTAATATGTTTGTTCGCCCCACTGTCAAGTACCAAACATCTGAGTCTACTGCAGACATGCACTGCTCATGAGAAGATGGGTCAAAACTACAAACCGTAGTAAACGCTAATTCTTCTTCCTGCACAAGATTAGTAGACTCTATTTTTGGTGTAGAGGCTTCTGCAACATCCATTCCAGCCTCTTTCTTCTTTGCCTCTTTTGCAGCCAGTTTTGGATAGTTATTTATGATATGATCATTCCCTTTACAGTACTTACAAAACAATTTCTACTTTTCTGATTTTTTTCTCATATTTTTCTTGGTTCTTCGAATGTGCAGCATTTGCAGATTTCTGCTTACTAGTAGAAGAGCTCCATTTTCCTTTGCCCTTCTAACTAGCCAGGAAAGCTTGATCTGCAACACGCATAATGGACTTGTTCTGCCTGGACTGATCTTCCTGCAATAGAACAGAGACTAACTCCTCAAATGATAAGGCATTTGGATTACCTTTCATCATTAACCGAAGAACTCTGATATGAATCAGGAAGACCATTCAGAACGGTCTGCACAAGTGAGCTATCTGGTATAACCTCATCAACAGAAATCAACTTTCCTTCAAGCCTTTGATCTTTGTTAGGAAATTGTCCATAGAATCACCTTCATTCATGTGCTCACTCTCCAAATGTTTTTGGAGGTAAGCAACACGAGCCTCATTCCTAGCTTGGTACAATGTGGTAAGTGTATCCCAAGCATCCTTAGCTGTTTTGCAAGAGCGAACATGATTAATAATGGCACATTTGACAGACAAAACTATCAATGCATGTTCCTAGACATCTCTGCCATCCCAACGAGTCTGCTCTGCAGTGGGTGCAGCAGAAACTGTAGCACGAACAGGAATATGCAGAATACCATCATCTTCGACACCTTCTGCATCAGCTTCAGTACCTGCAGTTGTAATAGTTGCAGGTGTGATAAGACGTTTTTTGACACCTTGTACAATGTTCCACAGTCCTTTTGCAACCAACACATGTCGCATCATATAAGCCCATAACGGGTAGTTGGTACCATCCAACTTATCCTCAATAGCCAACATACGGAATACATCACTGCTTTTAGCCATGGCCAGTGACTAAAATACCTTGATGCAGAAAATTGACTGTATCTCAAAAAGTTGAACAGAACTTCCGAGAAGAATTTTGCTAGACCTATAGCAGACTTCGAGACGCTTATACTGACGGACAAAAATTGGTATATACCTTTGGCACAAAAAGACAAAATAGCCTACACAAGCACTGCAGTAGTACGTTCGGAGGCCGAGACAAGCTCAGATCGCGATTTTGGCACCATATAGTGAAGCCGTTTTGATCTCAAAAACACGCTGAGTATGCTCACCAAAATTCGTGCGATTTTGAGACTGCAAACGGAGGAGTGTCGATGGCACCCTAGATGAAGCAACGACCTTCACTGATACCAATTGTTGGAGTTAGACATCTGCGGAAGCACGCAAACAACACAAGGAAGAAGAAGAAGCTTGGAGCATAACACACAATACTGAATGTATTACTAGAGAATGTACATAGATAAGTAGCCCATTAGGGCAATAGGTGTATATACAAGCCGGGGGAAAAAAACCTCCTAAAGAGGGAAAAAAGTGCCGCGTGAATCATTTGCCCCGATTGCAAGAATGACTACTATTTAAGTAGTATAGTTGTGGCTGCACATAAGCATTGGTCAGTCTATCGCATGGATGTCAAATCAGCATTCCTGAATGGAGACCTCAAGGAGGAGGTATATGTGTCTCAACCACCAAGGTTTGAGGCTCCTCATTCAGAGAACAAAGTCTGTAAGCTAAAGAAGGAATTATATGAGTTGAAACAAGCCCCTAGAGCATGGTACCAACGGATAGATAAGTATCTCTTGGATCTAGGTTTCAAAAGATGTGCTTTTGATGGTAACCTATATGTTCTGTAGAAAGGAGGGAAGGCAATTGTGCTTGTACTCTATGTAGATGACCTTCTGATTACATGAAATGATGATGCTCTTCTTCAACAAACAAAAGATGCCCTAAGTTCAGAATTTGAAATGATAGACTTGGGTTATAGATGATCTATGTGAGCCTAGCCATTAGCTTAGGTAGGGCATAAACTTCTGGCCCATTGGGTTGCTATTCAAGGCCAAAATAAAGGCCCTATGGTGTCGCACGATTTCCCCATAGAACCTTAATGGGGGAGTGCAGAGGGGGGCTTGCCCCCTTCTACGAGGTCCGGAGGGCCTATCCCCCTGGCCCGTAGGGCCTAGACGGTAGGATTTTTGGTCGTGGAGATATTGTCAGATTGTACCTTTTGCCGACTATTGAGTATCTCTCGACTACGTTTATCTATACCAACTCCCCTTGTAAAAGCTATATAACATTGGCCTAGGTCCGACTTTACATAGCATTGCACACTAGTAAGCCCTTCATCTAGAGTTTGTCTAGATCTCCATCTAAGCTCCACATTGGGAGTGCATGGGTGGACAGCACCATCGTTGTAATTGCATTATGCTCGGCAATATGAGAATTTGAGTTCTCTATCTCTTAGTCTGCATCTATATTTGTCTCCATTTGTCTCTCAACTTTGTCTATGGGTCTATTCTGTTGTGCTGTTATTTTCATACATGGTCTTTTTCATGAGTGCATGAATCAGCTTAGCACTGCTACACTATATGAGGTAATTACCCTTGTATGAGTAGCATATATCAAGCTACCTACTAAGCTTTGGTATTTTTTAATGTCTTCAATTTCCTCACCTTCATAAACACTAAGTTTATGATTTATCTCCAAAGGTGTACATCTAGGTTTAGTGTTCTCCATTTTGAACTTAAGAAGTAGATCTTGAATGTATCTCCTATGAGTCAAATACATTCCTTCATCTGTGTATATGACCTCTATACCTAAGAATAATGTGAGCTCACCTAAATCATCACACATTACAATTATATCATCTACATATACACATGGATAGATAACCTCATTGTGATCTATTTTGATGAACAGAGAAGGATCTGAGTTGCTAGGTCTGAACCCTTGATCTTGGAGGTATGTAACCAACCTGTAATTCCAAGCTCTATGAGCTTGTTTCGATCCATACAATGATTTTTTAAGTATGCAAATATAAGATTCATGATTAGGGTTTTCAACACCTGGAGGTTGTGACATGTATACCTCTTCACTTATCCAAGCATTTAGAAATGCATTTTTACATCAAGTTGGAGGAGTCTCCAATTTCTTGGAGCAGCTACACTTATCAATGTTATGATTGTAGTCATATTTGCAATTGGTGAGAATGTTTCCTCATAGCTTATACCATGAGTTTGTGAGTATCCTTTGGCAACTAATCTTGCTTTGTACCTGCATTTGATCCATCAGGGTTTCTTTCAACTTTATATACCCATCTGCAACGAGTTACCTTTTGATTAGGTGACATTGGAACCAAATCCCAAGTGTCATCTCCTTCAATGCATCTTTTCCTTCTTTCATGGCCTTTTCTCAATTAGGATTTCCCTTTGCCTCCTCATAGGTTGAGAGTTCTTCTAAAATTGAGTCTTTTGCTAAGTATATTGAATGCTTTGTAACAAATGTGGAATCATATCCATACCTTTCTAGTTGTTTCTTCTCTCTTGTTGATCTTCTAAGAGCTTGCTTAGAGAATTATCCACACTCCTACATCTTTGCTTTACCTCTTGACTTCCATAGTTTGAAATCCTTTTCCATTTCATCTTCGTTATCATCTATATCACTTTTTGGATCTTGGACCTGTGTATCATGCTTGTTTCCTAGTTGATGAGAATCAGAATCAAGATCAAATAGTAGAGTTACCTTTTGTTTGTCTTCATCATACCAAGACCTGTGTTCTTCAAACAAAATATCCCTACTTGTAGTGAATTGCTTGGTTGAAGGATTTTAGAACCTGTAACCCATCTGAGTTGAGTCATACCCAATAAATGAAAGAACTTGCAGAAGCTTGTAAGAGGTAGAAAAGTGAGTTCCGAAGCAACGAAGTTTGGTCCAATCAGCCAAAACAAGACCAGACCTTGAGCTTATGGAGACTCAAATAGACCTTATAGGCATGTGATAAGTGTATAAAATGCACTATGTTCTTTGGAGCATCAAGGAGAAAGAGTCGATATAAAACAGATAGGTTTGCGCATTGACTAGCTCAAAAAACTTACTATCTTTGGATGAGACAATGAACTTCAACTTCTCATAGCCACCAATGTGATTACAATTAGAATAAATCCTTTTGGGTGAGTGATACACATAGAATTGAGTGTATAGAATGCACAAGAGTACAATAAATAAGCAAAATATTCTTTTGGAATGAACCAGACACTCAGCAGTGGTTCCTCCTATTTTTTTCAAAATGCACAAAGATAGACCTCGAGATATAAAAACTCCAATTCCTTCCAATCTACTAAACCAAATGATTTGAACATTTATACACATACACTTTAAAGTAATGAATTTCCAATGAGTGCTCACTCATCCAATTTAGAGCTTTTTAGAGAGAGCAGAAGCCTCTGCAAGCTTACTGTTGTTGAAGAAGATGATGAAGAAAAATGAAGGAGCAAGACAATGATGGCCACAAGTGTATGTATATTGCTTCCATATAATGTACAAGTGATTTGAAGTCTTTATATAGAATCTTGAAGTGCTCCACAACTTCTACAAGTGGATTTTGAATTCAAATGAAGGCGGGATTAGTTATTGGAGAGAATCAATTCACTTTCCTACAATCTAGGAAAAGTGAAGATCTAGAATGATCTACATTTAGTTGATTGATTCATTCATCGATTGCAACTCAACCACCTCATATTTGTGGAATTTGGGCTCTCTTTTTATCCTTTTACATGTGTAAAGCTCTAGCTTTTACAATGGTAAATGATCCATGAAAAAGCTTTTAAAAAATACACTAAATGACCATAGATAAAAGAACGCTTCAGTGGATATTCTTTCGATGTAATCCAAGCAATAGCTTTTGATGTAGATCAAATACACCTCAAGCATAGTCTAAGCTTGATGTTCCAATAGCTCCCCCTCAAGCTAAAATATGCTTGAGTCTTCATTCTCGAATAGGTTGAATACCTAACATAGCTTTGAATCTACAAAGCGTTATTCCATCAAGTGACTTCATCATCATATCTGCTACTTGCTTTTCAATTGGAACAAAAGAAATGTCAATCTCATTTTCCATGAGCTTCTCCCTGATAAAGTGGTAATGAACCTCTGTGTTTGGTTCTTACATGAAAAATAGGGTTTGCTACTAGATGCATGGAACTTACATTATCTCCAAATATGTGAGGTTTGGAACTCACAAGTCCCAAGTTTGTATACAATGCTTTTAACCATATTGCCTCTTGAGTTGCTATGGTCAAACCTTTGTACTCTACTTGAGTTTACAATAAAGCAAATGTTGGTTGCTTCTTGGAACTCCATGATACTAGCTTTGAACCTACAAATGCTAAGTAACCAGAGGTACTTCTTCTATCATCCTTAGCTCCTTCCCAATCTGCATTTGAATAGATTTTGATATCCAAATCTGAAGTGTAAGGATAGAATAAACCTTTATTGATTGTACCTTTGAGATACTTAAGTACCCTCTTAGCTACATCCATGTGTGGTCTTCTTGGTGAGTGCATGAATTGACTAAGCACTCCCACACTATATGAAATGTCTACCCTTGTATGACTAGCATATATCAAGCTATCTAGATCTGATATTCTTTAATGTCTTCAATTTTCTCACCTTCATAAACACTAAGTTTATGATTCATGAACCTGTAGGTTTAGTGTTGTCCATTTTGAACTTAAGAAGTAGATCCAAAATTTATCTTCTCTGCGTCAAATACATTCCTTCATCTGTGTATATCACCTGCATACCTACGAAATATGTGAGCTCACCTAAGTCACTAATTTTGAACTCCTCTTGCATGTGTCTCTTGATCCTTTGAATGCCATTTAGATCATCACCTATCACAATCATATCATCTAGATATACACATAGATACATAACCTCATTGTGATCCCTTTTAATGAATAGAGAAGGATCTGATTTGCTAACTCTAAACCCTTGATCTTGAAGGTATGTAACCAACCTATAATTCCAAGCTCTAGGAGCTTGTTTCAATCAATACAATGCTTTCTTAAGTCTGCAAACATAAGATGCATGATTAGGATTTTCAAAACCATGAGGTTGTGACATGTATACCTCTTCAATTATCCAACCAATTAGAAATGCATTTTTTACATCAAGTTGGAGGAGTTTCCAATTTCTTTTAGCAGTTGCACTTATCAATGTCCTTATTGTAGTCATCTTTGCAACTGGTGAGAATGTTTCCTCATAGTCTATACCATGAGTTTGTGAGCGTCCTTTGGCAACTAATCCTGCCTTGTACTTGCAAACTAATCCATCTGAGTTTCTTTTAACTTTATATACCCATCTCCAACCAATTACCTTTTGATTGGACGATGCTGGAACCAAATCCCAAGTTTCCATCTCCTTCAATGCATCTATTTCTTCTTTCATGGCCTTTTGCCAAGTAGATTGAATGCTTTGCAACAAATGAGGAATCATATCCATACCTTTCTGGTTGTTTGTTCTCTCTTGTTGATCTTCTGGGAGCTTGGTTAGATCATTCTCCACACTCCTCAATCTTTGCTTTGCCTCTTGACTTCTATAGTTTTTAATCATTTTCCCTTTCATCTTGGTCATCATCTGTATCACTTCTTGGATCCTGGACCTGTATATCATGCTTGCTTGCTAATTAACGAGAATCAAAATCAAGATCATATGGTAGAGTTACCTTTTGTTTGTCTTCATCATACTAAGACCTGTTTTCTTCAAACACAACATCTCTACTTGTAGTGAATTGCTTGGTTGAAGGATTATAGAACTTGTAACCCATCTGAGTTGAATCATACCCAATAAACACTACTTTTGTTGCCCTTTCATCTAGCTTACCTCTTATTTGTGATGGTACATGAACGTAAGCTTACCAAGCAAACACCTTGCAATGTCCAAGACTAGGTTTTCTTCCATGCCATGCTTCATAAGGAATCATACCTTGAAGTGATTTGGATTGTAGTATATTGACAAGGTACACATCAGTTGAAATAGCCTCTACCCATAAATAATGAGGCAACCTCTTCTCTTCAAGCATTGTTCCAGCTGATCCAACCAATGTCTTGTTTCTTCTCTCTACAATTCCATTTAGTTGAGGAGAGTACCTAGTATTCACTTCTGTTTTGATACCTTTATCCTACAAGAACTCATCAAACTCTTTGGAGAAGTATTCTCTCCCTCCATTAGATATGAGCTTCTTGAGTGATCTACCTTTATGATTCTCCACATGTGCTAGATACTTTTTGAAGCAATCAAACACTTCATTTTTACTCTTGATAAAGTATAGAATAGTCCATCTACTATGCTCATCAATAAATGAGACATAATACCTTGATCCTTCCAATGAAGGTTCTTGACTCCGTCCCCATACATCTGTACGTGCTATGTCCAATAAGTTTTTGTGGATGTAGCCTTTGTGATTGAATGGTTATCTTCGTGCCTTCCCAATCTGACATGCATCAGATATTTTGATCATGTGTTGCTTTGATATATTTGGTAGTCCTAGAACACTTTGATCCCTACATATATCCTTCAAGGTTCTTTCATTCATATGAGCAAGTTTCTTATGCCACAATTCAAGCTCACTTAGGGTTTGAGACCCAAAAGTGAATAGAGCTATGTTCTTGGTTTCTCCTACTTCAAAAGTAAAGATCCTACCATGCTTCTCACCTCTCGCCATCTTCTTGAAGCCTTGACATGGATCTTCCACAAAAGCTTCATGTTGGGTGAACCTAACTTGCAAGCCTTTTTAACTATTTGGCCTACACTTATTAGGTTTTTAGTGATAGTGGGTACATAGAGAACCTTACTGAGAATGTTTTTCTTGCCATTGGAAGCTTTGACATTACCAATCTTCTCCACATTGTGTTTCGTATCATCCCTTGTTTGTACTTCATGTCTATTCTTTGGACTTTCCAAGTCAGATAGAAGAGCAATATTGCCTGCAACATGATTTGAACATCTTGAATCTATGTAGAACAAATGATCATCTTCTTTACCTTCTTCATGTGCATACTCTTCTGAATAATTTTGAAGTCCCTTCTATTATGGCCTCTGTTGTTATTGTTGAAGTTGTGTCCACCTCTACCTCTATTGCTGTCATATCCACCTTTTCCAGTTCCTTTTTGGGTTTTCCCATTGAACCAGTAATTCTGAGTGGTGTGGTTGGTCTTATCACATATGGCACAAGGTTGAACATTCTAAAATTTGGCTTTGGCATGCTTTGGTCCTTTCTTCATCCCTTTCCACTTGCTCTTGCTTAAGGAGTTGGCTTGGGAAGTCTCCACTTCATCTTCTTCCTTCTTCTTGCCTTTCAACTTCTTGTCCTTCTTACTTGCATATAGAGCACTAGTTGAATTACCATGATAGGAGTTACCTTCCTATATGCTATTGTTGGCCTCTTGATTGAAGAGTTGTCCAGGAAAGATGTCGAAGTCTTGAGTTTGCACATCCATGATGAGATCATAAGCCGTGGTGAAGGATTGTCATTGCTTATCACTTTGAATCCCATTGAGAATATGCCTTATGATAGTCTCTTCTTTAGTCAACTCTCCAATGGATGCTAACTAATCCGCAACCTCATTGACCTTTGTAACAAACTCTGTGATGGTTTGTTTAGGTGTCTTCTTCATTTGGTTGAACTCGTTCCAAAGATGATCTTTTCTTGCTTTTGTACTTACAGAAAAGAAAGTCTCTAGGACATCCCAAGTCTCTTGAGATATCTTGCATCCTCTAATGTGTGGTAATAGAAAGTTAGAGATAGAATTTAGTATGTATGACCTTGCTTGAGCATCCCTTGTGCACCAAAGTCTGAGCTTATCTATCTCCTCTTGTGTATGTCCTCCTTTGAATCTTGGAATAGGCATAGCCTCATCACTTGCTACAATTCCATAAAGATTTATACCTTGCAAATAGGACTCCATTTTGATTTTCCAAGCCACTTAGTTGTGCTGATCAAGCTCCTCAACCATTGGCAAAAATCCATCAGCATCTTGATCTAGCCCTATACCAGTAAAAGAACTTAGAGAAGCTTGTAGGAGGTAGAAACATGAGTTGCAAAGTGATGAAGTTTGGTCCAGCCAACCAGCACAAGACCAGCCCTTGAGCTTATGGAGACTCAAATAGATGTTATAGGCATGCGATAAGTGCAATAAAATGCACTATGTACTTTGGAGCGTCAAGGAGAAAGATTCAATACAAAACAGATAGGTTTGCACATTCACTAGCTCAAAAAACTTACTATCTTTGGATGAGACAATGAACTTCAAATGCTCATAGCGACTAGCGTAATTACATTTAGAAAAAATCTTTTTGGAGGAGTGATACACATAGATTTGAGTATATAGAATGCACAAGAGTATAAGAAATAAGCAAATTATTCTTTTGCAATGAACTAGACACTTAACAGTGCTACCTCCTTTTTTTCAGGAATGCACAGAGATAGACCCCGAGACAAAAAAATTGAGATTTCTCCAATCTACTAAACCAAATTCTTTGAAAATTAATACACATAAACTAGACAGTAATAACTTTTGAAAGTGCTCACTCATCCAATTTGGAGCTGTAATAAAGTAATTCTATGGTCTAGGGATCCGAATGCTTCAGACATATCTGAAATCGGACATCATTTGGTCACTTGTCTGTAGGACCAAAGATCTCAAGAAGAGACTCAAGAATAAGTTCATGTGCTCTCATATTCAATTGATCCACTTAGTCTAGTGGTTAAGTCTCATGGTTGTGAAGGAGGAGGTCTTGGGTTCAATCCCCATGGGGAGCATGGGGAGAGAGTTTTGCCCAAGTAGCTCTAGAGCCTTCTAACTCAAGTTAACGTGAGTTAACTTGAGACCAATGGACTTAACTCGAGAGGTGAGTACAACTACCACTAGTGGACTCTAGTGGAAGGTAGTAAAGCAGTGGTCGAGATCACTCCGGCCACTAGTAGACTCTAGTGGTAGATATCAAAGGAGTGGAGGAGATTGCAAATGCACTTGTGGACTCTAGTTACATTTGTGGTCCTCATTAGAGGTAATACCAAAAACTTCAAAATTCTTGTCAAGAATTGAAGCAAGAAGGTTCTCTAATTAAGATGTTTTAGACTTTTGGATAAGTATCACCCACACATTAATGTGAATATAAAATAGGGTGGTATGGGACACCAGATTTTATGCTCAGATTGATGTAGGAAAGATTGTATGGGACATCGGACCGTGGGATGATAATTATCTTTTAGTCCTAGTTTGGATCTTGAAGTTGAGTTTGATCCTCAAGAGAATTAAGACTTGAAAGAAGGAGATTAATTCCAGGAGGATAAAAGTAGTATCCTAAGAAACTTCAAGATAACTTCAAAATAAAGAAACAGAAGATATGAAGTAAGTAACTTCCAAGGTCTTCTTAAAATGCTTCAAGATAAAGTGTTGTTAGTTCGGAAATATTTAATAAATTTCTGAAAAAGTTGGACTTTGAGTTGATCTTTTCAACCAAGGATTTGATTGACTAAGTCAAGCTTCAAGTTCCTAGTGTAACTTGGTAAATTCACTCTTTTGACTCAAAGAAATGCACAAGAATTGCATTCCCAGTAAGAAGTCAGAAAGACTGAATATGACATGAACCTAGTCTCAAGTAAAGCATTATTTGAATACAAAACTCATCAATAGAACCTCAGTGGGTCAACACACTGATGTTGGTTACCACATTAGTAACTTGTGGTTGGATGATGTTTTTGATTTGCTTTGAATCTTTTTGAGAATCCAACTTATTTCTCTTAAAGATAGATAAATGCTTCAATACCTTGTTGAAACAGATCTTTAGGAAGATTAAAGTCCTGAGTCATCTAGACTTTGACTCATAGTGACCTTACGTATCTTCGAAGTTTGAATTGGTTGTACAAAGTTTTAATTTTTTTTTTTTGCTTTCCAAAACTTTTGGAATTGACTCATACATGGTATCTGATTCCTTTTGCAAAAGACCAGGGTTAGCCGGTTAGAATTAGATAACTAAATTGAACATCCAATCTTCAAAAGATAATAAGTCTAAGTGGACTTATTTATTTGAGTTTGCTTCAAGTTATAGCATAAATGATTTCTTAGAGTCCAGTATACTCTAGAATAGAGAAGTTAGGAATTGCTCAATAGAATGACAATTCCCAAGATACTTTTAGCACAAGTCTTTGAGAAAAGTATCTTAAGTTGGATAAATTTTCATTTTGAATTTGTATTGGTCAAGTTAGTATGGTTGACTCAACCGAAATGGTAAACTTTCTCCTATAGTTTACATAGGATTTTTTAACTCATTAGGACAAAGTAGTCCTCTAGCTGGGTGAAAAAAATCAAATGTTGGATCAAAGTAAACCATTGTACAAACATCTCAAATAGATGTTTGAGACAACCAAATTTCTCGTTTTCCAAAACAAATTCAAGAGAATCAAGAGTTCTTAAAGTCTTGTGAGGGATAGGAATCCCACCTTTGTTACTAAGTCCATGCGCCAGTCATGCCCGGAAATGGACTAGTAATTTGAATCCACTTAGTTCACATGTTTGTGCCTAGATCCCACATCCAGAAACTGTGCATTTGCTAGGGATGTTTTTAGATCCACCCTTATTATTCTTTCACTAGTTTGTACTTTGTCTAGTTCATCAAAGTGTAGCTTGAGACAGTATTTTGAATCATTTGGACAAGGACGCCACCACAGAGATGAGACATGTTCTTCCAGTTTTAGAACATGAGGCTCGAGGGATTCCTACAGTATGTATATAGCTCTATTTTTTAGGACGAAAATCTTTTCCAAGGGGGGAAGAATGTAATAAAGTAAGTCTATGGTCTAGGGATTCGACTGCTTCAGACAGATCTGAAATCGGACATCTTTTGTCACTTGTCTGTAGGACCAAAGATCTCAAGAATAGACTCAAGCATAAGTTCATGTGCTCTCATATTCAAGTGATCCACTTAGCCTAGTGGTTAAGCCTCATGGTTGTGAAGGAGGAGGTCTTGGGTTCAATCCCCATGGGGAGCATGGGGAGAGAGTTTTACCCAAGGAGATCTAGAGCCTTCTAACTGAGGTTAACGTGAGTTAACTTGAGACCAGTGGACTTAACTCGAGAGGTGAGTACAACTACCACCAGTGGACTCTAGTGGAAGGTAGTAAAGCAGTGGTCGAGATCACTCCAGCCACTAGTAGACTCTAGTGGTAGATATCAAAGGAGTGGAGGAGATTGCAAATGCACTTGTGGACTCAGGTTACATTTGTGGTCCTCGTTGATTCAAGCAGCTATATATACATGCATAAGGTTGGGAGGAGAATCATCTCTCTAGCACTTGGTGGTCCTAATCCTTGTTCTGTTGCAGGAGCTCTGTAGAGAGAGAAGCAGCCTATGCAAGCTTACTCTTGTTGAAGAAGATGATGCAAAAAAACTAAGGAGCAAGACAATGATAGCCACAAGTGTATATATATTGCTTCCATATAATGTACAAGTGATTTGAATTCTTTATATAGACTCTTGAAGTGCTCCACAACTTCTAAGACTGGATTTTGAAGGGAATCAATTCACTTTCCTACAATCTAGGAAAAGTGATGATCTAGTTTGGTCTACTTTTAAGTGATTGATTGATTCACTAATTTTAACTCAACCACCTCAAATTCATGGAATTTGGGATCTCTTTTTATCCTTTTACATGTGTAAATCTCTAGGCTTTTACAATGGTAAATGATCCATGAAAAGAAAATTAACAAATACAATAAATGAGCATAGGTAAAAGAACGCTTCAATGGATATTCTTTCAATGTAATCCAAGCAATAGCTTTTGATGTAGATCAAATCCACCTCAAGCATAGTGTAAGCTTAATGTTCCAACAATAAACACTAATTTTTTTGCCCTTTCGTCTAGCTTACCTCTTATTTGTGATGGTATATGAACATAAGCTAAACAACCAAACACCTTGCAATGTCCAAGACTAGGTTTTCTTCCATGCCACGCTTCATAAGGAGTCATACCTTGAAGTGATTTTGATGATATTCTATTGACAAGATACACAGCAGTTGAAATAGCCTCCGCTCATAGATAATGTGGCAACCTCTTCTCTTCAAGAATTGTTCTGGATGATCCAACCAATATCTTGTTTCTCCTCTCTGCAATTCCATTCAGTTGAAGAGAGTACCTGGGAGTCACTTCCCTTTTGATACCTTTATCCAACAAGAACTCGTCAAGCTCTTTGGAGAAGTATTCTCCCCCTCCATCAGATGTGAGCTTCTTTAGTGATCTACCTTTATGATTATCCACATGTGCGAGATACATTTTGAAGCAATCAAACACTTCATTCTTACTTTTGATAAAGTATAGAATAATCTATCTATTATGTTCATCAATAAATGAGACATAATACCTTGATCATGCCAATGAAATTTCTTGACTTGGTTCCCACACATCAGAATGTACTAAGTCCAATAAGTTGTTGTGGCTATAGCCTTTAAGGTTGAATGGTTATCTTTGTGCCTTCCCAATCTGACATGCATCACATTTGATCATGTGTTGCTTTGATATGTTTGGCATCCCTATACCACTTTGATCCCTACATATATCTTTCAAGGTTCTTTCATTCACATGAGCAAGTCTCTTATGCCACATTTCAAGCTCACTTAAGGTTTGAGACCCAAATTTGAATAGAGCTATGTTTCTGGTTTCTCCTACTTCAAAAGTAAAGAGCCTACCATGCTTCGCACCTCTGGCTTTCTTCTTGAAGCCTTGACATGGATCTTCCACAAAAGTTCCATGTTGGGTGAACCTAACTTGCAAGCCTTTTTCAACTATCTGGCCTACACTTGTTAGGTTTTTAGTGATAGCGGGTACATAGAGAACCTTACTCAGAATGTTTATCTTGCCATTGGAAGCTTTGACATTACCAATCTTCTCCACATTGTGCTTAGTATCAACCCTTGTTTGTACTTCATTTCTATGCTTTGGACTTTCCAAGTCCGATAGAAGAGCAATGTTGTTTGCGACATGATTCGAGCATCTTGAATCTATGTAGAGCATATGATCATCTTCATTAAAAACAATGTGTCTTCATGTGGTTGATCTTCATAATAATTGTTGTAGTGCCTTATATTGTGACTTCTATTATTGTTGTTGAAGTTTTGTTCACCTCTACCTCTATCTTCCATATCCATCTCTTCCACTTCCTTTCTAGGTCTTCCCATTGAACCAAAAATTCTGAGTGGTGTGGTTGGTCTTATCAAAGATGGCACAAGGTTGAACATTGTGACCTTTGGCTCTCATCACTCAAAAGACTAGAGGAGTTTCACATGAATGTAGAGAGGCAAATGCAGGAAACATAAGGAAAGTGAAAGGAGGTTCATGAATGATATTTGTGGCAAAAAAACTACATATTGGAATGTTTGATCTTCTACATAAACCACAATTAGATACACAACTTCAGGGCAAATGGCTTCCCCATTGGGAAGGTCCATGTAGAATCAAAGAAATGCTCCAATGGTTGTTGATGATAGGACTCAATCCTTGAAACATTGACTAGTGTTAGTATCTCTTTGGATAGAGTTTTCAATCGCACTCTATTTGGAGAGGCACAACCACTAGACAATGTTTCAAGGCTTGAGTCCTATCATCAACAAAGCAAATGAAATTCCTTGCTCCCCTAGGATTTTCTGCATTTTGGTTAGGTTGTGAATAGCCTTCTTGTTTGTGCTCTTTGTTTCCTTAGGTTTTATATTAAAAGCTGATGTTAGAAGCTTGTTTTTGGGGTATTTATCGAAATTTTGATGTCATTCAATAGCTTGAGTTAAGAGGAATTTGTTGCAAATTTTCTAGATTTTTTGGTTTTTTTTTTGTTTTTCTAGATAATTTTTCTTATCTATTGCACTTTTCTTGGATATTATAACCTGAAAATGAAATTTCTCTAATCATTTGAGTGAGAAATGTCCATGTGTAATATTTTATAGATTTTTTTCATTTATTTAAGGATTCTTTTTAGCATTTTTTGCTTTGTTTTGCGATTTTTCCTTATATTTTTATAAATTAATGAAAGAAAGCCCCTCTTGAATCCTTATATTCTTGCGATCCTCATAGTATCTCCCTTATGCTTAGCATACTCATCTTTTTCCTTTCTATTTCTCTCTCTCCCTCCCCCTATATATATATATATATATATATATATATATATATATATATATATATATATATATATATATATATATATATATATATATATATGTGTGTGTGTGTGTGTGTGTGTGTGTGTGTGTGTGTGTGTGTGTGTGTGTAATTTTTTTTCCATAGCGTGAATGTTCATGGATCTACATTCTTCTTTGGATGGCTGTTTTTTTTATTTTGGGGTCAATTTCATGTCTTTCGATATTTGTTGATTGATTTATATAACTATTTTCCCCAAAATCCCAACCTTTTCCCTTCTTTCGATCTGTTTTTCCACATTGTACATGTGATTTTTTGCATGTTCATGTTCCACATGGTCTATTTCATCTCCCAATTCCCCTCATGTTTCATATTTTTTGCATGCACCCTTCATATCATGCTCTTTTCTTGCTTTTCCTCCCCTTCAGACCCTCTACCCAACCTAGCCCATTCCAAACCCACCCCTTTCCCTCCCTTGGTCTCATATCACACCTTTCACCTCTGCCCCTCTTTCCCCATGGTTCCCCTCATCAGCTATCTTCATCCATGATGGCTACTTCGTCATGCTAGATCCCATGTTTTGATGAAGTTAAATTTTTGTGAAGTTCCTTTGCACATATTCCCTTCTTTTCTCACTAGTATGATTGCTCATTATTCCTTTTGAGGTTCTATAACAGACTTGTGTTGGGGTGGGGCCTCAAGTGCTCTTGGTTTTGCTTTTTGCTCTCCCAGATAGAGAGACCATTAGGTAGTGGGCAACAATTGAGCCTCGCAAAGTGCTTACTTGGCAAAGAGGTGCAGAGGTGGCCAATGATTTTTCAAACAGTGGGTGCATAGGTAGTGCACAATTGTTGCGCACTTGAATTTGATTACAAGTCTCAAAGGGTCTTTTGGAAGATTTTGAAGGGTTATGAAGAGGTTGGAAGGTTCAGGTGCACCCTCCCTCATGTGTACATTTTGGAGAATTCAAGGCTAAAAATGCAAAGTTTTGTAAAGAACAAAAGCTTATGTCTGAGTCCCCATTAAAATTTTGTTTTTTGTAGAGTCAATACATGCAAAATAGGATATTTTGGTTTGTACATGAGAAGTTTCTTGGATACAGAAAGGAAAAAGCATCATAAAGGACAAGAGATGGGAAGTGTGTGTACCAAGGAGTGGGAAAGTGGGTTGCACATCCAAGGCCAAGATCTTGGATACACATATGAATTAAACTTAAGATGAAGTGTGTGTATGCCAAGGAGACGACAAGCCAAGTAAGAGATATAGGAGAAAAATATACACTAAGTAAAGGGACACATATATAGATAAAAAAAGAGTGTGCAAAGTGATAGAGGGTGTAGCGAGATATAGTTTGTAGAGTGATCGAGGGTGCAGAGAGATAGAGTGTGCAGAGTGTGAAGATACTCTCCTATAGATAGTGGAGAGATTCAGAGCCAAGGAGTCATCAAGAGAGCATTTTATGCTCTCATGAGTATTGCAGGTCAACTTCATCCCAGGAAGAAGGCAACCAAGATGTGGCTATAGTAATACCAAGGAGGTGTTGTAGGTCGATAGTATAAGTGATCCAAACTTCAACCTTATTGGAGGCTTGAGTGCAAGGGTGCACAAGAGCAAGCCACTTGCGTAAGGTGAAGAAGTGGCATAGAGGTTTGCTAGTGGTTCCTTTGCTCTGAAACCGCTTATTGATGGCCGTCACGACAAAGGCTTGAACCTTGTTAAGCCTGCGGAATTCGCCGTGCCACCGAAAAGATGCTAAGCTAGAGCGATATTAGAACACCTCCATAATCAACAGTAGCTTAGCAAGGTTACTACCACTCAAACATATAAGACTGTATTTTGAATTTACTGAAATTCAACTGGAACTTCATCGGACTGTCACCAGACTGACACTGTAGTTATACCAGAATCTTACCGGAATCAACTCCTATTCTGTTTGTAATTACTTCAAGTGAATATACATGAAGTAACGAAGTGATGCGTGAACTTCCTTCACTGAATGAACTCTTTCTGAAGTTTAAGGAAAAACTTCACCAGTTCAGAATGCCTTTTTCGATTAAACTTTGTACTGTGTGTACATATCCATTTCACCGAAATCCTTGATGAATTGATAGTAGAGATGTCTAGCTATAAGATAAGCTATCTCTCATACAAAACCTTAATTTATTCTACGAGATATACTTTGTTGTTCTACCGGAAAATAAATTCACTGAAAGAACTGTTACTGACCGAAAATGCGTTTACTGAGACAACTGTAATTGACCGAAACATTCCTTTACTGAGAAAATAACTGTTAACTAACTTTATACCGTAACACGAAAATACTCAGCGTTCTTCACATACGAACAGTGCGCGCAAACTTCCACATGAACATGTGTTTTCTATTAGAGAAGATGTGTACAAACTAGCTTGGCCTCTTCTTGCTCAAGCTATGGAAACCCTCCTACACTGAGTAGTTTCTCTTTACCATCTCTCTCAGATGAATACGTGACATTTCAGGTTTCTGTTATTCATCTTTACATACGCGATCTCTGGCGTCTTCTAACCCTATTCTTGATTTCTATATGCACTCTATTTCAAACTGCGTGCTCTTCTTACGCACGTTCTTGCTCGCACTCCCTCTCTTTTTCTTATGCATGTTCTCTCTTTATATACAGTTTGATTCGGTGTAACGAACTCTAACAAACTCTGATTCTGGAAGATTCTGCGCTGTACATAATGGTCATGAATTTGTCCCTTCACTAGGGCTTTTGATTTTCTGAATACTTTGATTCCGCTTCTCTTTAACTTTCTTTTTCTTTTATGTCTGTCTGTATGTCAAATTTGTGAGTGATTCTTCAACAGCTCCCCCTCAATCACTAATTTGACTTTTCCTGTCTTTCATATATTTTCCTTTCTTTTATACCTGCCATTTCTTTGAATCTGCTTGTCTTTGTTCCATCCAAGCTCTTTGTCAAAATATCTACAATCTGATCTTTTGTTGGAGTGTATACTATTTCTATCTCTTTCTCCATTACCTTTTCCCTTAGGAAATGATACTGAATTTCTATGTGCTTTGTTCTTGCATGAAATATTGGATTTGCTGCAAGATACAACGAGCTCATATTATCTCCATGTATGATAGGTATACCTTGATCAATACCCATGCTTTTGAACAAGGTCTGCATCCATATCACTTCTTTAGCTGCTTCTACAAGTCCTTTATATTCGGCTTCTGTTGACGATAGAGCCAATGTGTGTTGTTTCTTCAAACACCAGCTCACTAGCTTATCTCCTAGGTATATCATATACCCATGCGTTGATCTTCTGTCATCTTGACTTCCTACCCAGTCTGAGTCACTGTATGCTCTCAGCTTTATATCTGACATAAAAGGATAATATAATCCTTCCTTTATAGTTCTTTTTATATATCTAAGAACTCTTTGTCTTGCAACCCAGTGTTGATCCTTCGGACAATGCATGAACTATGAGAGAACTCCCACTGCATAGCTAAGATTCGGTCGTGTTAGTGTAGCGTAAATTAGACTTCCCACTAACGACTGATACTTTCTCATATCTTTAAACTCTACACCACTGTATTTGCTGAGTTTATGATTTACTTCAAGCGGTGTTGAAGCTTCTCTGCAATTCTCCATATTAAACTTCTTCAGTAAGTTTAGGAGATACCTTTCTTGCGAAACATATACACCATGATCTATGTATGTGAATTCCATTCCAAGAAAGTATGATAACTTTCCTAGATCACTGATCTGAAACTCCTTTTCAAGTAATCTCTTTACTTCTTTAATTCCTTCCTCTGAGGTACCTGTGATTATAATGTCATCTACATAAATACAAATGTAGATCATACCTTCTTCTGTTCTCTTGATGAGTAGACTTGCATCTACCTTTGAACTTTGGTATCCAAGTTCATTGAGATATTTCACAAGTCTGTAATTCCAAGCTCTTGGAGCTTGCTTCAATCCGTAAAGTGATTTTCTTAATCTGCAAACAAAATTTGGGTATCTGGAACTTACAAACCCTTCCGGTTGTTCCATGTAGACTTCATCTGATATATATCCATTCAGAAATGCATTCTTGATATCCAGCTGACTTAGCTTCCATCCTTTCGATGCTGCCATAGCAATCACTGTCCTTATGGTTGACATCTTTGCCACCGGACTGAACGTCTCATCATAATCTATGCCATGCGTCTGAGCATAGCCCTTGATAACCAGTCTAGCTATATCTGGCTATCCTTCCATCTGAAAGTTTCTTAACCTTGAAAACCCATTTATTTCTGATTACTTTCTTACCATTTGGTTTCGGAACAAGTTCCCATGTCTTGTTCTCTTCTAGTGCGCTGAACTCTTCTTCCATTGCTTCTTCCCATTGCTTCTTCCCATTGCTTCTTCCCATTGCTTCTTGCCTTTAGCTTCATCATAGTTCTGAGGTTCTTCATCATCTTTGACCATATATGCATAATTTTTCTGAGTTATGTACGAAGTATCATAAGAATACCTTGTTGGTTGTTTCCTTACCCTGTTTGACCTTCTTGGTTCAAACTCTTCATGTGTATCTGAATACACATCTTCATCAAATCCCTGTTCATCTTCATTTCTCATACCTGATCATGTCCTGGACGTACTTGCCTGCATATGATCTTCATCTCTATTCACCTGTACAATTGATTTCCCTTTCTCTCTTCTTCTTATCTCTTCTTCAAATTGTTCCGTTGTATGACTTTGATCTGTATACCAGCTTTTCTGTTCATCAAATGTAACATCTCTGGAAACAGTAAACTGTTTTGTTAGAGGACTCCATAACCTGTAACCCATCTGTTTTTCATCGTATTTGACGAACACATATTTCTCTGCTTTTGGTTCAAGCTTATGTCTGAGTTGTGATGGTACATAAGCGTAAGCTACTGATCCAAACACTTTACAATGATCAAGTGTTGGTTTCTTTCCCCACCAAGCTTCATAAGGGGTCATTCCATCTAAAGTTGTACACGGTAATCTGTTTACCAAGTATGTAGCTGTATTTACGGCTTCAACCCAAAGATAGTTTGGACAATCTTTTTCCTTTAGCATAGCTCGTGCAAACTCAATTAGAGTTTGGTTCCTTCTTTCTGCTACACCATTTTGTTGTGGTGTATACCTGCAGGTTATTTCTCTCTTAATACCTGCATTCCAAAGATAATCATTGAATTCTCAAGAGAAGTATTCTCCCCCTCCATCAGAGCTCAGTCTCTTAAGCTTTCGACCTGTGAGTCTTTCAGCATATGCATGAAAATGCTTGAAGGTTTCAAATACTTCTTATCTTTCCTTCAAAACATATAACGTTGTCCATCTTGTTGCATCATCAATGAAAAGAACATAATACCTCGATCCGCTGATTGATCCTTCTTTCGTTGGACCCCATACATCTGTATGAATGAGTTCAAGTACTCCATCATGTTTGAATCCTTTCTTCTGGAACGGTAACCTGTGGGCTTTTCCCATCTGACATGCTTCGCACTTGTGAATCATGTGTTGGTTCTGTACATTCGGTAATTCCAGTACTGACTGATTCGAAATCATAGCTTTAATTCCTTTTTCATTAAAATGACCTAATCTCTTATGCCAGAGATCAAGTTTTGTAATCACCTTTTCACCATGTGTGAGCAACGCTTGGCCAATGTTCCCTTGTACTCTTAAAGTAAAGATTCTACCTTCTTTCTTACCAGAGACGATCTGATGATATCCATTCTCGGGATCTTCTACAAATACTCCTTCATTTGTAAATCTGACCTGGAAACCTTTCTCAACTATCTGTCCTACACTAATTAAATTTTTCGGTATTGTCGGAATATACAAAACATTGGTTAGCAAATTTGCTCCACTCTTACATTTCACTTTTCCAATTGAATGTACACTATGCCTCGTATTGTCACCTGTTTGAACAGTATGATTGGAACTTCCTTTTTCCAATTCTGACATCAGCCCTATATTTCCTGACAAGTGATTAGAACATCCAGAATCAATGTAAAATACCTTTAGGTCTTCGTTATCTGATGTGCCGATTGAGTTCATCATCAATGATGTATGACTTTCATTCTGTGTGTCATTTGCATAGTTGTTGTAGGTGGTGTGTAGGATTGATTCTGTCCCCAACTTCTTGCTCCACCTCTACCATAGCCTCCTCTTTGATTCTGTCTACCTCTTTGAAAGTTGCTCTGATATCTTCCGCTTCTGCCTCTGCTATTACTGTTCTAACTTTGATTTGATCCTTGTTGATTGTGCCAACAATCATGAGCCAGATGATTATTTAGTCCACAGATCCAGCAAGCCTTCTTGTTGTTATTTTGGCTACTTCTTCCTCTTCCAAAACTTCTTGCTTTTCCTCTGCCAGTGCCTTTACCTCTTGCATAATAAGCCTGAGAACTCGACTCTTCTTCATCTTTTGACTTGCCTTTATCTTTCTTCTTGTTCTTCATGTAATTGCATAACTTTGTCCTTTATCTGCATCTCCTTTCAGGTCTTGCTCATATGTGAGCATCAAACCAAGCAACTGATTTAAATCTGGTACAAAATGATTTAAAGAAAGTTCAGTTGAGAGTATGAAAGGTTTCCACCTTTCATCTCCTCTCAAACCTGTTAGTAGTTGTGCTATCAATCTGTGATCTTCAACATCTTCATTTATGGATCCGAGACTATCTGCTAGATCCTTCATCTTAGTAACATAGTCACTAATGCTTTGACTCGACTTCTTTTTGAACGTTGTGAATTCGGACCATAAGCTAGCCTTCCTAGCTTTCGTAGTATTTTGGAAATGATCTTCCAACACACTCCGTATGTCCTCCGCTTTCTCCAGACCTCTAATGTGCGGTAGTAGATGATCTGTAACGGTATTGTAAATGTAAGCCCTTGCCGTTGCATCTTTCTTCTGCCACAGCTTCAAGGCTTCTAATTCTTCTTTTTCCAGTTGACTATCATCTTTGAAAGTCGGCTTCTTTTCTTCTCCGATCACATACATCATTAAGTCCTTACTCATAAGTAAGGCTTCCATGCGCATTACCCATGCGAGATAATTATCTCTGTCCAATTTATCAATTTGGACATGATCTGCCATGATCTTCTTGTTTTTGTTACTTCCGATGAGTGTAATGTTGAAAAGAGTTTACCTTTTGTAAATCTTTACCTTGAGACTGACTTCGGAATGTTTCTTGACACCGTTTGCTGTTGATCTCTTCAGCTTCACCTTTCTTATGAAAGTTTTTCGAATTCTTTTGTAACTTCACTTCCGTTTGCCTTTTGAGAATATTTCTGCTCTTCAGAATCTTTCTCGTTCTGAAACCACTTGTGTGGTGAACCGGCTCTGATACCACATGTTGGTGGTTCCTTTGCTCTGAAACCACTTATTGATGGTCGTCATGGCAAAGGCTTGAACCTTGTTAAGCCTGCAGAATTCGCCGCGCCACCGAAAAGATGCTAAGGTAGAGCGATATTAGAACACCTCCATAATCAACAGTAGCTTAGCAAGGTTATTGCCACTCAAACATATAAGACTGTATTTTGAATTTACTGAAATTCAACTGGAACTTCACCGGACTGTCACCAGACTGACACCGTAGTTATACCAGAATCTTACCGGAATCAACTCCTATTCTGTTTGTAATTACTTCAAGTGAATATACATGAAGTAAGGAAGTGATGCGTGAACTTCCTTCACTGAATGAACTCTTTCTGAAGTTTAAGGAAAAACTTCACTAGTTCAGAATGCCTTTCTCGGTTAAACTTTGTATTGTGTGTACATACCCATTTCACCGAAATCCTTGATGAACTGATAGTAGAGATGTCTAGTTATAAGATAAGCTATCTCTCATACAAAACCTTAATTTATTCTGCAAGATATACTTCGTTGTTCTACCAAAAAACACGTTCACTGAAAGAACTGTTACTGACCGAAAATGCATTTACTGAGACAATTGTAATTGACCAAAACATTCGTTTACTGAGAAAATAATTGTTAACTAACTTTATACCATAACACGAAAATACTCAGAGTTCTTCACATACGAACAGTGCGCGCGAAATTCCACATGAACATGTGTTTTCTATTAGAGAAGATGTGTACAAACTAGCTTGGCCTCTTCTTGCTCAAGCTATGGAAACTCTCCTACACTGAGTAGTTTCTCTTTACCATCTCTCTCAGATGAATACCTGACATTTCAGGTTTCTGTTATTCATCTTTACATACGCGATCTCTGGCGTCTTCTAACACTATTCTTGATTTCTATATGCGCTCTATTTCAAATTGCGCGCTCTTCTTACGCACGTTCTTGCTCGCACTCCCTCTCTTTTTCTTATGCACGTTCTCTCTTTATATACAGTTTGATTCAGTGTAACGAACTCTAACAAACTCTGATTCTGGAAGATTCTACGTTGTACATAACGGTCGTGAATTTGTCCCTTCACTAGGGTTTTTGATTTTCTGAATACTTTGATTCCGCTTCTCTTTAACTTTCTTTTTCTTTTATGTATGTTTGTATGTCAAATTCGTGAGTGATTCTTCAACAAGGTTGAATGCACAAGTAATTGGAAATATTTAGTTGTACTTGTGTGTACTTTTTGTCCTAAAAGTGTTATACACAATGAGTACTTTTTTCTTATCCTTGAAAACAAAAGCAATTGTAATCTTGTATCTTAATCAAGGCACAAAGGACTTTTGGGTGCATTCCATACCACCGAATCCACTTTAGTGATACTATAGACATAGACATCCCATACCATCCGGTTTACACTCTCACTTTAGTGTAGACAATCTTAGCTCTTACCTAGGGATTAAAAAAGCTTTTTTTGTCTCATTCTAATCACGTACAATCAAAATTCTTGTAAGTTATATCTTTACCAAATCTTGATTTGTCCTTGAGAAGACTTTGGAGATTGAATGTTAATTGAACTGTTTCTTTGATCAAAAGCAATCAAAAGTATCTTTGTAAATATCATTTGATAATAGATCTAGTATTCTCATACTACATATTATCTATTGATATAACTAGGTATCTATCTCAAAGGATATAGTCATGTGTCAATCATAAGCTTAGCCAAACGGTTATATCTTCAACCATGTTGGGAAATCGTTGCTTGCTCATAGGACTTATTCTAGAGTAATAATATTTAGAATATCTTTCAGCTCTTAAATTATTATGTTCTCCAAATATGGATCAATAAGTTACCACTCTTCATTCCTAAAGAAACTCTCTTGAACGCTTCAATTGGATTATATTTCTTGTTAAAATGGAAGAACCTTATTAGGAAAGAAATAAGTTTTTCAAATGGATGAAATTTTCAACCATTTGTTGTCTTTGCTTGTCACTTTATGACATTCTCTTCCTCCCTGAGTGGATCATTGTCCTCAATGATTAGCTATTGAAGCTCTTAAGGCCTTTAAATTTCTTAAGATCTTTCATAATTATGAGGGATTTACTTTAGATTAACCCATGACTATGTATAGGGTTTCATATAGTCTTCAGTTTCTATTTTAAATATCTCAAGCAAAACTCTTATTGCCACTAACTTATGGTTAATAAGAAGAGAAACATTGAATGACTTGTAGCCTAAGTCTTTGGCCTTGATGATCAGGCATGCCCTCAAGATGATCGGAATGTCCAAAAGGATTCCTTAGTTTCTATTGAGTAGTAGGCCTCACTAATATTTCGATCATGTAGGATTTTTGTAAGAAGAAGCATCCTTGAGACATAAACCTATTTAGGTTCTCCTCTTCTTCGAAGTTGGGATTTTTACCTCAGGCATTAATGTTTCTTCCCCATATTCTTGATTTACAACATCTTGAACTTTCACATTAAACTCATTGAGCTTTTCATGATGTTCACTATAAATGTATAAGGATCATCTTGCACCCATGCAAGAGTCACCTTCTAACTTCATTGTTGGGATGTGCACAAATAGGAACTTGATAGGAACTCCAATTTTCACCAATGTTTCCCCCTAGGGATCTCTAAACAATGGAGCTATATTTGTTTTCGTTTCCATACACTATTCAAATGTCATATTCTCTTTTTATTCGAGACAAATATCTTGTGTATTCATGTAGATCTTGCATATGCATGTCTATGGAGGCAAATATGTTCTCTTCATCACTCTCAAAGTCACTAGGTATGGCAAAAAAAAAGTATAGGTTTTGAAGTTGATCTCATGGCACTCACTTTGGTGCACACTTTACTTCTTTGAATGACTCTCATTTGTGGTATTGTGGCATGAATAGTTGTTGTGGTGATGGTCCTTGTTGATCCAAGATGTCTTCAAAACACAGATCATACGATGGAAAGTACTTGTGGATGCGCTCCAAACTTTTTTTTTATTACATTCAAACATGCAACTCCACACTTTTTCTCTTTAAATATTTTCTCTCTTGGTCTTTTTTATCTCGAAATAAATTTTGCAATCAAATGTAAACAAGAAAGGTCAGTAAATTATACTTCATTGGAAGTGGAAGAATCCACTCTATCTAATTGGAAAATTTGATATAGAATAAGGCTTTGAAGTTTAGGAGAATATCCACATTTTAGACACAGAAAATCTCATACAAACACAAAAAAACATTCCTCTAGACTCTCATAGCCAAGCGCAATACAACTATGACCTGTTTTCCTTTTGATAGAACCCTAAAAAGTAAAATACACTCTGTAGAGTTCTTCCATGATCACTCAAGGTCCCCTTACACTTGTATACCAATCTTGGCCATAATATCCTTTGCAAGCCCTTGAATTATCTAGGTGGCAAAAATAAAATGCCCTACTATAGAGACACCAAAAATTGTCAATGACCTTGTTTATAGTTGGGAGCTAGATTTTCCTAGTTTTCAAATGCTCAATTGTAAGGATTTACTCCCAATCGCTTGAATATTGCAGTGTCTCCAATTACATCACTCAAAAAGTATCAAAATTCAATTTCCAATGTCTAGAACCACCAAAAATTAGCAAGATCAATATTTTGTGTTTGTTTGAAGTGTTGATTTTATCTCCTTATATTTTGAAAGTTTTGCTTTGAAAAGCCCTAGAAAATTGCATGTACTTGATTTAGAAAACGGCAAGTAAAAAATTTCAAGTGCAATTTTTCTTAACTTTTTTGAGAGTTTCCTGTTATGAATATTTCAGTGAGCTATACTAACTTCAGTTATGCGTTTGGGCACTTTAGTCTCATCAAAATTTCACTTGCCAAAAATTGATTTCCCTATTAGAAGACCCCATGAATTTCCATCTTGCATTTCTTGTAATTTTTGTGAACTATTGAGATAGTTATGTTATGCTTAAGATCTTCCTTACCTTTTCCTACTATAGATCACCCAAGTTCACCCAAAGATTAACTTGAAATAATTGATTTATTTGGTCATAGGACCCCAAAAATTGTCGAATCTCAATTTATAGTTTTTTGCTCTTTTTTGAGTTGCCCTAGCGTATGATCCTTCTTCTTTAGCTTTGGGTCACAAAAAATTGTTAATGACAAGGTGGAAAAAGCTTGTGGCTCACTCCAAGAGCATCCGATTTTTATCATCTTCAAATTTTATGATGTCTTTGCGTTTTTCTTGAGTGATCTCACACACATTTCAATATGTTCTCATTTTACAATCCTAAAATGCTTAAGATCCCTCAAAATCCCCCATGGAAAAAAATGATTGTCAATTTCTTTATTTTTTTCAAAAAGAATTTCAGCCGATGCCTAATCTGATTGTCAAATTTTTTGATACTTGAAGGTCCATGTAGTAGATCCATGCAAGCTTTTTCATCTAGAGACCCTCTATATAGGTCCACGTAGTAGATCAACATTTTTTCTCAGTCCCAAGTCTCTCTCTTCATCTATGAATGCTCATGCATTGAAACGCAAGGATTTTAAGTGTTTTTTTGTGAAGTTTTATGACGTTAAATCCTATTCTAATGCAAGAGTGTGATGAATAAAGTGCCTAAAAATTACTTTAAACGTACTCTGAAAAATATCTACCACCTAAAATGATGAAGAACTTAACAAAAAACTCGAAAAAAACCAAGATGAGATCTCCCGATTTTACCTAGCATCCACTTCATAACTTCAACCATTCTCAAAAGGCCTCAATTTGTAGCCATGACCCTTGGAAATAGTGCCAAAAGGTTGTTATCCCTTATAAATACAATACCAAGTAATGTCTTACCAACATATGCTCATAGAAATGCCCTCATGAATGTAAGAATTCCAAAGAACCTCAAGAGATGAAGAAGCACCACATGCAATAGGAAGATCAATGCGCATACAAAGTATGCAAGAAATCTCCTAATGGATAGATGTGGGATTGGGACACCTCAAGGACACCATGGAAACTTGAAATGAAGGAGCTGGAAGAGGAGCACAAAAAGAGATTCACCAAAAGTTCTTTACAACATTCAACTTTTATCTTTGTACTTAAGAGATTGGCCTTTTTGCTCTAAAAAGTCCTTAAAAACATCAAAATAGTCCTCTTAAGTCATATAATGTCCGATTTGAGCTATGAAAAATTTTGCGACAAACATCTAAGAGACTAGGTTAATGCTCTTAAGGCTGAAGAACTCCTTGGCCTTTATAAAATGAGTTCTTTACAAAAAATGATCTTTCTAATTATGGAAAGTGGCTTGAATAACTTCAGAAGTAGGCATATTTTGCATGGTTGATGACTCTTGTGCCTTGAACTCCTTCTCACAATGCTCTTTATTGATTTTCTTGGACTCCAAGAGGTCTTCATTGCATTCTATGGATTTTTTCTATGTTTTTGAGACTATTTGCTTCACAAAATGAGTTTTGAAATGTAAAAGTATTAGCAAAAAATTATGCATTTCCTCCTTCTTGCCTTGTAATGCTTACCCTTCAAAAAGAACCAAATCTAATAGATATTTTGTAACCTTTATTATTTGATAGCTCAAGGAAAGTGTGGCTATATCGTACTAAATAAAAATTACAAGTGCTTGCTACATTTAAGTGGTTCAAAGCACAAGTGGAAAAGGAGTTAAATGGAGGGGGATTAAAACCTTAGGGTCAAATGGATGTTGAATCATGCCATTCTTGTCAATTTATGACATTCTCTTCCCCCTTTAGTGTGATCATTGTCCTTGATGATCAAGTGTTGAAGTTCTTAAGTTCTATGAACTTCTCAACATCTAATTTCATGATTACAAAAGATTAACACATGAATGTGTTAGGGTCTCAAATAGGTTTCTAGTTTCGCTTTTGGATGTCTTTAAATCCAAATTCTTATTACCACTTTCTTATGGCATGCAGCCTAAGTCAAGCATGTCATGGATATTTATGAACTTGAGGGTCCATAAGTAGAATTTGTAGCTTAAGGTTTCTCTATCTGTGTTAAATTTTGTTGGCTTTTGCATTAAGCCAACATATAAAAAAAGATAAAAGGATAATGGTTATTGAGCCACTTGACATCAATATAACATTACTCTTTTATGTTTTAGACTTCATACAAAGAAGTAATTTGCTATTGAACCTTAAATTAGTGAACTTAATTCCTCTTTCTTGTCCAATATCCCTTGCATATGTGATTCAATTCATTGGTATGCATACTTAATGTATACCAAAGACTTATATGCTAAACATGCCTAAGGTTCAAAAAAATTGTACCCCTCCTTAAAGCATGTACGGATCTCACATTTGAAACTCCATTGATTGCAAGAATCTATAGTCATAATTTCAATTCATGCCATGCTATATTATGGTGAAACTGGTATGTTCAGTATCTCAGCATCTTTCAAAGGTGAGTCCATCTCATAGTAATGAGAAACCTTTTTCTATTCAATTGTGCCTCTAGTGCATCATTTGAATGAGCCATTTTATGCACCATTCCATGCATTATGACTTCACCTATTTCATTTGATATGCATTCTTAGATGCATTGTTCTAGCATGCAAAACAAGTGAATATGAAAGGACAATTTGAAAGTAACATCCATCCTTTGTTCCATTGCATGGTGAGGCTTATCTATTTGGCAAGCTGCTATTCCATCTTTCCAAAAAACATTTTTCATTCGTTGGGCATTTACTTTCTTACTTGTATGCCCAAATATGCCTCTAACTTTAAACTTTTAGGGATGTATGGATTCATACTTACACTATCTATCATAACAAAAAGGAAACTATATAGTAATCTAACCATAATACATGATAAATGACATATCCAATTACTCATGCCTAAGTAAAACTTCTATGAGCTTTTATGCAACTTGGATATGAGTCATGATAGTATTAACCCTTCTTGTTTCAAGCATCCAAATGTTTCGTTAATGCAAGGTGATGCTCTTAAAGAAGAACAACAAAGAGAGTTTATTTTTACTTTCCCGACATCAATTGAAGAAGTTCCCTTGAATGCTCCAAATGATGCTTAATGCATCTCATATTCTCATGCTTTCTCCTTTTGATGTAGAGAACCACCCTTCGCTCCTTGTATGAAAAGTAGAGCTTAATAGCTCTTGGGTGACCATTTGATTGAATCTTTAAAAGTTTTTTTAAAAAATTATTTTATGAAGTAAACATCATCTATCTTAAGCATGTTAGAAAATAAAAATTTCTAATATATTTTTCTTAAAAAACATACATTCTCTCCTTGGCGTATCATTGCACAAAATAACATACAAATAAAACAGAAAGAACTTAGCCTCAAAAACTCTCCTAATGACGTTGAGAATGAAGAAGGCACAATCTTTCCTCGAGCTTCATGAATTCAAACATCACCTCCATTCTTCTTCTTATGTTCTTCATGGATCATGTAGAGAGCTTTTTCAACTTCTGAAGAGGGGAGATGATAGGAATGACATTAGTACATCTCTTGATACTCTTGGACAGTATTCTACGTGGACTAAGTTCATATTCTTTTGAGGGAGTCGTTAAGAGCCAAAGAGAGTTTTTCGTTAGCTATTCTTAAAGCTCTTGGGTGCATGTGTACCCTTTTTCTCTACAAAACTGAGAAATGGGTCTGACGAGTAGTAGGTCTACCCATCCAGATCAAGTTCTATGAGGACAAATTGGATTTTGAGATAGCACGACTAGCCCATTTTGATGTAGTCCTAAGTAAAATGTGACATGCTAGGAAACAACCAATTATAGACTTTGCTTCACATGTTTACCATTTTGAGCATGAGGGGAAGTGATTACTGATTGATGGAGAGCAAGATCTGCAAGATATGTGATTGATGACTACAACCAAGTTACTCAATATCGATTGTAAGTATATCTATTCTTTGTATTTCGTTTATCCATCTTGAGTAGTGATGGATTCTTGCAGTCAAGGTAACTCTTATTGGAATGCTCAAGTACTTTAAGATAAAGTAAGCATAGAATTGAATTAGTACCAAGAGCAATTCCGACCGCTTGACCACCATTTCAAATGAGCCTGCAAGAGAAAAATGAAGTTTGCAAGGTCATGGATGAGTATAAGGAGAAAGGGCTTATTAGACCCAACTATTCACCCTTTGCAACAACATTTCTTCTAGTAAAGATGAAAGATGGAACAAATAGGATGTGCATCGACTACAAAGCACTCAATAAGATTACCATCAAGCATAGGTATCCCACACCCAGGATAGATGATCTCCTTGATGCTCTATGTGGAGCAGTTGTATATAGTAAGATAGACTTGAAAAGTGGCTACCACCATATCAGAGTTAAGGAGAAGGATGTATATAAAACAATGATCCATTTTGGGCATTATGAGTATTTAGTTATGCCATTTGATTTGACTAATGCACTTGCTACTTTCACAATGTTAATGACTGATATTTTATGTCCGTTCATTGGAAACTTTTTTGTGGATTTTGTAGATGATTTGTTGATGTATAGTAGGTCTATACATGAGCATGAAAGTCATTTAAGATTAGTATTAAATAGATCAATTATTTGTAAATCAAGATAAAACTCAATTGTTTCTTCCAGAGATAGAGTATTTAGGGCATGTACCATCGAGCGATGGGGTTTAGATGGATCCCAAGACGGTCTTAGTTATTCAAGCATGGCCTACTCCTCAAGATGAGGGGTAGTTATGTTCATTTCTAGGACTTTCTGGTTTTTATTGGAGATTCATTTCCTTTGATTCCTTGATAGTAGTACCTATGATGAATCTTCTTCAAGGAAAAGTATCATTTGCATGGAAGAAAGAGCAAATAGAGATTTTTGATACTCTGAAGCAAGTCATTTTAGAGGCTCCAATAATCAAAGAGGTAGATCCATAAAAACCATTTGAAATGGAGACAAATGCTAGTAGCATAGACATAAGGCCAATTTTGAGCCAAGATGGCAGGTCAATGGCTTTTGAAAGAAAAAAATTGAGTAATTTACATCACAATTGGCCAGTGCATGAACAAGAGTTGTATGCGATGGTGAATGCTCTCAAAGTCTAGCGACACTATCTTTATGGTGCAAACTTTAAGGTATACACAAATCACCATACACTCAAGTACTTTTGTAGTCAGCTAGATCTTTGAGGTAGACAAGCTCATTGGGCTGACTTTATAGAGGAGTTTGCTTCAAGAAATAATGGAAGCACATGTGGAAGATCCACACTTGTTACAGATCATTAGAGCCATCAATGATGACTCTATTATAGGAGATGAGGTAATTCTAGCTATTTCTTTCCCTAATAAAGAAAACAATTCAAGTGCATATTCTGATTTCACAATGGAGGATGGAATAGTCAAATAGAAAGGAAAGGTTAGCATCCAGATTCTCAAGATTTGCAAATAAAAGTCATGCATGATAACCATGATGTTCCTTGTGCAGGGCATCTTGATGTTGACAAGACCATTCAACTTGTTAGAAGAACATTTTGGTGGCATGGATTAGCCACATATGTCCACACATATGTTCAACAATGCTTTATGTGTCAGGCCAACAAGGCAGAAAGGGTTAAGACACCAAGTCTTTTACATCCTTATAGATTCTAGAGCACAATTGGGATAGTGTATCCACACACTTCATAGTGGGTTTACGATGGACCTAAAGGGAGTGGGATACTATCCTAGTAGTGGTAGATAGACTGAGCAAGATGACTCACGTCATACCCACACAAGAGATGATAGAAGCTCCATAGGTAGAAGAGCTATTTATCTAGCATGTCTTCAGATTGCACATGTTATTGACATCCATAGTTTCAGATAGGGATGTTAGATTCACAAAACACTTCTGAAAGTTTATATTTGACCAACTGAATAGTGGTGACCATCCACAAAAACATGGTTAGGCCAAGAAGGTCAGTCAGACACTAGAGGACATGTTGAGAGCATATGTTTCTGAGAGGCAGATGTATTGGGATAGTTACTTGCCATTAGTACAATTTTCTTATAATAATAGACCTCATAAAGTGACTGGAATGTCTCCTTTTGAGATGAATTATGGCATGAATCCCAGTGCTTCCAGTACCATAGGAATGCCAAAGAAACATCCTAGTGCTCCAGAGTTCCTAGCAAATCTCCAAGCGAATTCAGAAATAGCTAAAGCCAAGTTGCAACAAGCAGCTGATAGGACAAAAGAATATGTTGATAGGAAGAGATCTTCTAGAGTCTCTAAGGAAGGAGATAGAGTTTCTCATCAAGTGCTAGCTAGATCTACTTCACTATCCATAGGGAAGTGTACTAAACTTTCACCAAGGCTCTATGGACCTTGAAAGATAGTTAAGAAGCTTAGTGATGTTGTTTATCGATTAGAGCTTCCTCTAGATTGTAGATTCCATCCAGTATTTCATGTTGGTAAACTTAGAAAGTATATTTCTAGGAAGGATAATATGAAAGAGGGTATTGCTTCTTTGTAGGAAAGTGTCAGCATAGATCATTCTCTAGATAGGATACTAGATTGGAGATAGAAACTATTGAGAGACCATGTCATCTAGGAGTATCTAATAGCCTAGAGAGGATTACTACTTACAAACTCTAGTTGGAAATCAGAAGCTCTGGTTTGCAAGTACTTTCCCTCATTTATCATTGAGGACAATGATCTTTAGAAGGGGGAGAGAGTGTTAGACATTGGTCTATAGAGACCATCTAATGTGTGTGCGGGACAAGGGCTAGTCATAATCAAGGCCATATGTCAGCACTAGATCATTCCAGAGCACTACTATTTTGAATACAAGGGGATATAATGGATGGGAGGAGAGTGGCACACACACCATTCATGAGTTCCAAGTCTCAAGCCTTGTTTTTTAGGAGTTTCTAATAGAAACTACCAGATTTGGACACCAAAAACATACTTCAGAAGTTCCACAAAGATTTATACACAGCAAATATCCTAGCTCTCGTTCATAGAATTTTAAGGGTTCTCCAAGGGGCTTTGAACCTTTAAAAATCATGCTTGGACCCATTGTTATACAAAAAAGAGGATGCTTGGAAGAATGCTATGGAAGAGGAAGTGAAAGAACTTGAAGTAAAGAACACATGGACATTGGTACCCAAAAAAGAAGGTATGAAAGTCATTGGAAATAAGAGGGTACATAACATTAAAAGGAATGTAGATGGAAGCATAACAAGATGTGGCACGAGATTGGTAGCAAATGGGTTTCCTCAATCCTATGAGATTGACTATGATGAGGCTTTTAGGATAGTGGCTAAAATGAAAACCATTAGGGGATGGTGCTCAAGGCTGTTACACACCTATTTGAGTGCCTACCTTATAGAGATAACTCTCTTGGATTCCCGCCCTTTGTGAGTGGCTAGAAGTTGTTCTTGTGGATGAATCCAAGAGATGTTCGCATGTGAATAGATGTAGTTAGATATCTATTTTGAAGCTAAAGTTGGCCCAAAGAAACTGTAAACTTCAGACACCAAAAATGTACTTCGCAAGTTCCATGAAGAGTTATATAGAGCAAGTATCTTGGCTTTCATATCAATGTTGTGTAACAACATCATTTCTAAGGATAAATCAAGCTTAAGGTTGATGCCCTTCAAATGGGTGTTCAATTGATTAAATAACTCAAGGGTTCAAGGCCTATACTTGGAGATACTTTCTCAAGAGTTCCTCATAGAACTCCAAGGGTTCTCCAAGGGGCTTTGGACCCTTAAAACTCATGCTTGGACCCATTGTTATACAACAAAGAGGATGCTTGGAAGAATTCTATGGAAGAGGAAGCAAAAGCACTTCAAGAAAAGAACACATGGACATTGGTACCCACAAAAGAAGGTATTAAATTCATTGGAAATAAGTGGGTATATAAAATTAAAAGGAATGTAGATGGAAGTATAACAAGATGTATCACGAGATTGGTAGTAAAAAGATTTCCTCAATCCTATGGGATTGACTATGATGAGGATCTTAGAACAGTGGCTAAAATGAAAACCATTAAGGATATAATAACAATGGTTACATCAAGAAGCTAGCGTATATTTTTATTTGATGTCAAGAATGCATTTTTTAAATGGTGACTTGCAGCAACTAGTGTATATGACACAACCATAGGGTTGAAGACAAACAACATGTAAAATATGTTTGCAACAAGAAGAAGGCTTTTTATGGATTGAAGAAAGTATCTAGAGCTTGGAATCAAAGGCTGATAGATTACTTATGTAGGTGTGCACACAAGGTGAATGATGCAAACCCATCACTATGTATAAAGAAACAAGATGGGAAGGCAGTGCACATTTACATCCTTATGGATGACCTTATAATCATACGGAATGATGATGTAGGTATAAAAAGACATCAAATCAAATCTTAGTAAGGAATTCAAGATCTTAGACCTTGGGATCTTGAATTAACTTTTGAGATATGAAGTTTTATGTATGTAGAATGGAGTGTATACCATACAAAAAAAGTATCTACTAGATGTGCTGTATAGATTTGGTATGACTAGATGTAAGAAACTCTCACAGTCCATTGAACCAAATAAAATATTTCAAGTGAGAGTGATATTCTAGATTTGGATTTGTATTTGTGCTTAGGAGTTCAAATTCTCCTTCACTTCTCTACCTGATGTTGGTTCTTGCTACCTCCTTCAAGTTTTTTATTGAGCTCTTCATGCCTTTTTCTTGATCCTTTGCCGCATCCTTCCAACAATACTTGCTTTCCATCCTCCATCCCTTGATTAGCTTCTTGCTTCTCCACCTCTTTTGGCTCTTACTTCTCCACCTCTTTTGGATCTTACTAACCAAAGGTCTTTGTTTAGCTTCTGTCTTTTCCTTGATTCTTTTTTGCATCCTTTCAATAGAAACATGTCAATATGATAGTGAGACAAATGTTCGAAATTAATGACAAATATATTTGTTTGGATAAATGTGACGGGTCCTTTCTAAACTTGATTGCAAGTTAGCATACTGGAATGGCATGCAAATCAACCTTGCGGGTCGTGCCATGGTAATCAATACCTTACTCTTCTCCTCAACCATTTACTTTCTCTCTTGTTGGAGACCAAATGATCAAGTTAGCAAACTGGAAAGAATTTGCAGAAACTTTCTTTGGATGGGGGACCACAACAGGAAAGGGATTCCCAAAACTAAATGGTCTACATGGATTAGCCAAAAGGAGTGTGGAGGCATGTGCATTATGGATATTGAAGGCATGATTGACAAGTTGGCAGAAAAATGGATCATCAGGGCTTGGTGTAACTGTGAGATCTCTTGGGCCAAGCTCATTTTCAGGAGCAAGAACTTACCTACATTGGTAGGCCTCCCTAGTTGGAAGGACATGGACCTCCTTACCCTACTATTCTCCCCAATTCCGGTTTCCCCTAAAGGCTCTGTTAGATATGCTCAATACTCCACCCTCATGTGACCACAAGTGATCCATGGTGCTCTAAGTTGTAAGGCCCCCATTGTGAGGAGAAACCGTTATGAGAGCCCGGACATTTGTGGAACCCTAACTTCCACGTTAGATCAGGTCTATGTGTGACCATTTAAGGTGAAAATAAAGGCCCTGTGGTGTCGCGCGGTTTCCCCGTAGAACCTTAATGGGGGGAGTGCAGAGGGGGGCTTGCCCCCTTCTGCGGGGTCCGGGGGGGCCTATCCCCCGGCCCATAGGGCCGAGACGGTAGGACTTCTGGTCGTGGAGATCTTGTCGGATCGTATATTTTACCGACTATTTTGTATCTCCCGACTACATTTATCTATACCAAACCGCCTTGTAAAAGCTATATAAGCACGGCCCAAGTTGAGCTTTACACAACACTCGAGGGAGCAGTGTGCCAAGAATTTTGGACACCCTCCTAAAGAGTGGTCGATCGAGAAGTCTCTATTCCTCCTTGGCAAAAGAATCTCCAATTGTAAGTGGTATCCACCTTTTAGGCATCATAAAGTGTTTCTCATGGAGAACAACAAGCTCAAATCCAAGTGAGCCCCTCATGAGGGGGATGGGAGGATTGTTAACCTCCTTTGCAACATGCTCTAGTCCAGCAAGTTTCACCCTTGCTTTGTGGGATTCGGGGGGTCCCAAGGGCACTAGTCCCATTCACTTGTAACTTCTTTCTTCTTCTTTAATTAAAGTCCGGGAGAGCAGGCCATGGCCGAACTTCCTTTTATTAAAAAAAAATGTGATGCATCCATTGTTGGATACATAGAATTTGGATATGCGGGATGTGTAGATAACAAAAAGTGTCCTTCAAGGTACATTTATTATAAAGATGCTATTTCTTGGAGATCTTGCCTTTAAGAGTGTTTCTTTATTTGCAATACAAAAGCACTTGCAACCAACCAGTAAGGCATGTAAAGCAACATTGTTTCTTAATTCGGTCGTGACATGGGTGTACCTCAACATGTACCTGAACTATTCAATGTAAGTTAGAGTGCCATTGTGCACACATCTATTTATTTCATTCTCTATTCTTTCTCCATTGACTTACACAGACCATATTGGCCTTGAATGGAGATAAATACCATTAGTCTATATTGGTAAATGATTGTTAAGTAATTTATACATGCTTCTTCAATAAAATATAGAGTAATCTAATCAACCACAAGGTTGTAGTTGGATCTTCCATTGTAAAACTTATATACTTCGTGTTGTGCATTTTGTTTTGTGAGTTTTCTCGTATCTTCTCTAACATGTTGCTTTGTCTTAAAAATAACTTCTCCTCTCAATAGAAAATGCCATAGACCTTGCCATTGGGGTTACGCCAAAGGGTGACAACGCCAAGAGGGGCCCTTTTTGCCCACCCATGTCAACTTATCCTCGATTCCATTTTCAAGATACACCCCTCCCCATAAGGCTGAGTTTACACAGGAGCGATGAAACTTCCATCATATTTGTCTATGTTCCACGTGGACCAACGAAAGAAATTCTGCCACTATCACTAATCTGTTCACTTTATTTTGAGCTGCCGCCTTATGTGAACAATATAAATAATGAAGGGTGTAGTTAAACTAGTATACACGTCAAAGTTGCTACATGTAAAATAAATAAAAAATTAGACTCTTGAGTGACTTGGCAGGTGGTACTCTGAATAGGCGAGGGAGGAGCTCGGAACAACGTTTCTCAAAATGAGTCCACGTCCGGTAGGGCAGTTGGTTGAGCTTTGGCCTCTTGAGGCGAAGGTCCAGGGTTCAAGCTCCGGGCTGGACATGTAATGGTTTAGGCTAGTTAAACCAATTACAACCAAGTTGTCTCTTTGTCTAACCCCTGCTTTGTGGGATATGGAGGGTCCCGTGAGCATTATGTCCATTCACTTATACACTTGCAATTTCAATGTTAAAGCTCGAGGAAGTAGGCTTCGATTCAACCTCCATTGAAAAAAAAAAAAACTTTTCTCAAAATGTTCATTCGTGTGAAAAGAAAAATTCTCTGTTCCTCTGCCCTATGTGAACAGGGCATGCCATATGGCTTTGTATAATTTCCAGCCTAAGACTTGTAAATTGAGAGTCTACTTCTGGATAATTTTTAGAATAATTACTAAATACAAGGAGATGAAAAAACCTTGTACGTATTTAACCGAGCTGTCTTCTTGAGAAGCGAAGGGGGTCGCCTCAATGGCCCATGGTCGTGAGCGCTCTCGGTGCACTGCGTATTAAACGAAGTGCAGCGGTCCATCTTTGCCTTCTTTCATGTCAAAGATTCAGGAGACGCAGTACGGGTGTCTACGATGGAAAGATTCTGACGGACGAACATTGGATGCAGGCTGATTGTTCAACTGACACTCAATGTGAACTCAACAAAAAATCGTATGTGCAAGCTTGGGACCAACAGGGGAGGATAAGCAATATAGAAGGCCATAGTCGGAAGTTCGGAGCCTTGCATGGACACTTTGATTCTTCACTTTGCCTAGAACATCAGGACGATGAATTCGACAATTTTATCTGTAGCTTTGATAGTCAAAACCATAATAATACCATTGATCGAGAGCATATACAACATGAACATATTGTTCGCTTCTCTGGTAATCAAAAGTTTGTACCTTCTTTGAATGAGCATGCCAACTTTGGACAGCTCAGTATTGAAAATGCACCTGATGACACGGTAGTTGCATTATTTCCGCAACGAGGTGACATTCATTCTCCAGCCCGACTATGGCAAGAGAAGGAGCAAGTTCTATTTTCATTCTCTACCAAGCATAATGACTTTTTGGAAAAAAGATACCGCTATGATGATGTATTTGGAGGACATAAATCCAGGTTTATTCTTGGCCTCTGCAGGGACGGGCTTTTCAATAGAGCTTTGGATGTGCTGTTCTGTATAGACCCTCCTCCTCCACCTCTGCCGTATCTCCTCGTCCTTAATGAATGCAGCAAAGAGAGGGCTTGCAATCAAGCAAGAAAAATATATGCACATTTCAACCATTACAATACCAGTTTTGTAGATTTGATTACGGAGTTCATGATATTAAGTATACGCAACAGCTTCGATGTTGGAAAGTCATCCTTATCACTGCCTTACCTTTCTGTTTTTGCATGGTCTGCTATGGTATCGGCCCTTGTTGAAAATGGTCAAATTGAAGAGTCCTTAAAGATGTTTCAGAGGATGCTCGAAGATGGTGCAGAGCCAAGCAGTTATATCTTCGTGAGCATGATCAAAGCTTGCAGCATCATAAAAAATATCCAGTTTGGGATGTTACTCCATTCCGCAACTGTTATGAAAGACTGTGCAGCCCATCTGATGGTTGGTAGCACTCTCATAAGTATGTATGGGAAGTGTACTGCCATTATTGAAGCAGAGTATATATTTAATGAATTGTGTGACCCAGACATAGTTTCATGCAATGCTATACTTGCGGCATTGGTTGATGTTGGCCAAGGTGATAGGGCCCTTTTTTTGTACAGACAACTCCATGAAGAGGGCATGCATCCTAATCATGGGACCTTTGTAAGTGTTCTTCAGGCTTGTTGCTGCCTGGCAGAAATTGAAGAGGCACAGCTTGTGCAAGACAGGTGGTTGAAGTTGAGATCCCTAGAAATTGGATGTGCACTGCACTCAGCAAGTCGTGGGAAAGGGTTTGCAAGTGATGCATTTATTGCCAATACCTTAATAAACATGTATGGAAAATCTTGTGCAATTGTTGAGGCAGAACTTGTATTTATCACATTACCTGATCCAGATATTATTTTGTGGAATTCTTTGCTCTCAATGTACATCCAAAATAATCAAGGAAAAAAAGCATTATGGGTGTACAAAATGATAATAGAGGAAGAGATAAATGTTGTCGCTCTCACATATGTGTTTGCACTTCAAGCGTGTGATTGTATTTCAGAGGATGAACAGACCATTGTCATTGAGGGACAGGCAATGAAAATGGACTCATTAAGACTTGGGAAAGCATTGCATCTTGATGCCACTATTATGGGTTTTACAGAAGATGCATATCTTGGTACAGCACTCATAAGTATGTATAGCAAATGTGGGGCAGTTGCTGAAGCAGATGATGTATTTGTGTCTTTGACAGATAGAGACATTGTCTCATGGAATGCACTGGTTTCTGGATATGTTGAATGGGGTCAAAGTGATAAAGCTTTGCAGCTTTTCAGGCAAATGCAAGAGGAAAATGTTGGGGCCAATTCACAGACGATTGTTTTTGCACTGCAGGCATGTGCCAATCTAGTAGAAGTAGAAAAAACTTTAATTGTAAAAGATAAGCCACTCAAGGTAGTGGTATTAGAAATCGGACTGGCATTACATGCCTTGGCAATCAGGAAGTGCATTATGAATAGTTTTGTATGCAATACCATAGTGAATATGTATGGCAGTTGTGGTGCAGTTTTGCAAGCAGAGCATGTCTTTGTTACCCTCTTGGATCCTGATGTTGTATCATGGAACGCAATGCTCTCGGCCTATGTTCAGCAAGGTCAAGGAGCATCAGCTTTACAGCTGTATCATGAAATGCAAGAAAAGGGGACTGCTCCAAACAATCTGACTCTTCTATTTGCTCTTCAGGCATGTGGTATTGTTGCAGAAAAGGAGACGACTGTGTTTATCAATGGGTCACACAAAAAATTAGTCTCATTGGAGATTGGGTGTGCCTTACACAAGGATGCTACTGCTAAAGGTTTCATTTTTGATGTGTATATTGGCAATGCCCTTTTGAGCATGTATGGAAAATGTGGGGATATGTTTGAGAGGGACAATCTATTTAAGTCATTTGTTCAACGTGACATTGTATCATGGAATGCGATGTTGTCTATGTTTGTGGAGCAGGGCAAAGCAGAGCAGGCATTCCTGCTGTATAAACAGTTAGAAAAAGAACTCATCATCTGTGACGATGCAACCCTTATTTTTATCCTACAAGCATGTGGAATCATGGGATGCCTATCGGTGTGTGAAGAAGTTCATTTTAGCATCATTTGTGCTGGTTATGATCAAAGCCCTTCTGTGGCAGCTACTCTTCTCAATGCATATGGTAGCTGTTCAATGATACAGAATCTAAAGGTGTCCTTTGATGGACTTGTTGAGAGTGATGTCGTCTCTTGGAATGCTATTATTTGTGGTCATCTAGCGGATGAAGACATTGCAAGTACGCTGCATTTATATGAGGAAATGAAGCAGTATGGAATAGAACCTGATGATGTTACATTGACTTCGGTGCTATGTGCATGTAGTCATTTTGGCTTTGTTGATGGCTTTGAATGTTTTCTATACACGATTAGGCAGTATGATATTTATCCAAATAGGTGGCACTATGGTGCTGTAATAGACCTTTTTGGGAGAGCAGGAGACTTTGAGAGGGTCAAGATCTTGCTAGAAAAGATGCCTTGGGAACCTGATGTTTCTATTGCATTGTGCTTGCTTGGTTCTAGCAGAACGCATGGCAACTTGGACCTTGCAGAGTGGGCATTCATGCATGCAGTAAGGCTGCAGCCTAAGCAGCCATCTGCTTACATTCTGATGTCAAACTTATATGCTGATGTTCGTATCTAGACCATTTCGTAATTATTAACATCTATCTCAATACCTGAAATTTTGTATTTTTATTTGTTTAGTTGCTTGGCACATACCATTTGCTATGTCCTGTCTTTTGCTATTTTCATAAGCATCACCAGTAACATGCAAGTTCACATGTAGAGTCAATATTATTACTTAGTAGGTTATTCTATCAGGTTTATCCTCAGTATGCCTTAGAATGTTGCTGGTGAGTACTTTTGATATTTTGGTGCGCTAGAGTTTGCATAATTGATAATGTGTATTCGACTGAGCCTCGTACATGGTAACATAATCTCTATTTTAGTGCCGCTGGTGGTGCACTATGAAATGCCAAATTATATGGTGTTTCCTTTTTTGCTGCTTGGTTAGAGTGCCCTTTCCATCCCTGAAGACATGAAGGATTGGAGAGATACTTGCAATTCTATATATATCATTGTCTTACCTTCTTTTCTCCTTGTCTTTTTCCCTCGTTACACCTCAGATAAAAATTATGCTGAAGCTCCTTTTCAATTTCCTACAATTTGCCATAGAAGACTGTCTACAGAACTTTTCACATGGAGTGTGAAAGGGTAGAATTTTAACTTAGAGGCTGAAGTCAGTCAAGATGCATGTAGAGTTCTCCAGGATGAGGTACAGCAGGAGACTTTGAGAGGGTCAAGATCTTGCTCAAAAGTATGCCTTGGGAATCTGATGTTTCTATCACATTGAGCTTGCTTGGGTACAGAACCCATGGCAACTTGAACATTGCAGAGGTGGCATTCGCTCATGTAGTAAGGTTGCATCCTAAGCAGCCATCTGCATACATTTTTAAGTCAAACTTTTATGCTGATGTTTGTATCTGGACCATTTTGAAATTATAAATATCTGTATCAATACCTGAAATTTTGCATTTTTATTTGTGTAGTTGCTTGGCGCATACTATTTGCTGTGTCCCGTCTTTTGCTATTTCCAGAAGCCTCACTAGTAACATGCAAGTTCAAATGTAGAGTCGATATTATTATTCAGTATGTTATTCTATTAGGTTTACCCTCAGTATGCCCCAGGAATGTAGTTCGTGATTGCTTTTGATATTTTGGTGCACTTCAGTTTGCATAATTGATAATGTCTTTGTATTCCTCTGAGGGTTGTGCATGGTAACATAATCTTTATTTCAGTGCCACTAGTGGGGCACTATGAAGTGCCAAATTATTTAGTATTTCTTGTTTTACTGCTTGGTTAGAGTGCCTTTTCCATCTCTGAGGACATAAGATATAGATTATGCTGAATCTCCTTCTCAATCTCTTACCATTTGCCATAGAAGACTGTCTACAGAACTTCTCACATGGAGTATGAAAGGATAGAAATTTTAACTTAGAGGTTGAAGTTAGTCAAGATGCATGTAGAGCTCTGAAGGGTGAGGCACAACCTTATTTTCATCATTCCTAGATTTCCTGTTCCATCCGAAATGCCCTCTCCATGCTGTCAATACTTAAATATGTGATGCTGCCTCTAGGTTCCACTCTTGGTCCACAGACCATCATGAGTTGATTGTCCAAGTTCCAGAAAGACTCATCTTATTTTTTGGGATTGGAAAGCATTGGCATGAGACTTAAGTTTAAATGATGATTTCCCACATTATAGAGAATGAATTGGTCCCCACTTATTCAAGGGTATTGAGAGAATTGTGTAGTAGAGAATGAATAGGTCCCCAGGGATTGAGAACTCAAATAGATTAGGTTAGATAGGTGGAGAAGGTGGACTTATGCTGTGTTTTGCTTACAGTCTTTGATAGAATTGATCCATGACTACTTATTAGGTTAGCCCTGTATGATGCTGATTGGTTTCTAGAGAAGACATGTCTGGAGCGATGCTCAACAATCGGCCGGAACCAAAAGGTAAGGAATTTCTCTTAAAAGAGGCTGAAATGATGTTCTAGCTATTGTGTACTTTGCTCTCTACTTCTTGCATATTAGCCTTGGGGCAGTTGATTAGCGATGGTAACATGATTCATCCACATTCAATCTAAAGTTTGTGGCTCCCTTTGCATAAACAACAAAATGCTATCTCTTTTGGAACAAAAGTGTGTCATTAATGTGATGTAGTTTTGCATCTGCCTCCATCTAAATTTGCTATTGCAGCAAGGTAGATTCTTGTGTTGTAGAGCCCTGATTTTTCTCCATTTCCCTCGGTATATCCATTCCTTCCATGAATTGGGTAAGATCCGTGATCTAAAACTTGGATCTTTGTTTTGAATTGATCATGTTTGACTACATAGATCATTAAAAGAAGGTACAAAATGCAATCTGGTTTCTTGAACTTGCTTTTTGTTCATTAATTGGTGGGTCTGGCATGGATATTGGGTAGAGTGGATCACACATTAAAAAAAACTATCATCTGACACATACACTTACCTTTTATTGCTACGAATCTAATCGTGTTGTGTGTGTTGTGTTTGTGATATTGCTAGCCATAGAGAGCCTTGGTAAGGAGATTTTCGGACGAGGAGTTCTAGATTTGGATCGCAAATGTAAAAAATTCTAGTTATAACATCATATGATGGTTGCAAGGGGGGAACGGAACTGCTCTAAGATACATAAAGGATTTTTATTGATCTTCAAGGTTGTTATTCACAAAAACAATTTTCTTTTTCAAAGCCTGCATCTTATCTTGGAATCCATTTCCGCTCTGATACCACTTGTAACAAGTCTTTAATCTTCCATCACAATCTCACATAGAATAATAGAATTTGGCACAACAGGATATAAGGAAGAAAAACAAAGTATGCACAAAACAAGGAGGGAGGGGAGAGAGAGAGGGAGAGAGAGAGAGAGAGAGAGAGAGAGAGAGAGAGAGAGAGAGAGAGAGAGAGAGAGAGAGAGAGAGAGAGAACTTTATTCTATGTGTAGATTTACAAGCAGTTATGAACTGTGCTACAAAATCTATCAAATATCTTCATTAACCTATCTTCATGCAACCAAATGAGACATAAAACATAGGAACTACAAAATTTTCAATCATGTAAAGTTTTTCTACTAACAACATTCTACCTTTCTCTCATACAACACCTTTTCTAATTCCTTCATCTTCATGCTCAAATTTAACACACAAATTTCATGCGGACAACTTTCTAGAGAGAATGTAAAAACCTATTGCTACAAAATTTTGTAGACATGACCAGAATATCTTAAACATAAAATTCATTATGACCTACACATCTTTTTTTGGGGGGAAATCAATATGGTATCTTACAATTTTCCACATTGTAGGGAATGATTTAGTCCCTACATATCCAAGGGAATTGAGAGTTTTGTGTATATATGTCATTTTCTTACCTTCTTTTCTCCGTTTCTTTTGTCCTCTCAAATATAAATTATGTTGAAGCTCCTTCTCACTCTCTTACCATTTACCATAGAAGAATATCTAGAGAACTTGTCATTATTGGAGTTTGAGGTCTGCAGAAGCACACGAACAACACAAGGAAGAAGAAGAAGCTTGGAGCACAACACACAATACGGATGTATTACCACTAGAATGTACAAAGATAAATGATCCGTTAGGATTATAGGCGTATATAGCAGGGGGAAAAACCCTTCTAAAGAGGGGAAAAAGTGCCCTGGTGGTCCTATGGTGTTCATACATATCACTACTTAAATATATCAACAAATCCCCTCTAGGAGTGATGCGGTGAACAAGGAGCTACCACTCATGTATAAGGAAGTGACAAGCTATAGGGAATCAATCCAGAAAAGGAAATAAGCCCAAAGCTTTACGGAAAGCTTCAAACTTCTCCCTAGGCAAAGCCTTTGTGAAAAGGTCTACAAGGTTCTCCTGTGTGGGTACATATGCCAAACTTATCTCTTGAGCATAGAACCTCTCCCTGATATAATGATAATGCACCTTAATGTGCTTAGTGTGAGCATGGAACATAGGGTTCCTCGCAACTACCAATGTGCTGTGACTTTCAGTGAAGATGGTGGTGGAAGAAGATTGACCAACACCAAAATGAGCCATAAGGCATCTGAGCCACACACACTCAATAGTCACTATGAAAGCTTCCCTATACTCAGCCTCACAACTAGAAGTGGCCACAGTAGGTTGATTCTTGCTCAACCAAGATATACATGAGCTACCAAGCATGAAGCAAAAGCCACTAGTGGACATACGAGTGTCATAACAACTAGCCTAGTCATTGTCAAAAAAAGCATGTAAATCTGGCGGTAGTGATCCCCCCTTGAGATAAAACAATCCAAGTAGTTGGATACTAGTCAAGTAGCGAACGATGCGCTTAACCGTCTGCCAATGCTTGACATCTTGGCAATGCATAAACCTTCTGTGAGACAACAAACTGAATATCTCACCAACTAATGCATAAGTAAATCTAGCATCCAATAGCATGCTGATAGAGAACAACAACAAATGCATCTCCAACATCATGAAGACTCAATCATAAACCTGTCTCCATAGGAGTGGCAATAGGTTTGCAGTCTTCAAGGCCAAAACATTGTAATAATGTGTCAATATACTTCGTTTGACACAGAGCTATTCCACCATCAACTTGCATAGATTGAATGGCCAAATAATGATGCGAATGCCCCAAATCTTACATCTCAAATGAGGCATGAAGATCAACCTTAAAATCAGCAATATGCATCTCATGAGGACCAGTGAGCAGCATGTCATCAACATACACAACAATGATCAAAAGCACGTCATTTGCATGCTTAACATATAAGGTGCTCTCAATTGGATTATTCTCAAAACCATGTGCAATAAGATAGGCATGTATCTTTTTATACCAAGCACGTGGTGCTTGCTTCAAACCATAGAATGCCTTTTCAACCTACACACTTGGTTTTCATGTCCTTTCTGCACAAAGCCACGGAGCTGAAAAACATACAGTTCCTCTTGCAAGTATGTACATTCCAACCATGATGATCTTCGAGTGCACATGTGCTACGAATAGTAGTCATTTGACAAGTAGGAGCAAAGGTCTCATCAAAACCAATGCCTCTTTCCTCAGCATAACCTTTTGCAACAAGCCTAGCCTTATACCTGTCAATTGTTCCATTCGGCTTACACTTAAGCTTGTATACCCACTTAGTGCCAATGGCCTTCTTATCAGGATGCAAGTCACATAAAGACCTAGTACCATTCTTCATTATAGCATCATATTCAGATTGCATAGCAACCATCCAATTTTTTGAATTTTGTGCTTCATCAAACAAAATAGGCTCATTCTCATCACAGAGATTAGAGGAAGCCATAGCATAGCAATCTGATGCAAAAAAAGCACTATGAGAGCCTGAACGAGTACAATTAGTCAAAGGTGCATCTAATTTGCTATCACGCAAAGTCTGTACTAGGCATTTTGGCATAGTTTTTGCCTCCTCAATATCAGGTCTCTCATCAATAAGTGCATCACGTAAATTTGCATTAGAAATGGAATGATCTGCATCATCACATGGAGCCTGTAAAGGCTGAGAAGTTGCCTCATTAGGACCAACACTAGACTGTCCACCTATAAAAAGAGGCAAGAAAGTGTCATACATGTCTTTGGAGCTAACTGCTGTCTCCTTAGTACATGAAAGTAATGGTTGAATAGCATCTTCCACAAAAACAACATCATGACTAACTAGAATGCATTTAGTATGTGGATGAGATAGACGTTACCCTTTGCTTTCACAACTGTACCCAACAAAAATACATTCCGCTGCTTTATCATACAATTTCTTGCGTTGTTGTTCAAACACTAATGCATATGTCAGACAACCAAAAACACGCAGGTGAGCAACAGATGGCTTGCGACCATGCCAAGTCTCATATGGAGTGATAGACTGCAATGCTTTAGTGGGACACCTTTTAAGTACATATGCTGCACACATAATAGCCTCAAGCCAGAAACTATATGGTAAAGCCTAACTCTTCACCATACACCTCGCCATCTCCATGAGTGACCTGTTCTTTGTTGAAGATAGATGTACAAGCTCATTTTCATATGAGCCATGCTTGGATAAATTTACCAAATATAAAGATAAAGGAAAAGTGGAGAAAAAAAAGGAAAAAATAATAAAAGAAAAACTCTAGTCAAAATTCATGATGAGTAAGAGATACAATATCTTGCCTTGCAGTTAGTAGCATTTAGTGGAGAAAGTGGTGAGTTAAAAAGAAGGCACAAACTTCTTCACATGCTCATTGGTTATAAAAGTGAAGTGGGAGCACATTCAAAACAAGGAGAGAAAGAGGCAAGAGCTCCCAATAGTCGGATCTAGCCATTTTGTCATTTTTGTCTTCTCTTAGACTCCTTCCAACCGCACGTCAGTTTGTACATAGCTCTATTGCAGAGCTCATATCTCAGTGCACATGTAACCATTTTGTGCGTTTAAACATTCATTGGAAAGCTTATCGTGTGTAATTTCTGCATATCAAATATCTCTTTGAAATCTTATGTAGTTTGTGAGATATCAATGAAAGAGTGAAGTCCAGTTCTTTTGTATACCTGTGTAGATAGGTAGTCTATTTTGGTCGGTTAAGCTTCCCGACCAAAACATATCCAAATTGTATGATTTTTGTCTTGTTGGAAAGATCTTGAGATCTGCTTTTACTGTACCAAATATCTCATTGAGATCATTTATATTCTATGAGATATCTCTGTCAGAGAGTAAAGTCAAGTTTTACAGTGTACTTATTTGTGCAGGTCGTCTATTTTGGTCAGTTGAGTTCCCTGACCAAAACTCATCCAAATTACTTGTTTTTTAGCTTGTTGGAAATATATTTGTGTCTACTTGCTCTGTACTAAATGTCTTTCTCAAAGAATTTATATTCAGAGATTTATCAGTCCAAGAGTGAAGCTCAGTTCTTCAACATACCTGTGTGGACAGGTAGTTCATCTTTGTCAGTTGTGTTTCCTAATCAAAACTTGTCCAAATTAAGTTATTTATAGCTTGTTAGAAAGATCTTCTTGTCTACTTTAATTTACTAAAGGCTCAAGTCCATTTGAGTTTTGTATTAAGAGCAGCAAGCTATCTAAGGTGCAGCTATTTGTCCAAGTGCTAGACATACAAGGGTGGTTCACTACACATTTCCATTGCGCATAGGAGAACTCATTCTCCATAGTTGGTATCAGAGAGAACTTGGTGCTGAAGCTTCATCATCAGAGCTGGAGTTGAAGCAAAGCAAAAGAGGAGCTACAAAACAAGAGGGAGCTTCACAAACGCAAGAGCAAAGGACTATAAGTATTCGAGGTAACTCTCAAAGTCTTTGATACTCTTCAATGGCTGACTTGGGTCAACAAGTAGAGAAGTTGGATAAGGATAACTATCCCGTGTGGAGGTTTAGAATGACCAACTACCTAATGGGCAAAGGCTTACGGGGTATTGTGAGCGGCGATGATGCTCAACCTCAAATCAATCAAGCTATGGCCACCGAAGTCCAAAGGAGGCAAGCAAAAGAATGGGAAGAGAGGAATAGGAGAGTCATGTTCCTCATTTCGCAAGTCATTACTAATGCCATGGTAGGGCATATTCAACATCTAGAGAAAGCTAAGGATGCTTGAGAAGCTCTTGAAAGGATGTATTCAACAAATACCAAAGCTAGGAAACTTCAACTCAAGAATGAGTTGAACACAATCAAGAAAAGTTCGAGTCAATCCATAGCTGAATATACTTTGAAGATTAAGGAGCTAAGCGATGCTTTAGCTTCTATTGGCAGAACAGTTGAAGACGAAGATCTTGTGTGTTATACTCTCAATGGCTTGAGAGAAGATGAAAGATGGAAGCCTTTTATAACTTCCATTAACTTGAAAGATGCATATCCAGGTTTTGAACAACTAATCCCTCATCTTGTCACAGAAGAGCTTAGCTTCGGTGGTCCCAAAGGAAAGGACAGCCAGAACCAAATGTTATATGCAGGTCGAGGTAAAGGAAGAAACTCAAGAGGAGGCTCAAGAGGAAAAGGAAGAGGTCACAACCACTCCAACTACAATCAAAACAATTCGGAAGACAACAAGGATGCATCAAATGCCAACACACAAGGAAGAGGTCGAGGTAGAAGTAGAGGAATAGGCCGAAGCTTCTACAATTCTCATAAAGGTATAACATGCTATCATTGTGGTAAAGTAGGACACTATGCTAGTGATTGTTGGTTGAAGAATGGAAGACCAAATGGAGGCAATCAAAGGAACCAAAGCAACTATGCAAGCACCTCAAGTAAAGGAAGCAAGGACACACTACTTGCAATGAGACATTAGTATAGAAGCTCTTGTGAAGACGACAAAAAATGGTACATTGATTCAGGTTGTAGCAACCATATGTCATGCCAAGGAAGGTTGTTCACTAATATATAGGTACCAAGTGGAAAAGGATGTGTTGAAACAGGTGATGATACTCAACACATGATTGAAAATATTGGAAATATAAGGCTTGGAGATACAAGTAGAGCAAAGGTACTATCTAATGTTATTCATGTTCCTACAATTTCAAAGAACTTGATTTCAGTAGGAAAAATGGTAGAGAAGGGTTATCATGTCATATTCAATGAGAATGGGTGCTTCATAAAGAATCCAAAGGAAGGCTTCAAGGTCATTGCTTGAGGTAGAAGAGAAGGAAGGATGTTCACTTTGGATGTCCAACATCCACATGGAAAGGTCATGTACATTCAATGTGGCAACAAGAAGATTTAAGAGCTGGACTTATGGCACAAAAGAATAGGACACATCAACATTCCAAAGCTGAAGGACATGATCAAACATGAAGTGGTAAGAGGTCTTCCAAAATTTAATAGCATTGGAATACATGAGTTATGTGAAGCTTGTCAACTAGGAAAGCAAATGAGGCAGCCATTCAAAAGGAGCAATTATGTGGCTCCAAATGTCTTGGACTTGATACATACGGATGTATGGGGACCAACCCAAGAGGCATCAATGGCTGGTAATAGATTTTTTGTCACCTTCATTGATGAGCACTCAAGAAAGGTATGGCTGTTTTGTATGAAGAAAAAATCAGAGGTGTTTTCTATATTCAAAAGATTCAAACCTGAAGTTGAAAAGGAAACAGGAAGGTCTATCAAAACCTTAAGGTCTGATGGTGGAGGAGAATACTTCTCCAAAGAATTTTTAGATTTTCTACAAGAGAATGGGATCAAAAGGCAATTCACTTGTAGGTATACACTACAACAAAATGGAGTAGCTGAGAGGAAAAATAGGCAAATTGTTGAAATTGCAAGATGCATGCTCAACGAGATGAAGGTACCATTGTACTATTGGGCTGAAGCTACCACAACTGCCATTTACTTGATGAATAGGTGCACAACATCGGGAATACATCACTTGACTCCAGAAGAGGTATATTCCGGTAAGAGACCTGATCTTACACACCTCAAAGTGTTTGGATGTGTTTGCTTTGTTCATATTGCACAAGAAGTTAGAACAAAGATGGAACCAAGATCAGAAAAATGCATTTTCATCGGCTATTCGACGGAGCAAAAAGGATACAAACAACCGAGGCTCGCGAGATGTGGTCTTTGATGAACTAAGACCATGATATGAAGATAAAGGAAAGGAAAAGATTCTTGAAGAAGATTGTGATGATTATGCAGGAACAAATCAAAGAGAAGTTCAACAATCAAGCACAAAGCTTTCAGGTCCAGAGGCATCTACATCAAATGAAGAATGTTCAACATGGAGGAGGAGTCATTCTTTGTCTCCAAATTCAGCTCATAGTAGAGCTGAAGAAGCAAGTGCTACTCCAAACAGTGAGGTAGATGCATGTGAAGAAGAATATGAAGAGGTAATCACTCCGATGGTAAAGTTGAATAGGTTAAAGAAGCAACTTTCTAAAGGCAATGAAAGAAGATCTTCAAGGACAAGGTATCCAACTCAAAGGTTGAGTTATGATAGTTTTATGGCGACACATTTTGCATACATGATGTAGGTTATCAAAGACAAAGAGCCTGAGACATATGAAGAAGCTTGCACACAAAAGGAATGGAAGCAAGCTATGAAAGAGGAGATCAAAGCTCTCAAAGATAATCACACATGGGAGCTAGTTCCAAAGAAAGAAGGTATGAAGATTGTTCACTAGCTAGATATAAAGCTAGATTAGTTGCCAAAGGATTTAAACAAACACAAGGCATAGATTATGATGAAGTTTTCAGTCCTATTGCAAAGATGGGAACTATTAGAACATTAATCGCAATAGGTGCTTCAAGGAGATGGCCATTATACCAACTTGACATAAAAAATGCTTTTCTTAATGGAGAACTACAAGAACAGGTATACATGAGTCAACTGGTTGGATTTGAAGATGAAAACCATCCAGATTTTGTTTATAGGTTGAAGAAGGTACTTTATGGCTTGAAACAAGCACCAAGAGCATGGAATCAGAGATTGGTAGAGTATCTAACTAAGTGTGGATACAACCCAAGTGGTGCAGATCCTTCGTTGTACATGAAGAAGGAAGAAAATAGAGAGGTATATATTTGCATATACGTCGATGACCTTATCATAACAGGAAATGATGTTACAGGGATTAAAGATATAAAAAAGAAGCTTGGTAAGGAGTTTAAAATTTCATCTTGGAGAGCTGAAATATTTTTTAGGAATTGAAGTTGTTTATGGAAAGAGTGGCATCTACTTGATGCAAAGGAAGTACTTGTTGGATGTTCTTTTCAGATTTGGAATGAGTGAATGCAAACCACTCACTCAACCCATGGACACAAATACAAAGATTTGTTCAAATGATGGAGAACCATTGGAAGATGTAATGACATACAGAAGCATTGTAGGATCATTGATCTATGCAAACATTACAAGACCTGATTTGTCTTATGTTGTTTGTTGAAGATAAATGTACAAGCTCATTTTCATATGAGCCATGCTTGGATAAATTTACCAAATATAAAGATAAAGAAAAAGTAGAGGAAAAAAGGAAAAAATAATAAAAGGAAAAAGTCTATTCAAAATTCATGATGAGTAAGAGATACAATATCTTGCCTTGTAGTTAGTAGCATGCAGTGGAGAAAGTGGTGAGTTAAGAAGAAGGCACAAACTTCTTCACATGCTCATTGGTTATAAAAGTGAAGTGGGAGAACATTCAAAACAAGGAGAGAAAGAGGCAAGAGCTCCCAGTAGTAGGATCTAGCCATTTTGTCATTTTTGTCTTCCCTTAGACTCCTTCCAGCCGCACATCAGTTTGTACACAGCTCTGTTGCAGAGCTCATATCTCAGTGCATATGTAACCATTTTGTGCGTTTAAACATTCGTTGGAAAGCTTATTGCATGTACTTTTTATATGTCAAATATCTCTTTGAAATCTTACGTAACTTGTGAGATATCAGTGAAAGTGTGAAGTCTAGTGTTTTAAAATACCTGTGTGGATAGATAGTCTATTTTGGTCGGTTCAGTTTCCCGACCAAAACATATCCAAATTGCATGGTTTTTGTCTTGTTGGAAATCTCTCGGCATCTATTTTCACTATCTCAAATATCTCATTCAGATCATTCATATTCTATGAGATATCTGTCAGAGAGTAAAGTCCAGTTTTACAGTGTACTTATGTGTGCAGGTGGTCTATCTTGGTGAGTTGAGTTTCTTGATCAAAACGCATCCAAATTACTTGATTCTTAGCTTGTTGGAAAGCTATTTGTTTCTACTTTCCCTATACCAAATATATTTCTCAAAGGATATATATTCATAGAACTATCAGTCCGAGAGTGAAGCTCAGTTCATCTGCATACTTGTGTGGACAGGTAGTTCATCTTTGTCTGTTGTTTTTTCTAATCAAAACTTGTTCAAATTAAGTTATTTATAGCTTATTAGAAAACTCTCTTTTTCTACTTCGATTGACTAAAGGCTCAAGTCCATTTGAGTTTTGTATTGAGAGCAGCAAGCTATCTAAGGTGCAGCTATTTGTCCAAGTGTTGGACATACAAGGGTGATTCACTACACATTTCTGTTGCGCATAGGAGAACTCATTCTCCACAGTGGGTATCAGAGCAAACTTGGTACTGGAGATAAATAAAAGCAAAGAGGAGCTATAAAACAAGGAGGAACTTCACAAACGCAAGAGCAAAGGACTATAACTATTCGAGGTAACTCTCAAAGTCTTTGATACTCTTTAATGGCTTACTTGGGTCAACAAGTAGAGAAGATGGATAAGGATAAATATCCTATGTGGAGGTTTAAAATGAACAACTACCTAATGGGCAAAGGCTTATGGGGTATTGTGAGCAGCGATGATATGCTCAACGAGATGAAGGTACCATTGTAGTATTGGGCTAAAGCTACCACAACTTCCATTTACTTGATGAATAGGTGCACAACATCGGGAATACATCACTTGCCTCCAAAAGAGGTATATTCCGGTAAGAAACCTGATCTTACACACCTAAAAGTGTTTGGATGTGTTTGCTTTGTTCATATTCCACAAGAAGTTAGAACAAAGATGGAACCAAGATCAGAAAAATGCATTTTTATCGGCTACTCGATGGAGCAAAAAGGATATGACTGTTACAACCCTAGAACAAAGGAATTAAGAGTCTCGCGAGATGTGGTCTTTGATGAACTAAGACCATGGTATGAAGATAAAGGAAAGGAAAAGATTCTTGAAGAAGATTGTGATGATTATGCAGGAACAAATCAAAGAGAAGTTCAACAATCAAGCACAAAGCTTTCAGGTCCAAAGGCATCTACATCAAATGAAGAATGTTCAACATGGAGGGGGAGTCATTCTTTGTCTCAAAATTCAGCTCATAGTAGAGCTGAAGAAGCAAGTGCTACTCCAAACAGTGAGGTAGATGCATGTGAAGAAGAATATGAAGAGGTAATCACTCCGATGGTAAAGTTGAATAGGTTAAAGAAGCAACTTTCTAAAGGCAATGAAAGAAGATCTTCAAGGACAAGGTATCCAACTCAAAGGTTGAGTTATGATAGTTTTATGGCGACACATTTTGCATACATGATGCAAGTTATCAAAGACAAAGAGCCTGAGACATATGAAGAAGCTTGCACACAAAAGGAATGGAAGCAAGCTATGAAAGAGGAGATCAAAGCTCTCAAAGATAATCACACATGGGAGCTAGTGCCAAAGAAAGAAGGTATGAAGATTGTTCGAAACAAATGGGTGTTCAAAGTATAGAGGAATGCTGATGGTTCACTAGCTAGATATAAAGCTAGATTAGTTGCCAAAGGATTGAAACAAACACAAGGCATAGATTATGATGAAGTTTTCAGCCGTGTTGGAAAGATGGGAACTATCAGAACCTTAATAGCAATTGGTGCTTCAAGGAGATGGCCATTATATCAACTCGACATCAAAAATGCTTTTCTCAATGGAGAATTACAAGAAGAGGTATACATGAGTCAACCGGTTGGATTTGAAGATGAAAACCATCCAGATTTTGTTTGCAGGTTGAAGAAGGCACTTTATGGCTTGAAGCAAGCACCAAGAGCATGGAATCAGAGATTGGTAGAGTATCTAACTAAGTGTGGATACAACCCAAGTAGTGAAGATCCTTCGTTGTACATGAAGAAGGAAGAAAATAGAGAGGTGTATATTTGCATATACATCGATGACCTCATCGTAACAGGAAATGATGTTACAGGGATTAAAGATACCAAAAGGAAGCTTGGTAAGGAGTTTAAAATTTTAGATCTTGGAGAGCTGAAATATTTTAAGAATTGAAGTTGTTTATGGAAAGAGTGGCATCTACTTGATGCAAAAGAAGTACTTGTTGGATGTTCTTTTCAGATTTGGAATGAGTGAATGCAAACCACTCACTCAACCCATGGACACAAATACAAAGATTTGTTCAAATGATGGAGAACCATTGGAAGATGTAACGACATACAGAAGCATCGTAGGATCATTGATCTATGCAAACATTACAAGACCTGATTTTCTCTTATGTTGTTGGTGTACTTTCTCAGTTTATGCAAGCCGCGATAAGTGAACACTTAAATTCAGCCAAGAGAGTGTTGAGATACATAAAGCATACAGTTAATCATGCTTTGTTTTACAAGTTTGATGAAGAACTGCAGGTCAAAGGCTTTAGTGATGCTAATTGGGCAGGTTCAAAGGAAGATAGAAGATCAACCTCAGATTGTGTTCATGATAGGAAGCAAACCTATCACGTGGAGCTCAAAGAAACAACCTACTGTTGCACTTTCATCCATGGAGGCTGAATATAGAGGATTAGCATTTGCCACATGTGAAGCAATGTGGATTAAAAAGCTTTTGGCTGATCTTGGAGTGCAAGTTGGAACCATCCCTATATATGGTGATAACATGTCAAGTATCTACTTGGCAAGCAATCCTATGTTTCATGCAAGGAGCAAGCACATAGAAGTCCACTACCATTATGTAAGGGAGAAGGTGCTGAACAAAGATGTGGAGATAAAGTTCATTAGAACCAAAGAGCAGGTTGCAGATATGTTTACAAAGTTCTTGGATGCTTCTAAACTCAAAGGCTTCAAGGTGTCATAAATTTGCAGGACATGGATGAAGATAACTCCCAAATGAGCTTGAGGGGGAGTGTTGAAGATAAATGTACAAGCTCATTTTCATATGAGCCATGCTTGGATAAATTTACCAAATATAAGGATAAAGAAAAAGTAGAGGACAAAAGGAAAAAATAATAAAAGGAAAAAGTCTAGTCAAAATTCATGATGAGTAAGAGATACAATATCTTGCCTTGTAGTTAGTAGCATGTAGTGGAGAAAGTGGTGAGTTAAAAAGAAGGCACAAACTTCTTCACATGCTCATTGGTTATAAAAGTGAAGTGGGAGCACATTCAAAACAAGGAGAGAAAGAGGCAAGAGCTCTCAGTAGTCGGATCTAGGCATTTTGTCATTTTTGTCTTCCCTTAGACTCCTTCCAGCTGCACGTCAGTTTGTACACAGCTCTATTGCAGAGCTCATATCTCAGTGCATATGTAACCATTTTATGCATTTAGACATGTGTTGGAAAGCTTATCACGTGTACTTTTTGCATATCAAATATCTCTTTGAAAACTTATGTAATTTGTGAGATATCAGTGAAAGTGTGAAGTCAAGTTTTTTAGTATACCTATGTGGATAGGTAGTCTATTTTGGTCGGTTCAGTTTCCTGACCAAATCATATCCAAATTGTGTGATTTTTGTCTTATTGGAAAGCTCTTGGTATATACTTTGAGTGTCTCAAATAAATATCCCATGCAGATCGTTCATATTTCGTGAGATATCTATCAGAGAGTAAAGTCCAGTTCTATAATGTACTTATGTGTGCAGGTGGTCTATCTTGGTGAGTTGAGTTTCCTAATCAAAAATCATCCAAATTACTTGATTTTTAGCTTGTTGGAAAGCTATTTGTGTGTACTTTGTCTATACCAAATATCTTTCTCAAAGGATATATATTCATAGATCTATCAGTCTGAGAGTGAAGCTCAGTTCTTCAACATACCTGTGTGGACAGGTAGTTCATCTTTGTCAGTTGTGTTCCCTAATCAAAACTTGTCCAAATTAAGTTATTTATACCTTGTTAGAAAGCTCTCTTTGTCTAATTTGATTGACTAAAGGCTCAAGTCCATTTGAGTTTTGTATTGAGAGCAACAAGCTATCTAAGGTGCAGCTATTTGTTCAAGTGTTGGACATACAAGGGTGGTTCACTACACATTTCCGTTGCGCATAGGAGAACTCATTCTCCACATTGTTGGTGTACTTTCTCAGTTTATGCAAGCCCCGACAAGTGAACACTTAAATTCAGCCAAGACAGTGTTGAGATACATAAAGCATACAGTTAATCATGCTTTGTTTTACAAGTTTGATGAAGAACTGCAGGTCAAAGGCTTTAGTGATGCTGATTGGGCAGACTCAAAGGAAGGTAGAAGATCAACCTCAGGTTATGTGTTCATGATAGGAAGCAAACCTATCACGTGGAGATCAAAGAAACAACCTACTGTTGCACTTTCATCTATGGAGGCTGAATATAGAGGATTAGCATTTTCCACATGTGAAGCAATGTGGATTAAAAAGCTTTTGGCTGATCTTGGAGTGCAAGTTGGAATCATGTTTTTCTTACAGTCTTTGATAACATTGATCCATGACTGCTTATTAGGTTAGCCCTGTATGATGTTGATTGCTTTCTAGAGAAGACATGTCTGGAGTGATGCTTGACACTTGGACGGAACCAAAAAGTAAGGAATTTGTCTTAAAAGAGGCTGAAACAATGTTCTAGCTCTGTTGTGTATTTTGTTCTCTACTTCTTGCATACTAGCGTTGGGGCAACTGATTAGCGATGGTAACACAATTCATCCTCCACATTCAATGTAAAGTTTGTGGTTCCCTTTGCATAAGCAACAAAATGCTATCTCGTTTGGAACAAAAGTGTCATTAATGTGATGTAGTTTTGCATCTGCGTCCATGTAAAGTTCCTATTGCAAGGTAGATTCTTGTGTTGTATAACCTTGATAATTTTTCCATTTCCCTCGGTATATCCATTCGTTCCATGAATTTGGATCTTTGTTTTGAATTGATCATGCTTGGCTGCATAGATCATTAAAAGAAGGTACAAAATGCCATCTGGTTCAAGGAACTTGCTTTTCGTTCATTAATTGGTGGGTCTGGCATGGATATTGGTTAGAGTGGATCACACATTTTAAAAAATATCATCTGACACATACACTTACCTCTTATTGCTACGAATCTAATCATGTTGTTTGTATTCTATTTGTGATATTGCTAGCCATAGAGAGCCTTGGTAAGGGGATTTTCGGATGAGTTCTAGATTTGGATGACGAATGTAAAAAATTCTAGTCATAACATCATATGATGGTTGCAAGGGGGGAACGGAACTATTCTAAGATACATACATGATTTTTATTGATCTTCAAGGTTGTTATTAACAAAAACAATCTTCTTTTTCAAAGCCTGCATCTTATCTTGGAATCCATTCCTGCACTGATACCACTTGTAACAAGTCTTTAATCTTCCATCACAATCTCACATAGAATAATAGAATTTGGCACAACAAGATATAAGGAAGAAAAACAAAGTATGCACAAAACAAGGAGGGAGGGGGAAAGAGAGAGAGAGAGAGAGAGAGAGAGAGAGAGAGAGAGAGAGAGAGAGAGAGAGAGAGAGAGAGAGAGAGAACTTTATTATTTGTGTAGATTTACAAGCAGTTCTGATATGCATTACATAATCTATCAAATAGCTTCAATGTGAAGCCTCGTCCATCCGACCGCACGCGAGCTGATCTCAATCCCAATCACAACCACAATCGCAATCTCAATCCCAATCTCAATCACCAAAGAAGAAAACAATCGTGATCAATGCACAACCATAATCCTAGCTCTCACTCTTCATCTTTTGGACCTCCCCTTCTGCCCTTCCACGACCATTCATGCCTTCCTAGACATGGCTCCTAGAATCTGCATGCTCCAAGATAGCACCTTTTTGCATGCCTCATGCAAGACTTCTAGACTACCTATGCATCTAGTTTTCATGACCACCTCAAGAATCGTACCTACAAAAATAGAGGCAATCGATGCAACACACTCACACACTTCAATCACCCAAAATAACCCACATACCAATGTGCATTTTCTAAATCTACGAGCATGAATAAGATGAATGAAGGCTTCTCTCTCTCTCTCTGTCTCTCTCCCTCTCTCTCTATCTCTCTCCCTCTCTCTCTCTCTTTAAGTACCTAAAAACATCACTTTTCTAAGCCCTATAACTTAAAAACAATAAGGAAATAACGTAAGCTTGTGAGACACAAAAATATTCAATTCTTCGATGTGTACAATAGTGTTCGTGATGCCTTAGGTCCAAGTCTGCTTCCAAATATCACTTTTGGGCCTTACGAAATCAGAAATTCTAGAGAGAGGTGAAAAAACAGGATAAATATCATTAACCTATCTTCATGCAGCCAAATGAGACATAAAGCATAGTGACTCCAAAATGTTCAATCATGCAAAGCTTTTCTACTAACAGTACTCTACCTTTCTCTCATACAACACTTTTTCTAATTCCTTCATCTTGCTGCTCAAATTTAACACACGAATTTCATGCCGCAACTTTCTAAAGAGAATGTAAAAACTTATTGCTATAGAATTTTGCAGACATGACTAGAATATCCTAAACATAAAATCTCATTATTGCCTATTTATCTCTTTTTTCTTTTTTGGGGAAATCAATGTGGCATCTCATAATTTTCCACATTGTAGGGAATGAATTGATCTCCATGTATTGAAGGGAAATGAGAGATTGTGTATATATTTCATTGTCTTACCTCCTTTTCTCCGTTTCTTTTGCCCCCTCACTAGAGCTCATATATAAATTATGTTGAAGCCCGTTCTCAATCTCTTACCATTTGCCATAGAAGCGTGTCTACAAAACTTCTCACATGGAGTGTGAAAGGATAGAAATTTTAAGTTAAAGGTTGAAGTCAGTCAAGATGCATGTAGAGCTCTAAAGGGTGAGGCACAACTTTCTTTTCATCATTCCTAGATTTCCTATTCCATCTGAAATGCTCTCTCCATGCTGTCAATACCTCAAATGTGATGCTTCCTCGAGCTCTCACTCTTGGTCCACACGCCGTCATGAGTTGATTGTCCAAGTTCCAGAAAGAGTATGTTATTTTTTGGGATTGGAAAGCATTGGCATGAGGCTCTAGTTTAAATGATGATTTCCCACATTGTAGAGAATGAATTGGTCCCCACGTATTGAAGGGAATTGAGTGGATTGTGTAGTAGAGAATGAATAGGTCCCCACATAGCCAAGGAGATTGAGAGAATTGTGTACAATGTTTTTTGCCAAAGCACTTGGATTACCTACTCGTCTGTTGTGGGATATGTACAACAATGGAACCCAAATAGATTAGGTTAGATAGGTGGAGAAGGTGGATTTATGTTTTGTTTTGCTTATAGTCTTTGATAGCATTGATCCATGACTACTTATTAGGTTAGCCCTGTATGATGCTCAGATTGGTTTCTAGAGAAGCCATGTCTAGAGCGATGCTTAGCCGAAACCAAAAGGTAAGGAATTTATCTTAAAAGAGGCTGAAAACAATGTTCTAGCTCTGTTGTGTATTTTGTTATCTGCTTCTTGCATATTAGTGTTGGGGTAGCTGATTAGCGATGGTAACACAATTCATCCTCTACATTCAATATAAAGTTTGTGGTTCCCTTTGCATAAGCAACAGAATGCTAGCTCTTTTGGAATAAAAGTGTGTCATTAATGTGATGTAGTTTTGCATCTACGTCCATGTAAATTTCCAATTGCAGCAAGGTAGATTCTTGTGTTGTAGAGACCTGATTTTTCTCCATTTCCCTTAGTATATCCATTCGTTCCATGAATTGGGTAAGATCCATGATCTAAAAACTTGGATCTTTGTTTTGAATTGATCATGCTTGACTACGTAGATCATTAAAAGAAGGGTCAAAATGCGATCTGGTTCAAGGAACTTGCTTTTCGTTCATTAATTGGTGGATCTGGCATGGATATTCGGTAAAATGGATCACACATTTAGAAAAATATCATCTAACACATAACACTTTGCTACAAATCTAATGATGTCGTCTGTTTTTGGTATCGTTGGCCATAAAGAGCCTTGGTAAGGGGATTTTCAGATGAGGAGTTCTAGATTTAGAATGCAAACGTAAAAAATTCTAGAAACATCATATGATGGTTGCAAGGGAGGAACCGAATAGGTGTGAGATACATACATGATTTTTATTGATCCTCAAAGTTTTTGTTCACTAAAACAATCTTCTTTTTCAAAGCCTGCATCTTATTCCGGAATCCAATTTCTCTCTGATACCACTTGTAACAACTCTCTTAATCTTCAGTCACAATCTCACATAGAATAATAGAATTTGGCACAACAAGATATAAGGAAGAAAAAGAAAGTATGCACAAAACAAAGAGAGAGAGAGAGAGAGAACTTTATTATCTTTGTAGATTTATAAGCACTTTTGATCTGTGTTACAAAATCTATTAAATAGCTTCAATTTGATGCCTCATCCACCTGACCACCCCCGAGCTCATCTCAATCCCAATCGCAATCACAATGGCAATCTCAATCCCAATCTCAATCAGCAAAGAAGAAAATGATCGTGATCAATGCACGACCATAATCTCTCCCTCGCTCTCACTCTTCGTCTTTTGGACCTCCCCTTCTGCCCCTCCACGACTGATCATGCCTTCCTTGACATGCGCTCCTAGAATCTGCATGCTCGAAGATAGCATCTTTTTGCATGTCTCATACAAGACTTCTAGATTGCCCATGCATCTACTTTTCATGTCCACCTCAAGAATCATACCAGCAAAAATAGAGGCAATCCATGCAACACACTCCAACACACATCAATCATCCGAAATAACCCACATACCAATGTGCATTTTCTAAATCCATGAACATGAATAAGATGAATGAAGGCTTCTCTCTCTCTCTCTCTCTCTAAGTACCTAAAAACAACACCTTTCCAAGCCCTATAATTCAAGAACAATGAGGAATTAACGTAAGCTTGTGAGACACAAAAATAGCCAGTTCTTCAATGTGTACAATAATGCTCAAGATGCCTTAGGTCCAAATTTGCTTCCAAATATCACTTTTGAGCCCTGCAAAATTAGAAATTCTAAAGAGAGATGAAAAAACACAAGAAATATCTTCATTAACCTATCTTCATGCAGCCAAACGAGACATAAAACATAGGAACTGCAAAATTTTCAATCGTGTAAAGCTTTTCTACTAATAGTACGCTACCTTTGTTTTTCTAATTCCTTCATCTTGATGCTCAAATTTAACACACGAATTCCATGCGACAACTTTCTAGAGAGAATGTAAAAACTTATTGCTATAGCATTTTGTAGACATGACCAAAATATCCTAAACATAAAATTTCATTATTACCTATGCATATCTTTTCTCTTTTTTGGGGAAATCAATGTGGTATCTTACAATTTCGCACATTGTAGGGAATGAATTGGTCCCCACGTATTCAAGGGAAATGGAAGATTGTGTATATATACCATTGTCTTACCTCCTTTTCTCCATTTCTTTTGCCCCTCACTAGAGCTCATATATAAATTGTGTTGAAGCTCCTTCTCAATCTCTTACCATTTGCCATAGAAGGGTGTCTACAGAACTTCTCACATGGAGTGTGAAAGGATAGAAATTTTAAGTTAGAGGTTGAAGTCAGTCAAGATGCATGTAGAGCTCTAAAGGGTGAGGCACAACTTTCTTTTCATCGTTCCTAGATTTCCTATTCCATCTGAAATGCCCTCTCAATGCTGTCAATACCTCAATATGTGATGATTCCTCTAGGTCTCACTCTTGGTCCACATACCATCATGGGTTCATTGTCCAAGTTCCAGAAAGACTCATCTCATTTTTGGGATTGGAAAGCATTGGCATGAGACTCTAGTTTAAATGATCTTTTCCCACATTGTAGAGAATGAATTGGTCCCCACGTATTGATGGGAATTGAGAGAATTGTGTAGTAGAGAATGGATATGTCCCCATGTAGTCAAGGGGATTGAGGGAATTGTGTATAATTTTTTTGCCAAAGCACTTGGATTACCTACTCTTCTGTTGTGGGATAAGTCCAACAATGGAACTCAAATAGATTAGGGTAGACAGGTGGAGAAGGTGGATTTATGCTGTGTTTTTCTTATTTTCTTTGATAGCATTGATCCATGACTGTTACCGTTAGTGTCCATGTGAAAGGCCAAATGGCCACTGGACACTTCTTTGCATATGTTCTTTAATAAAACATATAGTGGCCTGGTCAACCATAGACTGTAAGTTCGACCGCATTTGTAAGACCTAAGAAGTCTGTCTTCGTGCTCCCTGTGTATCGTGTTTTCTACATATTCTATAGCCTCTGTGCAGAGTACTACGTGAGGCCTTAGGAGCTTGGTTTTGTACTTCGAGCATATCATCCCCAGAGCTCTCAAGAAGGAGAGTGCACTGTGGTGCATTGCCATCGAAATACTTCACTGGTATCAGAGCAGATTGAGGCAAAAGCTTTGTTCCTTTTGTGCGAGCGAAGCGAACCTCCCTCCCCCAGGCTTTCTCCAAGGCTTACGACTAAGGCGGTGACCAAGGCATAGACCTTGGCATACCTTGTCATCCGAGTCACCGTTGGCTGCGTGCGAGGGAGGACCTCAACGATCAAGGAATATAGAGGTTCCCGGTACTTCCTTGGAGGTCACCCATCCCAATACTGTTCCCCCCAGAGCTCGCTTAACCGTGGCAATCTCTTGCCACTAAGCTACACTCTTGTGGTGCCTGAAGAAGGGGAAAGACTAAGGTTGACATTACCTTGAACAAGTTTTGGTCCCTCAAAGCTTCATTCTTTGCTTTCAAAGCCTATTTCTGAAGCATTTTTGGGGTGTCCTTTGGAGCCATTTTGGAGTACTTTCGCACATAGTTCTCTTCACACAGGTCCAAGAGCATCAAGAAGAGTGTTCTATGTACTTCTCAGACAATAAATATCAACTTTTGGGGCTGTATTTTCAGCCACACTCGTAAAACTATAGGTTTCTCGAGAGGTTTTCAGTTTTGGTGGGAGCAGCCGCTGCAAATATATGCAGGTTTTTTAAGCCTAAAACATCAGAGTTGACAGACACATGTAGGTGTTATTGGCTAGTTTTTGGGCTATGTATTCAGCCTTTTAGTGTCATTTTACTGCATATATTGAGCACATACACACCATGTACGCTTCTGTGGATACCGCTTATGTACGTCCATGTGGTTATTGATATAGCGGTTACGTTCTTTGCATAAAGCCTTTTACATTTGATAAAGAGGGTCGTGGTGAGGTTTTCTTGACTGGGAGACACCCAGATGTCGGGGTCTCTTCGGTGATGTAGGTGGAAGACTTACCTAGCCTTGCCATAGGAGATGTATGATAGTTGTTCATAGGTGCTCGATAAGCCTAGTTGGCTTCTATTGGGTAATTGATTATATGTAGTGGAGTCAGTGATTCACTATGCAGGTAGACATGTCATTACTTGCAGTTTTATGATACTTTGACACTGGTCATATGCTAATTTTGCAGAGGATAGTCTGGCAAAATTTTTCTAGATTTTTGGTTTAGTCAACTATACAGTGGTCGATTTACTCCTTGATACACTTATTTGTTGGTGTTTGGACTCTTCTAGCTCCATTATCATTCTATTCAGTTCTCTACCATCATAGCATGAGAGGTCTTAGGCACATCCAGTGGATCAAGATCTAGTGCTAGTGTTCTAAGGAGGATCTATAACTTGTAGGGCAAAGACCATTTTGAGATCCGAAAATTTGATGGCACAAACTTTGCTCTATGGAAGAATCAGATTAAAGATGTGCTGATTCAAAGGAGGCAATGGAAGCTAGTAAATGGGATTTCAAAGAAGCCTGCTGACATGGATGAAGATGATTGGGATGACTTAGATGAAATGGCCAAGTCTACCATTCGCTTGCACCTGACAGATAATGTTTACTTTACAGTATTAGACTGTGAAAGTGCAGAGGAGCTTTGGAAGAAGTTATGCAATACATATGAAAAAGAGACGGCATCAAATAAAGTGTATCCGATGAGAAAATTATATGACCTTCGTATGAAGGACACAGATAGTGTTGCTACTCATCTAAATGAGTTTGATGCTATATTCTCCCAGTTACAGGCTCAGAAAATGGATATGGAAAATGAAATGAAAGCAGTATTGCTATTATGCATCCTGCCATCATCATGGGATACATTTTGCATAGCTATTAGCAACAGTGCACCTGGTGGTAAACTCGTCTATGATGACATATGTGGAGCACCCTTGAGTGAGGAGATTCATAGAAAATCTATGGTTGGCACTCAAAGTGGAGATGCATATAATGTTCGTGATTCTTACCAATGAAAGAATCAGCAACGTGGAAGGAGCAAGAACAAAGAAAAGAATGGTCAATGGAATAAGAGTAGAAGTAAATCAAGGAAGAGGGATATCGAATGCCATTATTGTCATAAGAAAGGACACATGAAGAAAGACTGTTATGCATTAAAGAATGCTAAAGGTAAAGGACAGAATGTTGATGGGCATATTAAACAATTACCTGCACCATCTACTTCGACTGTGAAGATTGAAGAAATTAATGCTAGTTCTTATGATGCTGATGTGTTGACACTTGATAGTACTATGCCATCTGAGGCACTTATGGCTGATTCTCTTTCCCACACCTGGCTGCTAGATTCTGGTGCTTCTTTCCATGTGACACCACATAGAGAATGGTTCTCTAATTATGCAACAAAGTACTTGGTACCATGAGACTTGGTGACTCTTACCAGTGTGATGTTGTGGGGATTGGAGATGTGGTTGTGAAGTTCATTGATGGTTCAAAATTTACTACGGATAATGTACGCCATGTACCTCAGTTATCACGCAGTTTGATGTCAGTTGGTCAACTTGATGACCTTGGTTACAAGGTGGTCTTCTATGCTCAGTCCTTTTGTATATCAAAGGGCAATATGGCTATTGCAAAAGGAAGTCAATTTTCAAAAAGAAGTTGAGTCAGACATTTGATATGAAGGATTTGGGGGATGGCAAACATATTCTTGGCATGCGCATTACTCGTGATAGGAGTAAAAGATGCATATACTTGTGTCAGAGTGAGTACATATCCAAAGTACTTCACTGGTTCAATATGCAAGGTGGAAAGGCATTGAGTACACCTTTACCCACATATGTCAGTATATCCATTGGTTCCATGAATTTGGTAAGATCCGTGATCTAAAAACTTGGATCTTTGTTTTGAATTGATCATGCTTGACTACATAGATCAATTGAAAGAAGGTACAAAATGCAATCTAGTTCAAGGAACTTGCTTTTCGTTCATTAATTGGTGGGTCTGGCATGGATATTGGGTAGAATGGATCACACATTTTTAAAAAAATCATCTGACACATACACTTACCTTTTATTTCTACGAATCATGTTGTCTATGTTCTGTTTGTGATATTGCTAGCTATAAAGAGCCTTGGTAAGGGGATTTTTGCATGAGGAATTCTAGATTTAGAATGCGAACTTAAAAAATTCTAGTAACATCATGTGATGGTTGCAAGGGGGAACGGAATAGCTATGAGATACATATAGGATTTTCATTGATCTTCAAAGTTGTTATTGACAAAAAAAATCTTCTTTTTCAAAGCCTACATCTTATCTCTGAATCCATTTATGCTCTAATACCACTTGTATTAAGTCTCTTAATCTTCTATCACAATCTCACATAGAATAATAGAATCTGCCATAACAAGATATAAGGAAGAAAAACAAAGTATGCACAAAAGAAGGAGAGAGAGAGAGAGAGAGAGAGAGAGAGAGAGAGAGAGAGAGAGAGAAAGAGAGAGAGAGAGAGAGATAGAGCGAGAGAGAGCTTTATTATTTGTGTAGATTTACAAGCATTTTTTATTTGCGTAACAAAATCTATCAAATAACTTCAATGTGAAGCCTCATCCACCCGACCACCCCTGAGCTGATATCAATTCCAATTGCAATCTCAATCACAAAAGAGGAAGACGATCATGATCAATGCACGACCATAATCTCTCCCTAACTCTCAGTCTTCCTCTTTAGGACCTCCCCTTCCACCCTTGCATGACCAATCATGCCTTCCTGGACATGTGCTCCTAGAATCCGCATGCTCCAAGATAACATCTTTTTGCATGTCTCATTCAAGACTTCTAGATTGCCCATGCATCTACTTTTCATGTCCACCTCAAGAAGATTACATGCAAAAATAGAGACAATCCATGCGACACACTCACACACACGTGAATCACCTAAAATAACCCACATATCAATGCGCGTTTTCTAAATTTGCAAACATGAATAAGATGAATCAAGGCTTCTCTCTCTCTCTCTCTTTTTAAAGTACCTAAAAAACAATACTTTTCCAAGCCATATAACTAAAAAACAATGAGGATTTAAAGTAAGATGGTGAGACACAAAACATTCAGTTCTCTGATGTGTACAACAGTGTTAGAGACGCCTTAGGTCCAAATCTGCTTCCAAATATCACTTTTTAACCCTGCAAAATTAAAAATTCTAGAGAGAGATGAAAAAACGCGAAAGATATCTTCATTAACCCATCTTCATGCAACCAAATGAGACCTAACACATATGAACTACAAAATTTTCAATTAGGGAAAGTTTTTCTACTAACAATACTCTACCTTTCCCTCATACAACACTTTTTCTAATTCCTTCATCTTTGTGCTCAAATCTAACACACAAATTTCATGCAACAACTTTCTAGAGAGAATGTAAAAACTTATTGCAACAAAATATTTTGCAGACATGATCAGAATATCCTAAACATAAAATTTCATTATTACCTACACATCTCTTTTTTTTTATATATAGGAAATCAATATGGTATCTTATAATTTCCCACATTATAGGGAATGAATTCGTCCCCACGTAGTCAAGGTAATTGGGAGAATTGTGGAGTAGAGAATGAATAGGTCCCCACGTAGTTAAGTGGATTGAGAGAATTGTGTATAATGTTTTTGCCAAAGCACGTGGATTACCTACTTCGTTGTGGAATGAGTACAATAGAACTCAAATAGATTAGGTTAGACAGGTGGAGAAGCTGGATTTATGCAGTGTTTTGCTTATAGTCTTTGATAACATTGATCCATGACTACTTATTAGGTTAGCCCTGTATGATGCTAAGCAATTGGTTTCGAGAGAAGACATGTCTGGAGCGATGCTCTATTGTGTATTTTTCTCTCTACTTCTTGCAAATGCTCTATTCTATATTTTGCTCTCTACTTCTTGCATATTAGCATTGGGGCAATTGATTAGCGATGGTAACACAATTCATCCTCCAAATTCAGTATATCTATTCGTTCCATGAATTTCGTAAGATCTGTGATCTAAAAACTTGGATCTTTGTTTTGAATTGATCATGCTTGACTACATAGATCAATTAGAAGAAGGTACAAAATATGATCTAGTTCAAGGAACTTGCTTTTCGTTCATTAATTGGTGGGTCTGGCATGGATATTGGGTAGAGTGGATCACAAATTTAAATAAAAAATAATCTAACACATACACTTACCTTTTATTGCTACAAATCATGTTGTCTGTGTTATGTTTGTGATATCACTAGCTATAAAGAGCCTTCGTGAGGGGATTTTTGGACGACGAGTTCTAGATTTAGATTGCAAATGTAAAACATTCTAGTAATATCATGTGATGGTTGCAAGGGGGGAACGGAATAGCCGTGAGATACATACAAGATTTTCATTGATCTTCAAAGTTGTTACTGACAAAAACAATCTTCTTTTTCAAAGCCTACATATTATCTCGGAATCCATTTCTGTGCGGATACCACTTGTAACAAATCTCTTAATCTTCCATCACAATCTCACATAGAATAACAAAATTTGGCACAACAAGATATAAGGAAAACATTAAAGTATGCACAAAACAAGGAGAGAGTGAGAGAGAGAACTTTATTATCTGTGTAGATTTATAAGCAATTTTGATCTGCATTACAAAATCTATCAAATAGATTCAATGTGAAGCCTCATCCACTGGACCATCCCTGAGATGATCTCAATCTTAATTGCAATCTCAATCACCAAAGAAGAAGACGATCGTGATCAATGCAAGACCATAATCTCTCCCTAGCTCTCAGTCTTCATCTTTTGGACCTCCCCTTCCGCCTCGGCATGACCAATCATGCCTTCCTAGACATGCGCTCCTAGAATATGCATGCTCCAAGATAACATCTTTTTGCATGTCTCATGCAAGACTTACAGACTGTCCATGCGTCTACTTTTCATGTCCACCTCAAGAATCGGACATGTAAAAATAGCAACAATCCATGCAACACACTCACACACACGTCAATCACCTGAAATAACCCACATACCAATGTGCATTTTCTAAATCTACGAACAACTCTTGATGGGACCACATACATCATTATGAACAAGCTACAATTTTCTTGTAGGGTATGTATGACTATCTTTTGGAAAAGAAGCACGATGCATTTTTCCAAGAATGCAACCTTCACATGCATGCTTTTCAATGGACTCAAGTGTTGGCAAACCAATAACCTTATCCTTCTTTTCCAAGTAAAGCAAACTATTGAAGTTCGAGTGACCAAAATGAGCATGCCAAAGCTCCATTTCAGCCATGGAAGAAGTACGAGCAACTAAGGCATTTGATGTAGCCCTCTTGTATGTATCCAAGTGATACAAACCATTACATAATGTGCCGAACATCATGATAATATCATCATTCTTGAAATCATGAAACATACATTTATCATCAACAAAGTGTACATGAAGTCAAACTTTGGCAATCAACGAAACTGAAATTAAGTTCTTCTTGATATTCACCATATACAATGCATTTTTCAAGAGAATCACACCTCCATTTGCAGCTGTAAGCTCAATTTCTTCTACTCCAATGATAGGATAAGAGGCATTGTTTGCACGCACCACATGTCCTCCTTTAGGTGCATCTTTCAAAGATGCGAAAATCTTTTTCATGAAGTTATGTGATTTGAAGCACCACTATCAATGAACCAATCCAAATCAGCCTCACTCACAAACATACACTTAGAATGCAAAGATGCATCATAATGACATGTAACAACACATGCCCAAAAATCTTGAGCCATGTTAGCATCATTCTTTGCATTTCTTAAATTTTCAGAAATAGACATACCGGAGTGGAAGAGGAAGGTTGAGGCTTTGGTTTTGATGAACCCAAAGCTGAACCATACTTGCTTTTCCCCTTTTGTGAGATAGCAAGTGCTTGCATTCCCTCAATCAAACCACTCCCATTCACTCTAGATTTCTCTTCTCCAAAAGAAGAGACACAAACTCATCAAATGCATACATATTGGGATTCCCTTTTGCAACGAAACGGAGTGTACTGGCAAAGCTTTGAAAAGATTCTGGTAATCCTTTCAACAATCTAGAGATGAGTGATGCATCCTCAAGTTGCTTCCTCAAGTATGCAACATGTGCTTCATTATGCATGGCATACAAAGAAGCAAGAGTGTCCCATGCCTGTCTTGATGTAGAACATGATTGAATGTGTGGAACTATATGATGCTTCACAAAAAGTACAATCAATACATGAGCTTGAGCATCTTTTCCATCCCATCTAAGTTGCTCCTATGTAGGTGGAAAAGGAACCATTCTGATTGAAGAAGAAGCTCCATCTATGACACTAGACTACGAAGTAGAAGAACTTGTTGGTCTTCAATCTGCATCTACCACTATGTTCCAAAGTTGTTTTGCAACAAGAATATGCTTCATCATGTGAGAACATATTGGATAGTTGTTCCATCAAGCTTATCTTCAGCTTGAAGCATGCCAAACAAGTCATGGTTGACCGCCATTTCACTAAAGAACAAGAATGTGATAGAATCTTCACTTCAACGAAAGCTAAAATGAATGGTGAAATTTCACCTCACAAACCATCACTCTGATGGCAATTCTAACTGCATGAATCGATTCAAAATGGGATAAAACTTTAGTTCAACTGGTGAAAATGCCTCTTGGCTATTGAAATCTATTTTTCTATGCTCCAAAGTTGATTTGCACTGTTAAAAGTGTGTGCGCACTACGACACAAAAAATAGAAACTTGAGAAAGAGTTGAACATGCTCTGATGTCACTATTGGGTGTGTGTAGAAGCGTGAGAGACACATGAGAAGCACACAGAAGGAGCACAAACAAAGCTAGACACATGGAGAAGATGGATGGATGGAATAGATCTCTATTGACGATGATTAGAACTGAAGTAAGAGATGAATAATATCCCTAAGTACAAACTACCACCACATATGAGTGAATCATGTATGTGGTAACATGGGGAAAAAACCTCTAGCTAGCACTAGAGTAAAATGTTTCCTTGTATAGGGAAAAGTTTCATATCAAAGCTCCTCGAGGAACACATAAGTGTAACATATAGTGCAGTATACACCTCAAGAGAATGGAGTTGTTGAAAGGAAGAACAGGTCACTCATGGAGATGGTGAGGTGTATGGTCAAGAGTCAAGCTTTAACACATAGTTTGTGGCTTGAGAGTGTTATGTGTGTAGCATATGTACTTAATACGTGTCCCACTAAAGCATTGTAGTTTATCACTCCATATGAGGTTTGGCATGGTCCCAAGCCATCTGTTGCTCACTTGCATGTCTTTGATTGTCTGGCATATGCATTTGTGCTTGAACAAAAACACAAGAAATTAGATGATAAAGCAGTGAAATGTTTTTTTGTTGGGTATAGTTCTTAAAGCAAATGTTATTGTGCGTACCATCCACAAAAATGCATTTTGGTTAGACTTGATGTTGTTTTTGTGGAAGATGCAATTCAGCCATTACTTTCATGTATGAAGAAGTCATCAGTTAGCTCTAAAGATGTGTATGACACTTTGCTACCTTCTTTTTTTACAAGTGGAATGGAAATTCTAGTGTTGGTCCAAATGAAACAATTTCTCAGCCTCTTCATGTTCCACATGATGATGCACATCATTCCATTTCTTATGCAGATTTACATTATGCACTTGTTGATGAGAGGTATGATATAGAGGAGGCAAAAACTATGCCTAAATGGTTGGTGCAGACTTTGCTAGATAGCAAACTAGATGCATCTCTGTGATATCATACTCGTTCAAGCTCTCATAGTGCTTCTTTTGCATCAGATTGCTATGATATGGCTGCCTCTAGTCTTTGTGATGAGAATGAGCCTGTTTCATTTGATGAAGCACAAAATTCAAAAAATTGGATGGTTGCTATGCAATCAGAATATGATGATATTATGAAGAATGGTGCATGGTCTTCATGTGACTTGCCTCTTGGCAAGAAGGCCATTGGCACTAAGTGGGTATAGAAAATGAAGCATAAGCCTGATGGAACACTCGATAAGTATACAGCTAGGCTTGCTGCAAAAGGTTATGCTAAAAAAAGAGGCATTGATTTTGATGAGACCTTTTGATCCTACATGTCAAATGACTATTGTTCATAGCATCTGTGCACTTGCAACTCATCATGGATGGAACATCAATTGGAAATTAAAACTGCATTTATGAATGTTGACTTGCATGAAGAAGTGTATGTTTTTCAGCCCCGTGGTTCTGTGTAGAAAGGGCATGAAAACAAAGTGTGTAGGTTGAAAAAGGCATTATATGGTTTGAAGGAAGCACCACGTGATTGGTATGAAAAGATACATGCCTACTTGATTGCACATGGTTTTGAGAACAGTCCGCCTGAGAGCATCTTATATGTTAAGCATGCAAATGATGTGCTTCTGATCATTGTTGTCTATGTTGATGACATGCTACTCACTGGTCCTAATGAGAAGCACATTGCTGATTTTAAGATTGATTTGTATGACACATTTGAGATGTCAAATTTGGGGCATTTGTGTCATTATTTGAGCATTCAGTTTATGCAAGTTGATGGTGGAATAGCTTTGTATCAGATAAAATATTTTGACACATTATTGCATCATTTTGGTCTTGAAGACTGCAAACGTATTGCCACTCCTATGGAAATAGTTTTATGGTTGACTCTTCATGATGCTAGAGATGCATTTGATGTTATTCTCTATCAATAGGCTATTGGATGCTTGATTTACTTATGCATTACTTGGCTAGATTTTCAGTTTGTTGTCTCATAGATGAGTAGGTTTATGTATTACCCAAGTGTCAAGCATTGGTTGGTGGTTAAGCTCATCGTTTGCTACTATAGTAATACCCACCCACTTGGATTGTTTTATTTGAAGGGGGGATCACTACCACTAGGTTTACATGTTTTTTCTTACTCTAATTGGGTTGGTTGCTATGTCACTCGTGTTTTTGCTAGTGGTTTTTGCTTCATTCTTGGTAACTCATGCATATCTTGGTTGAGCAAGAAGCAGCCTACTATGGGCACTTCTCGTTGTGAGGTTGAGTATAGGGTAGCTTTCACAGTGATTGTTGAGTGTGTGTGGCTCATGTGCCTTATGGTTGATTTGGGTGTTGGTCAGTCTTCTACCACCACCATCTTTACTAACAATCAAAGCACATTGGAAGTTGTGAGGAACCTTGTATTCCATGATCACACTAAGCACATTGAGGTGCACTATCATTATGTTAGGGAGGGGTTCTGTGCTAGAGAGATTGGTTTGGCATACGTGCCCACATAGGAGAACATTGCAAACCTTTTCACAAAGGCTCTGTCTAGGGAGAAGTTTGAAGCTTTCCACAAAGCTTTGGGCTTACTTCCTTTTTTGGATTGACTCCACATGGCTTGGCACTTCCTTATACATGAGTGCAAGCTCCTTGTTCACTGCATCACTGCCAATGGGGATTGGTTGATATATTTTGGTAGTGATGTGTATGAACACTTTCACGTGCTTCCATGGACCTCAAACTCCAACACTTATTAGGTTCTTAGTGATAGTGGGTACAATAGAGAACCTGACTTATAATTTTTATCATGTCATTGGAATCTTTGACATTACCAATCTTCTCCACATTATGCTTAGTATCATCTCTTGTTTATACTTCATGTCTATACTTTGGATTTTCCAAGTCAGATAGAAGAGAAATGTTGTCTGCAACATGGTTTGAACATCTTGAATATATGTAGAACAAATGATCATTTTCTTTGCCTTCTTTGTGACTTGGATACATTAGAAGTAATGAATCTTCATGTGATTGAACTTCATAATAATTTTTGAACTCCCCTCTATTATGACTTATATTGATGTTTTTGAAGTTGCGTCCACATGTGCCTCTAGTGTTGCCAAATCCACCTCTTCCACCTCCTTTTTGAGTCCTTCCATTGAACCATCAATTTTAAGTGGTTTGGTTGGTCTTGTTATAGATGGCACAAGTTTGAACATCCTATCCTTTTGATTTGTCATACTTTGCTCCTTTCTTCTTCCCTTTCCACTTGCTCTTGCCTACATAGTTGGCTTGGGAAATCTCTTCTTCATCATCTTGTGTAGCTCAGTGATGAGTAGCACCTCCTTTAATCCGGGAAGACGTGAGGATGGTATGGAGACCTCGAACAAGTGATGGCACAAGTGTGTGAGTGAGAAGCACACTAACATGCACACACATACACACACACGTGCACACACGGCAAGACAAAGAGATAGACAATGGAGTTCTTTTAGATTACTTCCAAAATGCTCATACAAGTTCAAATCTATTACAAGCTAACCTCAAAAATGAGCTCTCTAGCTCTATTTATAGTTTTTTACTAGCTTTTGGCCCTGTCCAGATCTAGTGTCCGGCCTAGTTAAAAATTAGGTTCTAGGGCCTATTTGAAGGCTCCAACGGAGTCTAAAAAATATGAAAATTGGTAGGTAGCTACTTCTAATGCTCCTCAAGCTCAAGGACTCCTTGGCTTGCACAAAATGGAGCTACAAAAATATGAAATGGTATTTACAATGGCTTTTAGCGATGAAAATCACTATTTTTGTAGGGGTTTCCTCTAACGATTTGACATACACATCCTCGAGCTCCCTACTTGCTCCTTCTCCTTGTGTGTCCACCTCTTTGATATGCTTTAGCTTCATGAAAAAATAATGGCCTACTTGTCAGATCTTCGTTGACTACTCTGTCTACTTGTGCCTTCTCTTCGCTCCGACTCCCTTCGTTGGCTTCCTTGTCTTGTGAGTCCTTCAGTTCCTTGACTGCTGCCAACACCCCCCCTCTCTCACGTCTATTGTCTCTGACAGACCCTTGTTGAGTGGGTTGTTGGATGTAGTACTCCACAACATCTGTGGCTAAATGATGTTTTGCTATTCTCAACCCTTTGGCCAAATCAATGAGTAGGGCATCCCAGTCTACTGGCCCTGGAACTTCTGGATGTGGCATACGTAGCTTTTCTGAATGTAGAGCTTGTTCCACCGCAAATAACTATAATAGATGAGATGGTCTGGGAATGAATATCTCTGAATGATATTCCCAGAACCCTGTGATAAACATTTCTTCAAACGTCTGTTTGAAGCAGGTAGGTAGATACTTTATACGAGCATGCCACGCATATACGATGTTAATGGATGGTGTGGTGCTCATATCGTAGACAAGATCCTGATTCCCTTCATTAAATCCGAGAGCCAAAAGATGAGGTTCTTTGATATTCTTAAATGTCCTGAATGTAACCAGCATGAGCTCAAAAATTTTGAGGCACATCTGTGCCATGACATCTAGGACATTCTTGAACCTGACCCCCCAATGCCGAATCGTCGAAATCATGTAAGCTACTGTGGGTTGGCCTCTAGGTGGGGCTAAGTAGACATAATTGAGTCATTTTTCACATCCTTTGACTGTCAACACTGTTTTTGTGTACTCCAACCAAGACCTTCTTCGAAAGACAGGGTAGTAGCAGGGATTATACTTGATATATAAAGGCATGTTATTCCACGTGCGTACCATCCAGGGAAAACATTAAGGGCGAATATTAGCCCAAAGGCGAATTTAATGAGATATGAATTTAAAAAAACGATATTTGATTAATTTTGTAAAGATTAAAATAACCATTTTTTTTATAAACCCTAAGTTTCATAGCGCGTTCTTTCGCCGAACATACGAATTTGTTTGTGTCTTGAAGTGCTACAGTTCGCCATCATCGCGAGGGGATGCTCTGAAGCTGATATGGAGAATCGTCGTCATGGTGTTGCGCTTCACTTTGCATGATAAGAATAATCGTCTGATACAAGGGTAATATCAAATAGTGATTTTGCTCAGCAAATAATTTCCAAGGAGGCACATCAAACAAGTAGACGCTCAACAGGTGAGTATCTGAGAGAGAGAGAGAGAGAGACTGTGTATGATAGTGAATTTCGACAAATGTGGCATGACTGCACGGGGCAGGTGCAACTATCATGTGTAGAGTGTTTAGGATGGGCTCCCAAAGGCCAGTGTGTGTCTCTAAATCATGGCTTGGAGTCACCATTGCTCAATCAACTATTCCTACATCTAGCTCACATTCTACCCTTCCGCAAAGTTTTGTGTACGGTTATTTTGATGATTGTAGTAAGATCATTCGATCATCCATTGATTTTTTGTTATTGGAATTCTTGTCAGAAATTGTATTAATGTTTGTGAGTTCCGTTACCGTATGGAAAGCTTTGGAGAATTAAACAATGATGTATCACCATATGGAAAGCGTGCGAGGTCCATTACCGTGCATCTTAAAAGCTTTGGAGAATTAAACAGTGATGTATCACCATGTCGAAAGTTTTATTGTGGTTTGGCTATTTTAGTACCTTCGCTTATGAATAAGGTATGTGCTGAATAAAGTATGTGCTGAATAAAGTATGTGTACCGTGATGCTGTCTGACTTTGTTTTTTGATTATTTTTGTGAATAAAGTATGAATAAAGTATGTGCTGTTGGACCTTGTTTTTTGGTCATTTTCCTTACAGGTTTGATCATTTTCCTTACAGGTTGATATATGTAGCAGGAATCATAAAGACTGTTGTCTCTTTGTGACATTTCATACCAATCAATGGGTGTTCACTGTTGAGGATGGTGTTGATAATGGATATTGTTTGCATCATCCCACATAACCTCAAAATATTTTTTGACTAAGAAGTCAGGACACAACTCTGAGTTATTTTGGAGCCTTTGGAAGACTCATAACATACCCTGTTTCTATCAGATAAAATTATGTGTACTAGGTAGGTAGCTTGATTCTGCCTCCTTTTAGTTCAACTTTCTCCTTTGGAAATTGGTCAGTGTTTGTTGGACATTGTTGACAGTGGAGATTCTTCCTCATAGAAGTGGTTTTGTGCCTATTGTAATTCTGTTGCAGCTACTCCGAATGATTTTTCACAATTTCTTTGAGCTATTCTCAGTTGTACAACCTCTTGTTGACTCATTAGTTTGAGCTGAATTTTAAGGTAATGCACTCTTTTGAATCAAACAATATGTCCAGTTTTAATATGCTTGCTGAATTTGGAGTTGTCCCCCCTACATGCGCTATTATAGCTTCATGCTTCATTTGTTGATTGTGAAGGTGAATTTATTGTGTGTGCTGTTTGATAATTCTAGGAATTATAATGGACACATTGATAAGAAATCAATTCCTCCAGTTATTAGTAGCGGAACTGATATGTAGGCTATTGTAAATGCCAAAGGTAGTGAAATCGTGTTCCTGTAGTCAGGAAAGTCCATGGTTGTCCATTGTGAAGTGCGTCATTGGGTTTTAATTGAGAGACTATTGTGTATTTTTACATATTGAAAGGTTGAACGTGTGTTTTATGTGTTATTTTTGCTTGTCATTTTAAGTTATAAAGGTTGACATAAGGTAAAGTTAAACCCGATTCATGCACTTGAGGTTTGGTAAGATGCTTGGCCATAATGCGTTTATGCAAAGCCACTTTGTCCTCGTAGAAAGGAACGTCGTGGGCTTTGATTCTACAAATGAATGAGCCCTGGAGAATATTATATGTAAATGATGCTACCATGTAGTACATTGAACGAACAGTTTAATATCATTGCCTCAAAGAAAGTGAGCAATTATTAATATATAAGAACTACTAGTCTTAGCCTACCGTAATAATACATGCACAAACTGTTCACCAGACTTTGAGAAGGGTGGACCTCGTGAGCGAGTGGCAATAGTAGTGGGACCCAAAGATTCCGTAGCAATGTTAGGGAGCTCATATTTGTTAGAAGAAAGAAATCATGTATCCTTCAGAATCAAAACTTTGATAGGGAAGAGATTCAAGACGATGAGGAATTTCTTAGATCCAAGAAAGGAATCCCACCAATTGGGCTTGGAAATGTTGCGCAATTCAAGGATAACATGGAGCCAATCGGAAATAAGAAATAATGGGCTGAAGAACCTGGTAAATATTTATCATATGTAGACGCCCAAACAAGTAGTGAGCAAGGATTGTCAAAATTGATTTAAAGGATGTGTCCAAAGGTTTGAGACTAATGATGAGAACAAAAAAGAGGTTTTCATTCATAAATAGTTCATAGATGCCCTTTGATTGTCTCAACCACCTAGAACACTACCTAAAGTCTATATTGGGTTTTGTAAAGATTGTGGATATGAGAATCTCTTTAAATAGTATCCTCACAACTCAAATAAAACTTCTAATACACATCTATTGAATATAGTTGAGGTAATGGAAGCATCTAGAAGTGACACGGAGAAAACAATTTTAGTTATAGTCACAGGAACGTGACATGGAGAAAACAATTGTAGTTGTAGTCACAAGGGCTTTGGCCAAGGCACCATGTGAGAAAATAGAAGATGAAATGCATTTGTAGATAACCTCACAAAGTTAGAGAGCAAAAAACAAAAGAAAGGGCCTTGGTAAGGGGGGAAACCATGCGATAAACATGGAATACGTAGATGGAAGAATTGGAGAGAAACATATCTAACATGGAGGAAAGGTTAAAAGATTATTTCACAAGGTCAGGACAAAAACATCAATAGGAAATCCAACTCGACACTAGTAAAAGATAACAAGGTTGAATAGAGGTTGTGTCTATCTTAGCAAAACTCAAACCATGAGCATTGAGGACCTACATATGTTAATGAAATCTTATCGAGGTTGAATTGAAGAAGCCGTGAGAACTATTAATACAAATAGAGCTACCCCAATGGTGAATTAGAAGAAGAGAAACTAATGATTTGTAAGAAGATTGAGGTACTAGCATGTATGTATGTGTGAGCATGTATGCACATCTGTGGGCGTTCGTGAGTGTGTGTGTCTCTTGTACATGTAGAAGGTTGCTGAAATGTTTTCGTATGTGTGTAGCTTTGTATGGATATGCATGAATTTTGCATGTGTATGTGTATGCATGCTTATGTGTGTGCATGTGTCTGTGTGAACATGTATGGTATGTTTACGTGTGTGTGCAATGTGCATGTATGTATTTATGTATGTATGTATGTATGTATGTATGTATCTTATATGTATGTATTTTTACATGCATGATTACTATTATGTGCTTAAGATAATAATGTTTATGGGTGTGCATGTGTGGCTTGATGGTTCCTTTGTTGGATAAAATATAAGCTCAAAAATTTGGCCTTAATACTTCTTATGACCATAATAAATTGTCACAAAATGATCCATGATGGCTTCTGAAGAGCGATTGAAGTACTCTGCATGGTTGAATAACTAATCATCTTAGAAACTTTTATATAAAGTTCAATGGTTTCATGACATCTTTGTAGGAAATGAAAGTTTTGGAAGAACTAAATACAATTTTTTTGTTAATAGAGATTACTAAAAAAGTTTGTCTGAATTTTAACATTTCAGCTAGAATTTATCATTGAAATTCGCCAAAAGTTCTAAATTTCAAATGGAATTCATTGTCAAAATTCGCCATAATATTTATAATTATAATATAATTTATGTACATAAATTCGCCCATATTTATATACTTATGAATAAGGGGGTTGGTCTTAATTTTTTCCCTGGTCTGATTCCATTTACATCATTACCTGTAAGTATGATGTCATCAACATAAACACATAGGTATATTACCTTTGAATTACTTCTCTTGATGAATAGAGAAGTATCTGCCTTTCTCATGACAAAACCTTGGTCTTGGAGGTATGTAGTTAACCTGTAATTCCATGCCCTAGGTGCTTGCTTCAATCCATATAAAGCCTTTTTTTATTTTCAAACATAAGTTACCTTCTTAGGGTCCTCATAGCCAGGGGGTTGTGACATATATACCTCCTCTGAAATCCATCCATTCAAGAAAGCATTCTTGAAATCCAATTGGTACATGTTCCAATTTTTTGATGCAACCACACTTACCAACACTCTGATAGTTGGCATCTTGGCCACAGGAGAGAATGTCTCTTCATAGTCAATGCCTTGGGTTTGTGCAAAAACCTTGGCTACCAATCTGGCTTTATACCTATTGATTGACCCATCAGAATTTCTCTTGAGTTTATAGATCCATCTGGATCCTATTAGCTTCATGGAGTCCTTCTTTGGTACTAGTTCTCATGTGTCACTTTCCTTGAGTGCTTCAATCTCCTCATCCATAGCTTCTTTCCATTCTGTCTTGGTTATGGCTTCTTCATATGATCCTGGTTCTTCAATTGACAAATCTTTGGCAAGATAAACAAAGTGTTTAGTAACAAGAGATGTATCATACCCATATCTGATAGGTTTTTTGCTCTCTCTTTGTGATCTTCTAATTGACTGATTTGAAGATTCAGGTATATCTTCAAGCTTCTTCATTTTGACTTTGCCCTTGGACTTCCATGCCTTGAACTCTTCAAGGTTGATAACATCTTCATCATCTGAAGTTGAGTCTTCATTCTGAGTAGGTTCCTCCTTTGCAAGACTTGGAAACTCCTCTTCCAAGTCATAGGGTAGTTTAAACTTCCTGCATTCAGCCTCATACCAAGAATCATTTTAATCAAAGACAACATCTCTACTAACCATGAATCCCTAATTGGAAGGGTTGTAAAACTTGTACCCTTTTTGATTTAGATCATATCCAATAAAGATGCACTTCTCAGCCTTAGGGTCTAGCTTACCTCTTATCTGAGAAGGAATGTGTACATATGCTACACATCCAAATATCCTGCAATGGTCAAGTGAGGGTCTCTTCCCATGCCATGCTTCATAGGGTGTCATCCCATCAAGGGATTTAGATGGTAACCTATTTATGAGGTAAGTGGCAGTAGAAACACTCTCTGCCCATAGATAGTTAGGTAACCTTTTTTCATTCAACATAGACCTAGTTGTCTCAACAATCAACCTATTTCTTCTCTCAGCTACCCCATTCTGTTCAGGAGTGTACCTTGTGGTGGTTTCTCTTTTAATACCTCTCTCCTGCAAGAAGTCTTCAAATTCATTGGAGAAGTACTCACCTCCTCCATCTGACCTTAGCCTCTTCAGATTCTTTCCTATATGATTTTCAACTAGTGCAAGATACTTTTTAAAGCAATTAAATACTCCATCCTTGTGCTTCATGAAGTACAATACAGTCCACCTGCTATAATCATCAATAAAAGATACATAGTACCTTGATCCTGAGATTGAGGGGTCTTTGATTGGTCCCCATATATCTCTGTGCACAAGTTCTAGGTAGTCCTCATGCATGTAGCCTTTCCTTGAGAAGGGTAACCGGTGAGACTTCCCAAATTGACAAGCACTACATTTATATATAATGTGTTGTTTGGAAAAACTGGGTATTCCAATAACACATTGATCCCTGCATATCTATTTCAAGATTCTTTCTCCTACATGCCCTAATCTTTTGTGCCAAATCTCAAGCTCTGAAAGTGCTTGATCCTTATAACTGTATAGTGTAATATTCCTTGTGTCTTCTAGCTCAAAAGTGAAAATTCTACCTGATTTTTCTCCCTTAGCAATCCTCTTGAACCCATGCCTTGGATCCTCCACAAATGCTCCATATTGGTTGAATCTAACCTGCAAACCTTTCTCCACAATCTATCCAACACTCATCAGATTTTTGGTAATGGTTAGTACATAGAGTACCCTACTCAACAAGTTTTGATTTCCATCACAAGTCTTAACATTCCCAACTTTAGCTACTGAGTGCTTGATGTCATCACCTGCTTGTACTTGGTGCTTACCTTTTGGTTCCTCAAGATTAGAGAGTAGTGCTACATTGCCAGCCACATGATTTGAGCATCCTGAGTCAATGTAGAATAGGTGGTCATTTGTACCTATTTTTGAAGTCATGTTCATGATCAAAAGAGGGTCATCTTACTCTTCTATATAGTTGTTGTAGTCCTTTCTGGATTTGAATCCTCCTTGGTAGTTGCCATTGTAGTTGTTGTTGTAATTGTTGTTGTCGTTGTTGTTGTAGCGTTAGTGATGGTTGAATCTACCTCTTGACTATGAGAATCCACCTCTTTGGTATCCTCTTCCTCTCTGATTCTTATAGTTCCTAAAAAATTCATCTATACTATGATTTGATAAACCACAAAAGTTGCATGTTGAGGAGTTATAGGATCTCCCCCTACCTTGCTTACCTCCTCTACCCCTTCCTCTTGATGATCTACCTCTCCCTGCATAGTTTGCTTGGGAGGTAGAGCCTTCATCTTCTACCTTCTTATTCGTGCCTTTATCTTTAGAATTTTTATCAGTAGATAGAGCAGAGGAACTATTACCTTTGGATGTATCTCCATTCTTGTTGAGCTTGGCTTCATGAGTGAACAATTGTCCCATGAGAGTGGTAAGGTTTGGAATCTGCATGTCCATGTAAAGGTCCATGGCAGTGGTGAAGCTTTCCCATTTGTCATCAACTTTGATCCCATTGATCACTTGCCTCACAATATATTCTTCTTCAATCTCTTCTCCTATGCTTGCTAACTGATCTGCTACATCTTTAATCTTGGTCACAAACTCTAAAAGAACTTGCTTAGGTTGCTTCCTTAATGTGGTGAATTCAATCCACAACTGATTTTTTCTAACACTTGTGTTGGAAGAGAAATAAGATGACAAGGTTTCCCAAGTCTCTTGTGATGTCTTACAACTCCTAATGTGTGGCAAAAGAAAATCAGAGATGGAGAAGAGTAAATAAGACATTTCCAATGCATCCTTAGCACACCATATGTTGAGCTTTTCATGTTCTTCCTTTGTTGGTAATCCTCTTGTTTTGAATGAGGGCAATTCCTCATCTCCTGAGATGTATCCATAGAGAATCCTTCCTTTTAGGTAGGTCTTCATCCTCAGAGACCATGCCTGATATGTTGGAGCAGGACAATCAACAATTGGTGATTATATAAAATCTAGAAGTGGAAAGATGAATGAAAGATTGAAGATCAGTTTCAAGGAAAAGAGGAGATTCAGAAACAAAGTTCTTTTGTACATTAGTATCGTAAATATTTCAATGTATTTGGAAAAATGATGAGTTAAACTCGTATATATATATATATATATATATATATATATATATATATATATATATATATATATATATATATATATATATATATATATATATATATATATATATATATATATATATATATATATATATATATATATATATATATATATATATATATATATATATATATAATGCTCATAATCGGAGAGAGATATAGAAGAGATAGAGAAGACAATAGATGTGAAGAATAGAAGAATGAGATGAACATTATGTATGTCATCCATCAGATGTATGAAGATTTATGAGAAGAAAAAGTTTTTCAGAGAATTGCACGTCGATCTTTTCTCTGATTCTCCTTCTGTGTTTAATCTTTTGAGAAATCCTTTTGTACATGTCTAAATACATAGTTAATCTATCTATGGTTAAAGTTTGAGAGTTCAATTGCAAAGAGGTTGTGAGAATTCTGGATAGGAACATCTATATGTGAGAAAGTCTTGAGTGTCTTCTGAAACAGGCGCAGATTCGATGACCAAAGAAATGATCAGTACTCAGTGCACAATGTAAAGTTTTACACAAATGAGGACTCAAAATTTAAGTTGAGAGGTAAGCCATCTATGTCTAAAAGCATTTGCTTAAACAGGTTCTAGTTTGGGAGAACCATGTCTTAGAAGTTGTAGGTGTCAAAGTCGACATTACAGAGAGACAATTTCAGACATAGGTAAACTGTTTGAGTCATTTCTCACAATCTACCCGTGCATTTGAAGTATTTTAATTGGAGAAGGTGCACACGCTTTAGGCAATATATTCTACAAAGTTTCATCAGAAACTTTACACAAATGATTAGTCAATTATTGATTAATGTGCAGCAGACTTTTATGAGAAATGAATTTCTTCACAGTTAGCTAATTTCTAGATAGTTTGGTACTTGTCTTCCAAAATTGGTTGGAGTTTAAGGTTGTTCTTGATATAGAGGTGGTCTAACATCAAGAATAACTTGTTCTTTTGGAGATTAACACTCTCCATCAGTGCAGATTGTATCAAAATTGAGGAAAGGAAGACCCCGACTACTGCAGACATACAGATTTCATATCCTTAAGGTTCAAAAGGATAAAGTGTGAAAGAAAGATTGAAGTAAGACACATAAAGGTTATCAAAAGGATCAGAAGGAGCAACATTCGAAGCTAAGGTACATTCATTCTTGATAAGGACTAAAGATTTGATAGTACAGGTGAATAAAGGATGGGAGATAGTCTCCAAATTGAGAAGTTGGATAGAGAGAACTATCCAGCTTGGTCAATAAGAATGGAAGCTCATCTTATGAGCAAAGATCTGATGGGATACATCACAAGAGAGGAAGAAAAGCCAGAGTTCATAGATCCTAGTGTTCCAACTAGGGAGGAGCTTGCAGATATAAAGATTTGGATGAAGAAGGATGCTCAAGCAAGGATCATAATCTACATGGCAGTGAATGATTATTTACTTCCTCATATTAGAGGACTTGAAAGTGCTAGTGACATTTGGAATGCTTTGGAAGAGCATTTTCAGAATACAACCAAGTCAAGGAAAGCTTCATTATGGGCAGAGTTTACGACATTTAAGAAGAAGGCTTCACAATCAATATGTGATTATGTGACAAAGATGAAAGACATTGCTGATTCTTTAGGTGCAGTTGATGAAGACATTGAAGAAGATAAGTTGGTAAGACAAATTCTCACAAGGCTAAGAGGAGATCAGAAGTGGAAGCCTTTTATTTTGTCTATAACACTTTCATTAGATCATTTCAATCCTGATTTGAATCAATTGTTAGGACATATGCTACCTTTTGAGAATGATATCAAAGGAGATGTTGATAAGAGTGCGGGTCATGCAATGTATTTTAAAGACAAGAAGAAATCTAGCAAAGGAAAGCAACAATCTATTGAAGATGAAGGTACTCAAAGCCAAGCAAACTTCCTAAGAAGAAGAGGAAATGGCAGAAGTAGAGGAAGAGGCAGAAATAACAAAGATAATGTCAGAGCTTGTTGGATATGTGGTAAGACCAATCATCTATCTCATGATTGTTGGCACAATAATCAAAGCAATGGTACTTTTAATCAGAATTTTAATCAAAGAGGAAGAGGTGGCAAATATCATAGAGAAAACTTCAGAGGTAGAGGTGGTAGGAATTCTTTTGGAAGAGGTGGAGGAAGAAAATTCCAAAATCAGTCCTATAATAACACCTACTACAATTATGCATCAGATCAGAAAGAAGATTCGACTCTTATTATGAATGCAACATGTGAATCCTCACATGAAGACATGAGAGTATTTTATATTGATTCAGGATGTAGTAATCATCTGAGTGGAAACATTGCTTTGATGACTGATTTAGATCATAATGCAATTAATCATACAATTCAAATAGGTGATAATACAAAGCACAAAGTAAAGTCAATTGGTTCAGTCAAAGCCAAAGATGGAAGTACTCTCTTGAGTAAGGTTCTGTATGTTCTTACAATTCCAAAGAATTTGATTAGTGTAGGACAAATTGTAGAAAAAGGATATGAGGTAAGGTTCACTAATGATGGAGTTTATGTTGAATACCCTAATCAAGGGTATAAACAGATTGTTACAGGAAAGAAGGAAGGAAGGCTCTTCACATTAAAGATACAAGGTAATGTTGGACATGCTATGCTTACATATGGAGAGCAAAAGGTGTCTGAATTGGATCTTTGGCATAAAAGACTTGGACATTTTAATGAAAGAGGTATCAAAGAAATGATTAACAATGGTTCAGTGCTTGGATTGCCTAATGTTGCAGGTCCACATATGACATACAGATGTGAGGCATGTCAATTAGGTAGGTTCATAAGCAATCTTATTCCAAGCATGGTTTCATGTATTCAGAAAGACTTGAATTGGTACATACAGATGTGTGGGGTCCTTCAAAAGATTTCAGTATAAATGGTTCAAGATATTATGTCATATATGTTCATGATGCTACCAGGTGGATCACAATCTATGTGATCAAAGACAAGTCAGAAGTGTTTAATACAGTTAAACACTATCATGCATATGCAGAAAGAATTACAGGTCAAAAATTGAAGAGGCTAAGGTCAAATGGAGGGGGAGAGTATTTCTCTAATGAATTCAGTGATTACTTGTGGAATGCAGGTATAAAGAGAGAGGTTACTTGCAGGTACTCTCCTCAACGAAATGGGGTAGCAGAGAGATGAAATAGAACTCTTGTTGAGTTTGCTAGATCCATGATGAAGGAGAAAAATTGTCCAAATTATTTGTGGGCTGAGGCTGTAAACACAACCACATATTTGGTCAATAGGTTACCTTGTAAAGCTTTGCAGGGTATGACACCATATGAAGCATGGTGGGGTAAGAGACCTACCTTGGATCATTGTAAAATATTTGGTTGCTTGGCATATGCATATGTGCCATCTCAATTGAGGCATAAATTGGAACCTAAAGCAGAAAAGTATGTATTTATTGGTTATGATGATAAGCAGATGGGTTATAGGTTGTGGAGTCCATCCAAAAAGCAATTCCTTGTGTCCAAGGATGTTACATTTGATGAGCAAGGCACTTGGTATGCAGGTAAACTTAATGTGCATGCAGATGTTGAAGAAATTGTGAATCAAAAGAAAGGTAAATCAGAGGTTCAGATATTTGATGAAGATGAGAACAATGAAGTACAGGTTGAAGTTGAAGAAGTGCCAAGATTTGATCCAGAATGTGATGAACTAGAAACTTCAAGAAGTGGAGAAGTCAAAAGATCATCTAGGCATAAATGGCAACCTACAAGGTATAGCTATGATACTTCATTCTTGACTACTAAAGATTATGCTTACATGTTAAAAGGAGATGAAGATCCATCTACATATGATGAAGCCAAAGGAAAGAAGAATTGGGAAAAAGCTATGCAGGAGGAATATGATGCATTGATGGAAAATGAGACTTGGGATTTGGTTCCTAAACCAAATATTGAGAAGATCATTGGATGTAAGTGGGTTTACAAAACAAAAAGATTTGCAGATGGAAGTATATCTAGGTACAAAGCCAGGCTTGTTGTGAAGGGATATGCACAGACATATGGAGTAGACTATGATGAGACATATAGTCCTGTTGCAAAGATGACAACCATAAGGACTCTCATAGCAATTGCTGCTTGCAAAGGTTGGAAATTATCTCAATTAGATGTTAAAAATGCTTTCTTGAATGGCTACATTTCATATGAAGTTTACATGGAGCAACCAGATGGTTTCAAAGATCAAGTGTATCCAAATTATGTGTGTAAGCTCAAGAGAGCTTTGTATGGATTGAAGCAGGCTCCAAGAGCATGGAATTATAGGCTTGTAAAGTTCTTGAAGGAACTTGGATTTCAAGCATCAAAAGCAGATAGTAGCTTGTTAGTCAAAGCAAGTGAGGATGGATTTATTTATGTTTGTATTTATGTTGATGACATAATACTTACAGGAACAGATGACAAAGGCATACACATGATTAAGAAACAGATGGAGAAAGAATTCAAAATCACTGATTTGGGAAATTTATCATTCTTTTTGGGAATGGAGATTTCATATACTCAACATGGAGTATATGTAACTCAAGAAAGGTATCTGAAAAATTTGTTAACCAAATTTAAAATGGAAGATTGCAGGATAGCACCGACTCCAATGGAAGTAAATCACAGCTTGACTAGATATGGAGGAGAAGAATTCAAAGATATGAAGCTCTATTAGAGTTTGGTGGGTAGCTTGATTTATGCTACATTAACAAGGTCTGATTTATCATATGCAGTTGGAGTTCTATCTCAATTCATGCATTGTCCTAGAAAGGAACATTGGATTGCAGGACAAAGAGTACTTAGATACATCAAGGGCACACTTAAAGAAGGTCTATATTATGGATATACTTCAGATACAAGAGTCAAAATATATAGTGATGCAGATTGGGTAGGTAATTTTGATGATAGAAGATCAACACATGGATATTTGTGTTATGTGGGAGATAAGCTAATTTCTTGGTGTTCTAAGAAGCAACATATAGTTGCTCTATCATCTACAGAAGCAGAATACAAAGGCATGGTGGAAGCTACAAAGCAAGTAATATGGCTAAAGACACTTATGAAGAGTTTTGATGTTGTTCAGAGTATTCCTATCATTTATGGAGACAATATGAGTTCTTTATATTTGGCAACAAATCCTGTGTTCCATACTAGAACTAAACATATTGAAATTCAGTATCATTTTTTGAGAGAGAAGGTTATTGATAAAGAAATTGAAGTCATGTATACTCCTACAAAAGATCAACTTGCAGATATGATGACAAAAATCTTGGATGGACCAAAGTTGCAAAGGTTTAAAGATATGGCAAGGATAAAGAAGATGCAGGTAATTACAATTGATGATTGAGGGGGATCTGTTGGAGCAGGACAATCAACATTGGTGATTATATAAAATCTAGAAGTGGAAAGATGAATGAAAGATTGAAGATCAGTTTCAAGGAAAAGAGGAGATTCAGAAACAAAGTTCTTTTGTACATTAGTATTGTAAATATTTCAATGTATTTGGAAACATGACGAGTTAAACTCGTATATATATATATATATATATATATATGCATGCTCATAATCGGAGAGAGATATAGAAGAGATAGAGAAGACAGTAGATGTGAACAATAGAAGAATGAGATGAACATTATGTATGTCATCCATCAGATGTATGAAGATTTATGAGAAGAAAAAGTTTTTTTGAGAATTGCGCGTCGATCTTTTCTCTGATTCTCCTTCTCTGTTTAATCTTTTGAGAAATCCTTTTGTACATGTCTAAATCCGTAGTTAATCTATCTATTGTTAAAGTTTGAGAGTTCAATTGCAAACAGGCTATGAGAATTTTGGATAGGAACATCTATATGTGAGAAAGTCTTGAGTGTCTTCTGAAACAAGCGCAGATTCGATGATCAAAGAAATGACCAGTACTCAGTGCACAGTGTAAAGTTTTACACAAACAAGGATTCAAAATTTAAGTTGAGAGGTAAGCCATCTATGGCTAAAAGCATTTGCTTAAACGGGTTCTAGTTTGGGAGACCCATGTCTTAGAAGTTGCAGGTGTCAAAGTCCACATTACAAAGAGACAGTTTTAGACATAGGTAAACTGTTTGAGTCATTTCTCACAATCTACCCGTGCATTTGAAGTATTTTAACTTGGAGAAAGTGTGCAAGCTTTAGGCAGTCTATTCTACAAAGTTTCATTAGAAAATTTACACAAATGATTATTCAATTATTGATTAATGTGCAGCAGACTTTTCTGAGAAATGAATTTCTTCACAGTTAGCTAATTTCTAGATAGTTTGGTACTTGTCTTCCAAAATTAGTTGGAGTTTAAGGTTGTTCTTGATATAGAGGTGGTCTAACATCAAGAATAGCTTGTTCTTTTGGAGATTAACACTCTCCATCATTATAGTTGTTCCTGTCTAATTTATCAATAAATGAAGGAAAACCATCTCCCATTTTACCTTAGTTTGCTCTGATACCACTGTTGAGAAAGATGGATGGACACTCGAAGAGATTGAGTAGGTACTGCCAAAACCTGCTTTGTACTAGCCCTCTGATGCTTTAGACTTGATAAGTAGACCTCCTTAGCTTTCCAATGACACCATAAAATGGCCTATGTACTTTGGAAATGATGTGTGTAGACATTGAAACAAAACAGATAACTTTGAATCTCAAGATCTCAAGAAAACCTTCTATTTATGTCTTGACACTTGCTGGATCTTTTGCTCAGTATGACCAGCACAATAGGAATTGGAAAAATTCCTTTTAGGGGTATCTGGTTAGCTTAGCAAGCTAACTATTCCAAGTGGAATGATGTAAAAAGACTATGCTCAGAGAAATCACTTTAGCAAATTAAACTTTACCCCCTATTTTTTAGGACTGTAGCTAACAATGACCAATGATGACCTCGACGAGCTTTTCTTTGAAACGGCAGAATAGAATCTCTTCAAATTTTGACAGCGGCCTCGCACATACTCAGAAACAGTAATGAGAAGCTGGGAAGTGATAAGTTCTAACCGCGACTTTTTCATGACCACTTTTATAGAGAGTGAGTGAAAATTTGAATTCAAATTCAAACTTTTGGCTCCCTATGATTAAGCTCCTATATCATAGGAGATATTCCTTCAATCAAAAGCTAACTTTTTCCTCAAATCCCTTTAGGTAGGTGTTTACAAAGATTCCAAGTTAATTTGACTTTTACAAAGAGGTAAAGTGGTAACTAACCACTAGCAATAGTTCCTATGCTTCTTTATATGTGTATGGACTTCAATGTATCCATCAAGCCAAATGTGTAGGCTTGTGAGTTACACCAACAGGTTGCGGTCACCAATAGGGTCTCTTGGAGATTTGGCTCTCTATGGAACCTTAGTAACCTCCCCTTATGCTCAAATGGATAAACATGTGAAGAAAAGTCAATGACTAGTCATTTCCTAACATGCCTCTTTTTACTTAGTACTACATAAAAAGGGCGAGATGTGCTATCTAAAAAACCACTCTGTCCTTCTAGGAGTGGATCTAAATATGTAGACCTACTACTTGTCGGTCCAATGTCTAGGTTCCCTTCCCACCGGCTAGCTCCATTGTGTAGGCATACTATGATTGCACAGTATCTAAGTGCAACCTTTTGACTAGATGAGAACTAATGACATTGTGCATAGACCTAATGTCAAAGAGGAACTTTATAGGCTATCTTGCCACAAATCCTCTCATAACAATGAGCTTTGTATCTACGTTTTGGTATCCTTTCTATGCCACTTGTGAAAGCACAACTTTTGGCATAGTAGGAGCCTTCTTCATGATCCTCATGGCCACTATCGGAGATGATATGTGAGATGCACAATCACCGAAATCCTCATCTACATCACTCCCTACCCGTCTAGGAGTTATGACTATGGTTGTTGCTATCTTTTTCTTCTTAGGATATCCTTGAAGAGGTTTGTTCCAAGGGATCCATACGAAAATCCTTCCTTCATTGCCTTCTCTTTATGTTGAGGGGTAGGGATGGAATTATTGTACACCCTCTCAGCCAGATAAGACATCTTTCTTTTTCCTCCTTAAATTTTCTTGTTCATGTGCAGCTCCTTAGCCTCTTTTCAAGGTTGTGCACTGGTCAAGCTAGGATTGGGTGTGGAAAAGGGTCCACTGATCTTAGTTTATGAGGATCTCTAACCTTGGGAGCCTATGCCCTTGTGGCCATCCACATAGACTAGATCTATTTCTATGGTGTGTGCCAAAGAGTGACTCCTATCCCTTTTAACTAGAGGTTAGATAGTTTCTCCAAGTCCCAAGATGAACTTGTGAACTAGGAAAAACTCTGGTATAAGTCAAGTACTTTGAGAAGTACCTTCCTATACTTATCAGCATAATCTTGAATGGTTTATTTTTTTTCCTTTTTGACTAATGAAAAACCAAGTGTCTAGTTCTCTGTACCTCTCATCAAGTGGTACAAAATTGTTATAGAACAAGACTTTAAAATACTCCCATGTAGTGGGCTCTTTCTTCCCTTGCTCAATCATATGCCATCATCTAAGGGAAATGTCCGTAAGATTATATGTCGATAGTTGAAATTTTGCCTATCGTCCATCATATGGCATAGATAGAAGCACTGCTCCCATTTGTTGTTCCATTGCTCATATCATTAGCACTTTATGCACTAGTAGAGTAGTTATATCTTGAGGGCTTAAGATCCTTAAGCTACCAATGACCCTCTCTTACTAACACACTATCTCTAGGAATTTGTGGGATTTGATGCTTGCCTAGAGCATCTAACTCCATTCCTACCAAGTCAATCTCTATAACTACTTCCTCTTTATTGGAGCTACGTATGTACTCCAAGATATCATGAAGTGTGCTCTCTATTTATGATATCCTAGAACTCTTCTCTATAGGATTTGGGGGGTGCTTAACCATGTGTGTATGAACCCTAACTTGTGAAGGACCTGAATCCATACTAGGATATAATGAAATTCTCTTTTCATGTTCTTTTCTCTCTTTGTTTTATGTACACCTAAAGTAGGAAAGTGGCAAAGAAAGTAACTAATCACAAGCCTTTGCATAAAGAAACGATAGAAAGAAAACTTTTGGTATGCTTTCCTACTTTTATGCACATGGATGTAAGAATTTTGAAAACTTAAGCACCATTTTGATAGGAAAATGAAAATCAGAAAAACTTTAACTAAGTGGACTATACACACTTCCAAGAAAAAGGTGCTAGCAAACACTATGTATATACAGTGAGCACAAAGGGCACTACATACCCTTGTATAAAATCTTGTGCTTGTGGCACAGTATAAAAGATAAGAATGCTAAAAGCTCTTATGTCTCCTTGGCAATAGTTGCAAGATAAAATACTACCATCCTTCTTACATGGAGATATAGAGTTGAACAAGCCTATAACCAAACATATGATGCATATGTCATGCATTATACTTGTTCTATGTGCAAAATAATGCATAAAAAAAAAGTAGATATGCAATAGAATCACAAGAAAACCTATCTTGGGGTTCAAAAATTTGATGGCTAGGTATGTGCAAGTGCAAGGAATGGTCTACATGCACTCCTCTTGAGTCTGAAAGTGTATCACAATCATCATTGCATCCAAAAGCATTTGTATGAGGGTAGTTGATGTTGAATAGCCAACTTCAAAGCTTTTTACAAATCTATAGATTAGCCCAATTGGTAACTTCCAACCATTTACTAGATTGATCTCTAAACAAGGATTCTTTAGGGAGTGGAATCACTAAACTTGTTTCAGAAGTGACTTAGATACGAGTATTTTAGTGAAGGTGGGTAGTTCACTCACCTATAGAAGGGTTTTAGCTATGGAATACAATAAAATTCAATTTTGTTTAACCTAGTAAAGCTTATAATAGCATATGCACGTTCTCCATTGTCCCACATAGACTTGCTATAGTGCTAAAACGGCCTGATATATATACAAAATTACTTGCATGCTCTGCTAAGAACAAGAGAAAGAGTATGTCTCTATTTCCTCCTTACTCACATGCCTACTCCTGGGGAGCTGTCTATTCGTGAAGCTGAGGTTTGATGGTGCTTCCACCAGTGCTCACGACATGTGGCCCACCTTGGGGGAAAGCTCTCACAACTAATCATACAATTTCCCTTTTGCTTCAAGAAACTTCTCTCCTTGGCAGTACCACAACAAACCAGGATGACGATGATGATTCTCAAGGAGGCCCTCCTAAATTCAATGCATAGAACCATGAAGAATCCTTTTCAAAAAATGTCTACAAAGATATTTTTTTTCTTTGATTACCAAATGTAGGATTTAGCTAATATCTATGTTCAAGCTTTGAAATCTAAGACTTGTGAATGATGTGTGTGCTACTCTCCTCCCATCCAATATATCCTCTTGGATCCAAAATCGTAATGCTTTGGAATGATCTGATGTGATCACGTGGCCATCATGCAACACTCATCCCCATTATTCCATTAAATAACTTAGTATATCCCCTAAGCTTGGGACCTAGGTTATGGTTGGCCCTTGTCCCCCACACACATGGAGTGGTTTCTAAAGACCAATGTCTGAGACTATGTCAGGAATCTCGAGCATGATATAAGGGGATGTTTAAAAAAGGTTTTTGAGCAATTGATTAATTCAAAATACATGAAATTTTCTCATTTTTCATGTGTGTAATTATTTTTTGATGGGGCTGCATGTGTTTGATCATTGAAACTCAGATTTGGCTACTAGGTCTCTTGCCTAATGCATCATGGCTAAGACCCCATTGACATGAGGTTTGAACGTAAGGACCTTTCACTAATGAGGAATCAATTTTTGGAAATGAAAGTTGTTTCCACACCTAGATCTAGTGAGAGCATCCTATGACTTGAAAAAAACAAAAACATTTGTGGCAAAGAGAACCACACTTTTGATGTTTGATGATCCCCCTCTTTTTGACACCAAAGGCTATTGAGACATTTGTGTACCATTGATGTGTTTTGTGTACAGAAGAATTTATTGTTTCTATACAAGTTCTAAGGAAAACCATAATGTTATGTAGACATTAACCTAAAATAACAAAGGATTTTGCAAGCCTTCAATCTTGCAGAAGGGCACTATGATTTGAGAATTAGGTTACAAAGAGTTCAAATGCTGTTCTTAGAGCTTGCAAGGGATAAAAGGATGCTTGTTGCTTCAATCTGAAGGCTATGACTTGTGAAAGAATTCTTTGACATTGAATGAAATCGTTAATTGAGGCTCGAAGACTTGCCACCAAGACATTTAGGGTAAGTGTCTTGCCTTGAAGCATTATTCTTAGTATCTTTTTTATTATCACACCTTTGAAAATGACTAATAATCTCTAAATGCTAAATGAGGTAGAAATTTCAAAAATTTATATAATCCCAAAAGAATATCCTCTCATCAAATTCAATTTTACTCTTGGATCAAGCAACTCATTTTGGATCTTTCCACATTCCTTTTGACACAAGCTGTTGCACCTCAATCTATATATGAGATGAGAAAAACAATGACCCAAACCTTAACATATATAAATATGGGAGGGTGTAAGTATTTCCCTCTCTCAATTCTCTACTATCACATGCAAAAGTTCCAAGGAGAACCACTCTTTGTCAATGGGGTACCCTGACAATTTGTAACAACCACATAGAGCGCTCCAATCCCTAATTATGCATGTCCAACACTTTTGAGTATGCATCTAAATGTATCCTAAAACCCTAGTCAAATAGACAAAGATTGGTTTCCATGATCAGTCATACGACCATTCAAAATAGCAAGATGCCAGGGTCCAAAAATTTGTGTTCGATCAAGTACTTAGGATTGAGGGTGTAGAACATTGTGTTTTGATTTCAAAGAATTTGGTTGATATTAATACGCATTGATTTAGCAAGATTTCACTTGTTAAATGCGCATAATCTTTAGGATCTTCAAAACCTTTCAAAAAGGAACGCAAGGAATCAGTTCGAGAGGTAGCCAAAATATTTAGGTCATATGTGACATGATCCAAATCCCTTTAGATAGTAGACTAATAGCTCGTTTAGAAGATGGGCTTTTAAATGGTGGACTAAGAAATCTTTGGTATCTCACAGAAGCCACCACTTCTATTGAGTGTACTGTCAATTTTATTTATATTACGGATTATATGTGCATCTCCCTTGTTTGCCAAGTATACATGAATAAGGGACTAGACACACATCACCTCTTATAATGAGATCCTAGCGTCCATTGCACATATGCTAGAAGAAATCTTATTAGAACTTCCACCTAGCATACTTGATTGAGGCGGACATAACTAGGCCACCATGCAAGCCAAACGTACATTTAGAGGAACTCACATTCGTACCCACATTAGGCAAGGCCTCCCCCAACATTTTTGTATGCACCTAGACACACTAGGTTGTGTCATCTTCTTTTCAAACCAAAATTACATATTGCTCCTAGGTTTGGTGCTCATGATCAAAACATCCACAATATCCCGGGATTCAATTATCTACACGAGAGAGCTACAATGCCACTTGCAACCAATATCATAAAAAATCAACCCTAGAACACAAAACGTCCCATACCCATAAGGGTTGATCCCAACACAATTACGTCTAGAGATGTAGCAACCATCCAATTCAAAAAATCCTATGTCTTCAAGGGTAAAGCCTAGAGGCATGCAATCTCTTATAGATCTAGACAATAAACCACAAATTTCTCCACTAGATATATGGATATGGAAAGCAATAAGTTTTCATTATTGTGGCATAACTCATTTGATCAAAGACTATCTAGATATTCCACACAAAGTAATCAAATCCTTGGTTAACTCAAAATCAAAGTCCAACTTTTCTCAAAAATTTATCAAATATTTCTAATCGATAGCACTTAAGCTTGAAGTGTTCTAAGAAGATCTTGGAAGTTACTTACTTCATATCTTCAGTTTCCTTGAACTTGAAGTTATCTTGACGTATCTTGAGATACTACTTTTATCCTTCTTGAATTAAACTCCTTCTTAGAAGTCTTAATTCTCTTGAGGACCAAACTTAACTTCAAGATCCAAACTAGGACTAAAAGATAATTATCATCCCACGGTCCAATGTCCCATACCATCTTTCCTACATCAATCTAAGTATACAATCTAGTGTCCCATATCACCCTATTTTATATTCACATTAATGTGTGGGTGATACTTATCCTAAAGTCAAAACATCTCTTGATAGAGTACCTTCTTGCTTCAATTCTTTACGAAAAAATTTCAAGTTTCAGGCATTACCTCTAACTAGATATTCTAGGCTTTGATTCCTTCACATGATCCTCTCACAATCATGTGCTTTGCCTTGGAAACTTGAAAACCTCTTGATAGAATATCAATTCTTCTTTGCTAGGGTTATTAAATGAAAACCAATCAAAATTCCAAATACTTGAATTTTCACAAATTCAAGTTCAATTGGTTTATCCTTGACCAATTTGTAGTGACAACAGCTTTTAGCTTCTTCTCTTTAGATTCCTTTCTTTACTGATGCTTTAGGTACCTACCCCAGGGACTTTATATAGGAATCTCTCTACTGCTTAAGTCTTAAGCATCCGCTCATGCCTTTTGGATTTGTACCCAAATCCCTTTGAGGACAGGCAAACATTTATGTTTTACCTTCCACAGACTTAAGTACTATCTTCACGGTTGCAGACTACATTCTTGGCATTCTTCACTCTGTTTGGAACAATTTTGCTCTTTTCACATTTTTCCATTAGATAAATGGAACTTGAGTGAATATATCCCAAAAGTAAATTTTTTTAATGCCAATACTTGGGCAAACTACAAAGTAGTTCTTATCGCCTATTCTTGGACAATCATGGCCAAGCTTGATCAAGTCTAGTTGATCTTGCGACTAGAATAAAGACTTAGTCCTTATCTTTAAGATCTCCTGAACTATCTAAAGCTTCTTTGCTTACTTGTAGGGTTTTAGAGTTCTTTTCCTAAACCTCAGTCCAAGCATATACTGATGCTTCTCAGATTCCAAAGCTAAGAATCTTTGATATACCTTTAGGTTATATCACTATTTGGACTTGAGTACCAATACTTGTGGTTTTGGGAACTACTTGGAACTACTTCTAATAAACTTTTCTTGAAAGATTCTAGTCTCACATCTAGGGAGATCTTGTCTTTCAAGAACTTTTAGATTCCTGCCAAGGAATCAAATAATATTAAGCCAATGATTCATCTTGGAATCTTTTGCTTTACTAGAATAATCTCTCTAGAACAAATATTGACTATTGAACAAGAAGAAGACTTAAGGCTTTATTGCTTTTCCAAAAGATATTCCTTTTTAACCAAGAAAATAGTTAACTAGACTATTTTCTTTGTTGGATTATCTTTTAGGAAAATATCTTGATTCTTAAAGATTACTTTGGTTTCTTCTTTAAGCTCTACTTAGCTTAAAAAAAACCAAGCATACTTTTCTTATCCTAAAAAAAGTGCTAAATAAAGTTTCCATAGTCTTTGAAAACTTTGCATCTTGACTACAGATGCAATCATGGAATTTAGCATCCGACTATTGAACACTAAAGTTCAAGTAATACTTAAGTTTATTCATCTTTTTGAGGTTCATCACTCATCAGGAAGAAATGAAAGAACAAACATCAAAAGTTCAATGATATTTTTTTTCAAATTTGGAACATATCAACTATCCTTTGAACTTGAAAGTATTCAACTTCTTAGCAAATAACCATGCATATGTAAATGCCTACTCTTTCATGCAAATGCATGAGTGCATGCATGTGTCCACATTATCCTTACATGCATTAAACCTAAATCAAGCAATTCTCGAGCTTGAAAATGCATGTGTGCATCCAATCATTCATGCACAAACAATCTATCTTCTACCTTACAAAAGGTTATAAATATACATGTGCACAGACTTGAGTGCATCCTATTCCTTTTGCAAGCAGGAAGAAAATGTGTATGGTGCATGAAAACATTCTTTTGGAAGGAGAGATGCACCAACAATCTTTCATAGATGCATGCCTATGCTTGTGTTTTATGAGTGTTTCAATATATTTATGCTCTTTCATGTATGTTTCAATGATTTGCATCAAGATTATCAAGAATGAAGTTTACTACCATACTTCAATGATAAAAATGCATCCTACATGAATCTAGAGATCAAAAACAGATATTGAAGCCAATCATTAACTTGGAAAATACTTATCTCCCAATTAGCTACGCCCTTCCCTTGATCCTTGGGAAGAGCCATTCTTCATCCTTTGGTCCATGACAAAGACTACATACTCCTTCTTGAAGACCATAGCTTCCTCTTGTCCTTTTCTTTGAAGAAATGGAGCCTTCATGCTTGTTTTAGCCCATCCTATGTGGATGTTGAATGATGCTTGACTTGAACTAGGCTTAAGATGGAGCAAAGAGCTCAAAAGGGAAAAACTTTTTTCGAGACCAAATCAATGAGGAGTAATCTCCTTTCTCAAAAATAGGGTTCCAATGGAGGTTTTAGTAAAGATGGTATGCAAAATTTCCACACACAACTGAAAGAGCATTAAACCAAAAAGATCGAGCCTGCTCATCATCTGATCGCGAGTAGAAAATCAAAAAAGAGCTCGAGAACTTCTCATGAGGCTGGCGTTCCTATTGATGGATATAGAATCAAAGCTAGAGAATTAAAAAGCAACGGAGCACATTGCTCTTGTGGTTACATAAGAAACTCTCCTTCATTACCACACTGGCTCATGTCGAGCTCGCCTTCTTTTTGTTCTCCTTGACAGCTATAGTGATAGCCCATATAATACATATATCATTCTTTAGCATAATAGTTCGAGTGTACATATTGGATAAAACAAGCAACATCGGTGACCGATATCAGGTTTGAAACTTCTGTACAACTGGCCCAATGCCTTCAATGGGTCACGTATAGTAGTTACTCGTACCTTAATTAACCTCTTTCCCTCCTCTTCTATAACATTATAGCAATCACTAGAGAGGGGTATGCAAGAGACCTCCTCTTTGTTCAATTCCCTACTCTTCAAGGCCTCCAAAAATTCAGTATGTTGCAAGGGAAGAGCACTAGTAGTGTTCATATCATCAAAACTTAATGTGGGTGTGCCGGAGCCATGATGGGGCTCCAAACTTTTGACAATATGATGTGTGATGTCAATGCCAAATCTATAAATGGCCACATCTATCCGGAGAATTACAGATGCTTAACGTGGGAGCATTGGGTCTCCAGTCTTCCATGTAAGCACATCCTCCTTGTCATGCCCTTCCAATGACGACCTGTGCAGAAAGATGTTTGGCTTACTACCCCCTACTTTCCGTATAAACTTTGCATGCTTACCTTTTGCTAGGGAAATGGAAGAGTTTAGGACAAGAGCATGAACATGAGGAATCTCAAAGAAAGTGAGGGGATCGAGCGGATGCTGGGGAAACACCTGCTTGGTAAGCAATCATGGCCCAATGGAAAAGCATGCACCTATCTTTGCCTTGACGAGGGTTCAAATCCTCTGTCCTAGAGCGTCTTGTGAAGCTCCTGGATCGCACTCTGATACCAGTGTAAGGAATTGAACTCACAACCTCTTGGTTAGGAATGTGATGGGCTAACCACTTGGCCCAAAAGCCATGGTTGAGGATTACTTCCTAATCCTCTCTCTTAGGGTGTAGTTCAACCTCCTACCTATCAAGTGTGTGGTTCAACCCTCTCCAACCTATCACTTTATTATAGCTATTCACTTTAGATGTGAGGTCTAATTTCAATCCCACAACCTACTTCACATATGGAAATAGGAAGCTGGTAGTAGAATTCGACCTATGGTACAAAAGGTATGAAAATACCGATACTCAAAGATTGAAGGATATGGAAAGGGAGAGGTTGGTGTTGTCGCTACCAAACATACATAATCAAAACCTTAAGACTTTGTGTGAAGCTTGACAATTGGGTAAGCAGAGTAGCTTCCCATTGAATAAGAGAAATCACGTGAGCTACTAACCACATGATGTAATATTTCCACACATATGTTTGTGAACCAACAAAGGATAATTAAATTGGAGGTAATAGATACTTTATAGATTTTACTGATGGTTGCATAAGGATAATTTGGATTTGGAGGGCAATCACACTTGGACACTAGTGACAAGGAAGAAGGATATCGAGGTACTTGGAAGCAAGTGGGTTTATGAATTAAAGAATCATTTTGATGGTAATATTAGTAGATAAATATCTAGGCTTTGATTTAAAGGTTTTGCTCAGAATTACAAAGGAGACTATGAACAGTCATTTAGTAGTCTAGGTAAGATGACTACCATCAGAACGATCATTTTCATTGCAGTAAGAAAGCATTGGAAGATGTATCAACTTGATGTGAAGAATTCATTTCTAAACAGATAACTAGAGGAGGTAACATAATTATGTTTAGAGGTTAAATAAAGCATTATATACCAAGCAAGATCCAAGGGCATGGAATCAAAGACTTGTAGACTATTGGATAAGTTGTGGATATAACCCAAGCAAAGAACATCCATCATTGGTCTACAAGAGAGAAGATGAAGCATATATCTCCTTATGTGTATATGTAGATGACTTGATTATCACATATGATCATGAAGAAGGCATCAAAGACATCAAAGAAAGACATGGGAATGAGTTAAAGATCTTAGACCTTGTAGATCTAAGGTATTTTTTAGGCACTAAAGTCATACACAATGATAAGAGTCTTTTGCATATGTAGAGAAAATACATCTTGCATGTATTGAGGAACTATATACGCACATGGTGCAAACCATCTAGTAAACATATGCTATTAAACATAAAGTTGACTTCAATGGAAGATAATGAATTTTAGATATGCTTGTTTTTCTATCACAATTCATGCACACACCTAGGGCTCCACATTTATTTGTTGCCAAGAGCGCGATTAGATATCTCAAGGGTCAATTGAAGGAAGGTATTTTATATAATTCTAAAAATTAAGTGTAGTTGAAAGCATACAGAGATGATGATTGGGCTAGATTCATAGAAGATAGGAGTACAAGTGGATATGCGATGATGCTTGGAAAGAATCTCATCACTTGGAAGGGAAAGAAGCAAGATAGAATTGTCTTATCTTTCATAGAAGCTGAATACACACCTCTAGATCAAGTTACATGTGAGCTTATGTGTCTCAAGAAGCTCATGGTTGAACTAAATTTGAAGGCCAATAAATTTCCAATCATGTGTACTAACATGAGTAGTGTGTATGGATATGCCAATCCTATGCTCCATCCTAAGAACAAGTACGTAGAGGGCCATTATCACTTCATCATGGAGAAAGTGCTAGCTAAGGAGGTTCAACTACATCACATAAGTTCCAAGAATTAGTACTGTGATGACATGTTCACCAAATGGTTGGACTCAATCACAATGTTCAAAAGAGGCATTCGATTTTTAGAGTTGGGGTGAAGGCTTGGAGGTTGAAACTTGAGGGGGAGCATTGAAATTCAAGCTTCAACCTTAATACCTTTGAAAGCCTTGGAAGAACGTGATTTGAAGCAACAAGAAGCAAGGACTTAAAAACAAGATAGGGAGTTCAAAATCTTAAGTTGATTGCCTCTTCATAACGGTCAATTACCACCTATCGCATTTATGTCTAATAAATCCTCTAATTTAGAAAAGGAGATTCATAACATCTAGGGAATCCTTCCAACATTATATCTACACACAATGTACTTTGAATGTATGATCCTGTATGTGTACAAGGTCTCTTAGTTTTTGAATAAGCTAATAGACTCCTTGCTTTCTTAAGTGTTTTTAATAAACTTTGAGTAGCCATATCTAGCTTGGAGATTTTTTGTGTAGGAGCTAGATAACTTTGAGCGTTGAGAAGAGTTTCCTTACCAAATTGTATGCATTTATTGTAATATTTGGTTCCTCAAAAATCTCTCATTGCCTCCTAAAGGTTTCTTGATTCAAATCTTTTCATATTCTAAGAGAAATATCTCCATAAGTGAATAGTGATCTCTATGTGCATGGATAGTGATGGTAGTTTCTATTCTGTATTGGAAGGATTGACTCTCATAGAAGGAGTTAGAAGTTTGAGTGAGATGACTTGCATGAGCAAGGCCAAACACTATAGTTTATGTGAGCAAAAGCTCATGGGTTCAGTACTCAAGAGTCTATAGAAGCATTCCTTTGAGTGAAGAGAGCTTTAGAGAGTTGCTTGCTTGTCCTTCTTTGCTTCAAGGATGCATAGGGAAGTTATAGATTCTCCCTTCACACACACACAGATATATATATATATATATATATATATATATATATATATATATATATATATATATATATATATATATATATATATATATATATATATATATATATATATATATATATATATATATATGCACTTTGTGTGTTTGTGACTATATATATGTGCGTATGTGGATTTTAAAGTGACATTGAAGCATTCAAGGTTCCTCATTTTTAGCCATAGAGGAGCTCAAGTATATATTTTTGGATGCTTCAAAGATTAATAAAAAACAGGCTCCAATGCATAGATTTCTTGGATGTATCTTGTAATGGAAAACTTTCATTGAGGTAAAGTTGCAAAAGAAAAGATGCGTTTGCTCAATCTATGAGGTTTTAAAGTATTTGATTCGTGAGTTAAGATATGTGTTGTCGACATATAGATCTAAACGTGCAAATAAGAAGAGGAATACATGTAAGGGTGCTTCTAGATCGCTAAACTATTTCCACACTTCATATCAAAGCATTGGTATTAGAGCACATTGTGTATTGGTAATAAAGCACAAGGCTGATCACTTCGAGAACACTCAAAGAAGGTGAAGGAAGGCTTGGAAAAGGAAGATAATCAAACTTTGGAAGAAGCAAGGAAATAAAGCTTGGATCCAAAGTGAAGGGAGCTAAATCATGAGGTTTTTTCACCACATCGTGTGAGCATTTTAGTGTCTCTAAAGACTTGAATGTATAAGGAATTGAAGAGAAACCTGAAGGTGCGCAAAAAAATATTGTATTTTTGAAGATTCATGAAGGATTCTAGAAGTTGAGGACAAAACAAAAAAGATTTGAAGATCCCAAAGAAGTGAAGAGAGATGCCATCAATCTTGAATTGGTTTATGATCAAGTTGATACAATTTTTAGAGGATGAATACATCAAAAGGGGTTGAATCCAAGGAGTGAGCCTTCCAAAAAGCTCATCATGGAGTATACTACTCCAAAGAAGGGCAGCTATAGAGTATTGTAGAGTACACAAGGACTTGAAGAGATCCCCAAAGGTTTTCATATATTGGGTGAGTGGGCCTTAGATTTTTAGTAAAGTGCAAGTTATGGGAATTGCCCATGGTGGAGGCTATGAAGAGTAAAAATTCTCTCAAACAAGGTGGATTGAAGCCAAATTTTGGTATAATGAGTTTTCAACTAAAGTTGATGATTTCAAAATTTCTTGGTGTGCAGGTAGGTTACAAGGAGACATTTGAGAGTCGAAATATCGAAGGAGTGAAATCTACTCCCAAAAAATAAGGTTTGAAAATATTTTTTTTAAAGAAAAATCCTTGAAACAATCCACATTGTCTATGGTGATAGGTTTGAGGCACAAAGCAAGTCAAGGTCTACTCAAATATTGAGGATAGTAAGAGTAGGAGAGATAGTTTCCTACTTATATAAAGATAGGGAACAAAATGATGAGAGGACTAGAGAACCTTGTTAGGTGCAAGACGCACCATTGTTAATGTTGAGGATGGTTGAAGAACAACATCTTAATTCTAAAAGATCTAGGAAGCATTTCAAACATTGACATTTGATTCCTATAAGAAGGAGCCCAAAAAAGAAAAGGGAAAGCAGGGCTTGTCTAACTCTTTTCCAATCACTTGCATTCCATAAGTAGAGGAAAAAAAGAGTTCAAGGAGCTCTCCCATTGTGAAATTCAAAGAAGCATGTGAAGATCCTTATTAGAAGAATGTTTTTGAGAGCATAGGAGTGAAATATGAGTAAAGAAGGATTTATTATATTGTTTTTTGCATGATGAAGAAAGCTTACTAGATATGGAAGATATGAATCTATCACATTGAACGAAATCTGGGATGAGTTTATCTAAGGTCATCCCACTTTTTGGTTTTTAGGTGTTTTAGAAGTCATGAAGCACAAGGAAAGGATTATAAATCAATGAGAAGCTAGCCTAAAAGGATTGGAAGATCCATGGGGAGACTAAAAAAGAACAGGTGTGTCCAAGATAGCTTTCAAAGTTAGAAGAGGAGCAATCATGTTCAAAGAAAGAGTACGAGTAGGCATAAAAACTAATTTGAGAGTTTTACAATCATCTACATAGATGGAGAGACTCTTTAGAAGACTGTAGCACCCCTCCTCTCTCTCTCTCCCCACCCCTTGCGCCCCCCTCCCCACCTCACTCCTCCATTCCACCACCCCACCCCACTCCCTCATCCCACCACCCCACCCCATTCCCCCATCCCACCACCCCACCCCTTGCGCATCTCCCTCTCTCTCTCTCTCTCTCTCTCTCTCTCTCTCTCTCTCTCTCCCCACCCCTTGCGCCCCCTCCCCACCTCACTCCTCCATCCCACCACCCCACCCCACTCCCCCATCCCACCACCCCACCCCATTCCCCCATCCCACCACCCCACCCCTTGCGCCTCTCCCTCTCTCTCTCTCTCTCTCTCTCTCTCTCTCTCTCTCTCTCTCTCTCTCTCTCTCTCCCCACCCCTTGCGCCCCCCTCCCCACCTCACTCCCCCATCCCACCACCCCACCCCACTCCCCCATCCCACCACCCCACCCCATTCCCCCATCCCACCACCCCACCCCTTGCGCCTCTCCCCCTCTCTCTCTCTCTCTCTCTCTCTCTCTCTCTCTCTCTCTCTCTCTCTCCCCACCCCTTGCGCCCCCCTCCCCACCTCACTCCTCCATCCCACCAACCCACCCCACTCCCCCATCCCACCACCCCACCCCATTCCCCCATCCCACCACCCCACCCCTTGCGCCTCTCTCTCTCTCTCTCTCTCTCTCTCTCTCTCTCTCTCTCTCTCTCTCTCTCTCTCTCTCCACCCCTTGCGCCCCCCTCCCCACCTCACTCCTCCATCCCACCACCCCACCCCACTCCCGCATCCCACCACCCCACCCCATTCCCCCATCCCGCCACCCCACCCCTTGCGCCCCCTTTCTCTCTCTCTCTCTCTCTCTCTCTCTCTCTCTCTCTCTCTCTCTCTCTCTCTCTCTCTCTCTCCCTACCGCGCCACCCCACCTCACCTCACGTGCACTCATGCGCCCCTCGCCCCCTCACATGCAGATTTCCCCTCTCACACCTGCCGCCCACTCCCGCCACCTGCACACATGCGCCCCCCCTTCACACACATACAAACACACACGCACCCGCACCGTTACACATCCACCCCCGCACAATTTTGGAGACAATTCTTCCTTCCAAGCAATCTCAGGAGATGGCGGATATGGAGTCTGATGAATATGAGGAACTCATTCTACAAAATGTTAGCATGGAAGAAGAAATGAGGAGGGAACAACATCAACTCATGCATGAGGCTTATGAAAAGGAGGAAGAAGCTCCTTCTGGTCCAAGAGCTCAATATGTTTCACAGTTATCAGTCATCATCGGAGCTAATAAGGACTTGAAATTAAAGTGGAATTGTTAAAAAGTGAAAGTGGATAAACAAATGTTGCCGCCAACCATTCACGACGACTACCTATTTTTGAGGATTCAATTCAAATCAAGGGAATATTTGACCTACCCCCTAATTTTGGGAGATCAACCGGTGCGTGATCAGTGGACGTGAAGATTCGGCAAGGCTCTCTTGACCTATGGAGGCCTATAAAAGCAATGGATTTTTGCTCATTGGGGTACAACAATTTTAGAGATACAGTGGTTCGTGGGTATGTGCAGAGGTCCTCTCATACACTTGGTGGTTTCAAGTCTATTGCAGGAGCTACTCTGTAGTGTGTATACAGAGGGTAGGCTTCTCAGTGGAGGGCTATGAGCACTATAGTGTAAGAGAGTATCTTGGATTTATTTTCTTTTCTGTGAGTCAGTGTGTTGATTAATCTCTATTCTCTTGAGAAATTCTACCATTTGAATTGCTCTGAGTTAGCCTGCACATCAGTGGCCCCTTATGCTGATCTGTTGTATTGGAGTTAATACTTTTAGGGTGGCTTGTCAGCCCTAAGCTTGCACTTTTGAGCATCACTCTGCCCAACCTTGTAATCGTCTGATTCGAATCAAGAAGTGTATGGTCTTCCCTGGTCATTGGTTGTTCATATTTTCTGAAGTATTTACCACTCTGTGCAATCCGTGTTATCTACCTGCTCACAGAAATGTTAAAGGGTATACTTCCCTAAAGAGAACCCCCCTTGAGTAGGTGATGTACTGGACGTGTTTAGTTTTCATTCTCTACTTTTGTTAAAAGCGGATACCCCAGTACCTCCTCTACAGTTTGGCACACACGGTGGGACCTTTGCATTTCTGTGAGAGGTGTTTTGCCCTATTGCAATTGCGAATAGGTACATGAACCATACACGAGAAGATAAGGAGTCTCTTCATGTTCGGAGGAGCCTTAACAAGTTAGCAATAACCACGGCTAGTGAGTCTACCTCCCCTCTACCCTCCCTAAATTTATCTATTGATTTGGGTGCAACACCATTGTCAAAAGAGGGGTATAGGAAAACTCTAGACTTCTCGTCAGATACGTCGGAAGAAACACTAGTACAAATGGAGGATCTCTCTCATTTACTCTCCAGATTAAACATCAAATTTCCTACCTTCAAAGGATAAGCTTATGAGGATGCTGATGATCATGTGAGGAGATTTATCTCTTTATGCCGTGGACGAGGTCTGCAGAATAGAGAGGATGCAATGTTGGCACTTTTTCCATCCACATTGGAGGGTCTTGCAGATAAATGGTATAGTCAATATGCAGATGGCCATTTCACTACGTGGGAGGCTTTGAAGGCGGCGTTCTCACAGACATTCCGACCAAGTGATTCCTCGGAAAGAGCTCTAGATCAGCTAGAGAATTTGAAGCTAAGACCAAGTGAATCCTTTCATGAACTTCACACTAGAACAAAAGCACTTGTTGCACGTCTGCCACATGCTCCAGGTGACTTTTTGGTTAAAAAGTGGATCGAAAAGGCTCTGCCTAGGTCATCTCAACAGAAGCTTCGTGAGTCTCTTAGATTGGATGCTACCCTCAATGATTTTGTTGCAGCGGCATCACGCATTGAAGAAGCAAGGCAACATTTTGAAGGGGATACACAACAAAAGTATGCTGCAGATCTGGATCCTATTGAGCAACTAAGGAGGGAACTGGAAGCATTGAAGATGCAACAAAATCAACAAGAAGAGAAGGTCTTGCCACCACTACGTCGCACTGATGATGAAGTAGCTCAACTTCGCCGAGAGTTAGAAGATTTGAAGACCACTCAGGATATAAGGAGACAAATTTGGTGTACAATCTGTAACAACAATGGACACTCCAATGCTAATTGCCCTATTAAGGTAAGCTGTCAATTTTGTGGAAAGGATGGTCATGAAGCCAGAGATTGCTACTACCTCAAGGGTACACAGCAGAGAGGTAACCCTCAAAATTTGGATTCATATTATGCTAGTACTTCAAATACATCTAATAGGGAGGAGAATCGGCCCGCAAAGCCTAGATACAATAGACCTTTGATGTGCTATCGTTGTGGTGAGTATGGCCACATGCAAAATCGGTGTTCTCTTCCAGAAGATGCGCCTCCTTGTCAACATTGTCCAGAGGCCAAGGATCATTATACTAAAGATTGCCCAAGAGGTCGTCCTGCTCCAATCCACATGATTGCAGTCTCTCCACATGAAGAAGTGAAAACCACTCAGACTTATGCTGTTTCATCCTCTACTATGCCCATAATGACTAGAGCTAGGCAAGCAGCTGTAGCCCAGAGAGATGAACAACAAGGATTTCAGAATAAAGAGGAGGAAAAGAAGTCTGGATGGAAGGATCAAGTAGAAATTGAAGGAGCTTATGATAAGATGACTACTTCTCTAAAGGGCCAACCAACAAGTCTGCAAGAGAACACTCAGGAGGTAAACATTGAGCAGATCTTGAAAGGTATTCATCACAAGGTTAGTCTATATGAACTTATAAGGATGGATTCAAAAATAAGAAATGACTTACTGAAGATTATACACTCTGCTCACTTAGTCCAATCACCTAGTATAGATGGATTCATGGTTGATTTTCCCCCTGCACCCTTAGCAGACTACCAAAGTTCAAGATTATCAGTTTGTATAAAGGACAAAGCTCTTACGGGTGTGATCATAGATGGAGGCTCTGGTATCAATTTGATGCCAGATTTTACAATGAAGAAGCTAAATTTGAACCCCACCAAAATGGCACCATTTATAGTTACACTAGCAGATCAACATCGGATTGTGCCTCTTGGCATTATTGAAAAGGTACGGATGATAGTACAGGGTTGCCATTTTGTGTTGGATTTTGTTGTTATTGCCCTTCCACAGGAGACTTCCTATCCTTTGCTCCTGGGGAGACCTTGGCTGAGACAAGCAAAAGCTTTGCAAGATTGGGGGAAAAACATACTATGGATTTCAACAAGCACCAATAGCCAACTGCAATTACATTTGGAAGAGGGATTTGACTAAGGAAAAACCACTGGATATACGGTGGATACTCAGGTAATGCCCACTCTACCCCAAGAAGATGATACATTGTTCAATTGGATGATGGGAGGTGCAGAGTGTTGCACGGTGGAGATCAATGAAATTGAGGAAGAAGTTGCAGATAAGGTAATTACAGGAAATAGCAATAAAGACCACAAGGTGTTGAAGAATGAACAATTGAAGGAAACTACAAGCTTTGAAGATGCAACCAATATAAAAGTATCAGAGAGGGAAGATTATGAACCAAAGAGCAGAGAAGATCTTCCTTTTTTAGATATACCTCAAGGATGGATGAAAGAACATGTTGCAGAATATAAATTAAAATCCACTCCTGCATATAGTGGCGATGATTTCTCAAGCAAGACCAGTCCTGAAACATTGGTTCAAGAAGTAAATTTAGGGGATGAAGAGAACCCTTAAATGGTCCATTTGGCATCATGGTTGTGGCATTATCCTCCCTTGCTACAGAAGGTAACTTCTTTGCTTTTTACTTATAAAAGTGTCTTTGCATGGTCCTACAAAGATTTAACACGGATACCAGAAGAGCTTGGGTTACATTGGATACCCTTAGTTGAGGGAGCCGCACCAGTAAGAAGTAGACCATATCGACTCAATCCGAAATATGCAGAGGCTGTAAAAGCAAAAATTACAAAGCTAGAAGAAGCTGGTATAATTGTGCCAGTAGAACATTCCAGGTGGCTTTCTTCTATGGTTATTGTGCCCAAGAAAAATAGTGGAAAAATAAGAGTATGTGTTGATTTTCGTGCTTTGAATAAAGTGACTATTCAAGATGGATTTCCTCAGCCCTTCACAGAGCAAGTGCTTGAGGAAGTAGCTGGTCACACTTTGTATAGTTTCTTGGATGGTTTTAGTGGCTACAATCAGATAGTGATCCATCCTGATGATAGGGACAAAACAGCCTTTGTCACTCCCTGGGGCACTTATGTCTATACTCGAATGGCTTTTGGTTTGAAGAATGCACCAGCTTCATTTAATAGAACGATGTATCTGATATTGGGCAAATGGTTAACAACTTTTCTACGCATTTTCATGGATGACTTTTCAGTATTTTCAGGTACAGATAGAAGGGCAGCAGTTCAAGATTTCCATGACCATTTGGAAAATTTAAAAGAAATTTTTGAGCAATGTCTCAAAACAGGTTTGAAATTGAATCCTAATAAATGTCACTTTTTGGTCACTAAGGGCACTCTTCTTGGTCACATAGTATCTGCGGAAGGTATAACTGTTGACCCTGCAAAGGTTACAGCTATTCTTTCCATGCCAATTCCACAAAGCCCAAAGGAAGTGCAAAGTTTCTTGGGCCATGCAGGGTATCACAGAAGATTCATTAGGATGTATTCGGAAATTGCTAAGCCCTTGTCAAGGCTTACCAGCAAAAAGATCCCTTTCTCATGGAGTGTTGAAGCTGACAAAGCATTTAGTGAACTAAAGTTGAGGCTATGTACTGCTCCACTTTTAAGTGTTCCTAATTGGTCATTGGAATTTCATGTGCATACAGATGCTAGTCTTCATGCTGTTGGTGCAGTTCTAGCTCAACCATCATCTCACAAGGGGATAGACCTATCTCTTATGCAAGCAGACTACTCAACCAAGCTGAAAGAAATTACAGTACAACGGAAAGAGAAGGTTTGGCTATCGTATTTGCTCTTCAGAAGTTCCGACATTATCTCCTTGGTGTACATTTCATTGTTATTTCCGATCATCAGCCCTTGAAGTATTTGATAAACAAGCCTAGAGTAGCTGGAAGGATTTGGAGATGGTTACTCCTATTTCAAGAATTTAATGTTGATATTCATATTAAGCCAGGAAAAGAGCACTACATGGTAGATCAAGTGTCCAGGACGGCAATGAGCGAAAAGGCAACAGGTATTAATGATGAACTGGTGGATAGCAATCTTTTTCTAGTAGCAATTCGGACAGGTTGGTATGATGGAATTCTTCATGTTCTCACTATTGGAAAGATCCCAGAACACTTGACACCTGTAGAAAAGAGAAGATTGCTCCTGAAAACCAAAGCATATTCTCTTATAAATGGAAATTTATATAAATACTTTCAGGATGATATATTGAGAAGGTGTGTCTGTCCAGAAGAGGTAAATCTTTTGCTGGAGGCTGCACACAATGAAGGACACCTAAAGGGGGAAGAATTGGCTCATAGAATCATCCACAAAGGGTTATGGTGGCCTCATATTTTCAAGGATGCAATCAAATTTGCAAAAGAATGCCACATCTGTCAGAGATGTGCTCCCACGCCAACCAGATTGAATTTCCAACCATTAGTAATATCTACCGGATGGCTTCCGTTTCAACGATGGGGTCTTGATTTCATAGGGCCAATTAGCCCAACTGGGCAACCAAGAGGTAAAAAGTATATTTTAATGGCCACATGTTATGCCACTAAATGGATAGAGGCTAAAGCTACTGTGGACTGTACGGCTCTGACAGTAGCTAAATTTATGTATAAACGTATTTTCTCAAGATTTGGTTGCCCCCTGGAAATTACTAGTGATAGGGGCACACATTTTGTAAATGAATTGCTCCAGTTTATATTTGATAAGTACAAAATCTTCCATAAAAAGTCTTGTGCCTATTACCCAAGGGCAAATGGCCAAGCAGAGAGTTCCAATAAGATTTTGATGGACTACTTCGCAAATTATCTTTTGATCATCAAAGCTCTTGGCCACTAGCACTAATTGGTGCAATTTGGGCTTTCAGAACTACGAAGAGGGGAACCACAAGCGAGACTCCATTTCGCTTAGTTTATGGGAAAGAGGCATTGGCACCATTTGAGCTTATCATCAGAAAAGAAATAGGAATCAAAACCATTGGAATTGAACCTCCCATTCAGAGATTGGTGGCATTAGAAGAGTACAGAGAAGGGGCAATGCAGAAACTTCTGGTGACACAAGAAGAGCGCAAGAGATTGCATGACAGATATCTGAGATCCAATGAAGTTCAGGAAGGGACTATGGTTTTAGTGCATCAGGTTCCACCAATTCAAACTAAATTGGCACTCAAATGGGTAGGACCATATACGGTTATCAAGGTATTGCCACATGGCGTTGTGCATCTGGAAGATCTGCAAGGTAAAAGGAGTCCTTTGGTCAACATCTCCAGAGTGAAGAAGTATCTAAACTAAGTCGACATGGAAGAATTTCAACCACTGTACATACCACGTGTCATTCGAGTATTAGCAGTATTTCATTCAATGAGAAGAAGTTGCACCAGGGACGATGCAAAAGCTTGATGTGGGGGTCTGTAGCACCCCTCCTCTCTCTCTCTCCCCACCCCTTGCGCCGCCCTCCCCACCTCACTCCTCCATTCCACCACCCCACCCCACCCCACTCCCTCATCCCACCACCCCACCCCATTCCACCATCCCACCACCCCACCCCTTGCACCTCTCCCTCTCTCTCTCTCTCTCTCTCTCTCTCTCTCTCTCTCTCCCCACCCCTTGCGCCCCCCTCCCCACCTCACTCCTCCATCCCACCACCCCACCCCACTCCCCCATCCCACCACCCCACCCCATTCCCCCATCCAACCACCCCACCCCTTGCGCCTCTCCCTCTCTCTCTCTCTCTCTCTCTCTCTCTCTCTCTCTCTCTCTCTCTCCCCACCCCTTGCGCCCCCCTCCCCACCTCACTCCCCCATCCCACCACCCCACCCCACTCCCCCATCCCACCACCCCACCCCATTCCCCCATCCCACCACCCCACCCCTTGCGCCTCTCCCTCTCTCTCTCTCTCTCTCTCTCTCTCTCTCTCTCCCCACCCCTTGCGCCCCCCTCCCCACCTCACTCCTCCATCCCACCAACCCACCCCACTCCCCCATCCCACCACCCCACCCCATTCCCCCATCCCACCACCCCACCCCTTGCGCCTCTCTCTCTCTCTCTCTCTCTCTCTCTCTCTCTCTCTCTCTCTCTCTCTCTCTCTCTCTCCCCACCCCTTGCGCCCCCCTCCCCACCTCACTCCTCCATCCCACCACCCCACCCCACTCCCCCATCCCACCACCCCACCCCATTCCCCCATCCCACCACCCCACCCCTTGCGCCTCTCCCTCTCTCTCTCTCTCTCTCTCTCTCTCTCTCTCTCCCCACCCCTTGCGCCCCCCTCCCCACCTCACTCCTCCATCCCACCACCCCACCCCACTCCCCCATCCCACCACCCCACCCCATTCCCCCATCCCACCACCCCACCCCTTGCGCCTCTCCCTGTCTCTCTCTCTCTCTCTCTCTCTCTCTCTCTCTCTCTCTCTCTCCCCACCCCTTGCGCCCCCTCCCCACCTCACTCCTCCATCCCACCACCCCACCCCACTTCCCCATCCCACCACCCCACCCCATTCTCCCATCCCACCACCCCACCCCTTGCGCCTCTCTCTCTCTCTCTCTCTCTCTCTCTCTCTCTCTCTCTCTCTCTCTCCCCACCCCTTGCGCTCCCCTCCCCACCTCACTCCTCCATCCCACCACCCCACCCCACTCCCCCATCCCACCACCCCACCCCATTCCCCCATCCCACCACCCCACCCCTTGCGCCTCTCCCTCTCTCTCTCTCTCTCTCTCTCTCTCTCTCCCCACCCCTTGCGCCCCCCTCCCCACCTCACTCCTCCATCCCACCACCCCACCCCACTCCCCCATCCCACCACCCCACCCCATTCCCCCATCCCACCACCCCACCCCTTGCGCCTCTCTCTCTCTCTCTCTCTCTCTCTCTCTCTCTCTCTCTCTCTCTCTCTCTCTCTCTCTCTCTCCCCACCCCTTGCGCCCCCCTCCCCACCTCACTCCTCCATCCCACCACCCCACCCCACTTCCCCATCCCACAACCCCACCCCATTCCCCCATCCCACCACCCCACCCCTTGCGCCTCTCTCTCTCTCTCTCTCTCTCTCTCTCTCTCTCTCCCCACCCCTTGCGCCCCCCTCCCCACCTCACTCCTCCATCCCACCACCCCACCCCACTCCCCCATCCCACCACCCCACCCCATTCCCCCATCCCACCACCCCACCCCTTGCGCCTCTCCCTCTCTCTCTCTCTCTCTCTCTCTCTCTCTCTCTCCCCACCCCTTGCGCCCCCCTCCCCACCTCACTCCTCCATCCCACCACCCCACCCCACTCCCCCATCCCACCACCCCACCCCATTCCCCCATCCCACCACCCCACCCCTTGCGCCTCTCTCTCTCTCTCTCTCTCTCTCTCTCTCTCTCTCTCTCTGTCTCTCTCTCTCTCTCTCTCCCCACCCCTTGCGCCCCCCTCCCCACCTCACTCCTCCATCCCACCACCCCACCCCACTTCCCCATCCCACAACCCCACCCCATTCCCCCATCCCACCACCCCACCCCTTGCGCCTCTCTCTCTCTCTCTCTCTCTCTCTCTCTCTCTCTCTCTCTCTCTCTCTCCCCACCCCTTGCGCCCCCCTCCCCACCTCACTCCTCCATCCCACCACCCCACCCCACTCCCCCATCCCACCACCCCACCCCATTCCCCCATCCCACCACCCCACCCCTTGCGCCTCTCCCTCTCTCTCTCTCTCTCTCTCTCTCCCCACCCCTTGCGCCCCCCTCCCCACCTCACTCCTCCATCCCACCACCCCACCCCACTCCCCCATCCCACCACCCCAGCCCATTCCCCCATCCCACCACCCCACCCCTTGCGCCTCTCCCTCTCTCTCTCCCTCTCTCTCCCCACCCCTTGCGCCCCCCTCCCCACCTCACTCCTCCATCCCCCCTCCCCACCTCACTCCTCCATCCCACCACCCCACCCCATTCCCCCATCCCACCATCCCACCACCCCACCCCATTCCCCCATCCCACCACCCCACCCCTTGCGCCTCTCCCTCTCTCTCTCTCTCTCTCTCTCTCTCTCTCTCTCTCTCTCTCTCTCTCTCTCTCTCTCTCTCCCCACCCCTTGCGCCCCCCTCCCCACCTCACTCCTCCATCCCACCACCCCACCCAACTTCCCCATCCCACCACCCCACCCCATTCCCCCATCCCACCACCCCACCCCTTGCGCCTCTCTCTCTCTCTCTCTCTCTCTCTCTCTCTCTCTCTCTCTCTCTCTCTCTCTCTCTCTCTCTCTCTCTCTCTCTCTCTCTCTCTCTCTCTCTCTCTCTCTCTCTCTCTCTCCCCACCCCTTGCGCCCCCCTCCCCACCTCACTCCTCCATCCCACCACCCCACCCCACTCCCCCATCCCACCACCCCACCCCATTCCCCCATCCCACCACCCCACCCCTTGCGCCTCTCCCTCTCTCTATCTCTCTCTCTCTCTCTCTCTCTCTCTCTCTCTCTCTCTCTCTCTCTCTCTCTCTCTCTCTCCCCCCACCCCTTGCGCCCCCCTCCCCACCTCACTCCTCCATCCGACCACCCCACCCCACTCCCCCATCCCACCACCCCACCCCATTCCCCCATCCCGCCACCCCATCCCTTGCGCCCCCCTTTCTCTCTCTCTCTCTCTCTCTCTCTCTCTCTCTCTCTCTCTCTCTCTCTCTCTCTCCCTACCCCGCCACCCCACCTCACCTCACGTGCACTCATGCGCCCCTCGCCCCCTCACATGCATATTTCCCCTCTCACACCTGCCGCCCACTCCCGCCACCTACACACATGCGCCCCCCCTTCACACACATACAAACGCACACGCACCCGCACCGTTACACATCCACCCCCGCACAATTGTGGAGACAATTCTTCCTTCCAAGCAATCTCAGGAGATGGCGGATATGGAGTCTGATGAATATGAGGAACTCATTCTACAAAATGTTAGCATGGAAGAAGAAATGAGGAGGGAACAACATCAACTCATGCATGAGGCTTATGAAAAGGAGGAAGAAGCTCCTTCTGGTCCAAGAGTTCAATATGTTTCACAGTTATCAGTCATCATCGGAGCTAATAAGGACTTGAAATTAAAGTGGAACTGTTAAAAAGTGAAAGTGGATAAACAAATGTTGCCGCCAACCATTTACGGCGACTACCTATTTTTGAGGATTCAATTCAAATCAAGGGAATATTTGACCTACCCCCTAATTATGGGAGATCAACCCATGCGTGATCAGTGGACGTGAAGATTCGGCAAGGCTCTCTTGACCTATGGAGGCCTATAAAAGCAATGGATTTTTGCTCATTGGGGTACAACAATTTTAGAGATACAGTGGTTCGTGGGTACGTGCAGAGGTCCTCTCATACACTTGGTGGTTTCAAGTCTATTGCAGGAGCTACTCTGTTGTGTGTATACAGAGGGTAGGCTTCTCAGTGGAGGGCTATGAGCACTATAGTGTAAGAGAGTATCTTGGATTTATTTTCTTTTCTGTGAGTCAGTGTGTTGATTAATCTCTATTCTCTTGAGAAATTCTACCATTTGAATTGCTCTGAGTTAGCCTGCACATCAGTGGCCCCTTATGCTGATCTGTTGTATTGGAGTTAATACTTTTAGGGTGGCTTCTCAGCCCTAAGCTTGCACTTTTGAGCATCACTCTGCCCAACCTTGTAATCGTCTGATTCGAATCAAGAAGTGTATGGTCTTGCCTGGTCATTGGTTGTTCATATTTTCTGAAGTATTTACCACTCTGTGCAATCCGTGTTATCTACCTGCTCACAGAAATGTTAAAGGGTATACTTCCCTAAAGAGAACCCCCCTTGAGTAGGTGATGTACTGGACGTGTTTAGTTTTCATTCTCTACTTTTGTTAAAAGCGGATACCCCAGTACCTCCTCTACAAAGACAAAGAAAAGCCATGAAAAATAAAATAAGTCGTGGAAACAAATTGAAAGAAATTAGAACATCCATTTCCATGTCAAAAAGAGAGAAAATAGCAGTCCTAGCATTGGAGAAGTCATGGGAACTCAAAATGGAGCATGAATGCTAAGAAGACATGAAGCATTTAAGGTATACAAGGAGACAACTTTGAAAGAGAGGATAAGAAGAAAGAGAGTGAAGCAATGGAATTATGTCTTGCAAATCTGATCTTACTTCATTATATAAGTTTGTATGAAGCATGATTTATGATAGGGATGGATGAAGACCACTTGCTAAGAGCCAAAGAAACAAAGATAATTCTCAAAAGGACTAGATGAAGCCTGAAAGCAAGGAAAGAAGATCAAGAAACTTTGATACAAAAAGAAACAACGAAAATAGAAGCAAAATATGAATTTTAAATGACTTGGAGAATTCTTTGAGGGCAAAATGGAACCTTAAGGGAGAGTTCTAGAAGTTATGCAGCTTATAGCAAGGTCCAATTGTGCGGCTTGGCACATACTCAGCTCTTGTCATTTACATCTTCATCATTTATATACTTATAACTTGTTTAGGTCCATTCTGTTTCTTACTATATGTTGTGTTTTTGCTCACATAGTTACATTCATATTAGTTTTAATATAACTAAATATTCTTGTAGTGTATTTACATATAGAAGTAATTTACTTCTATATGTATTTACTTAGATACTCTATGTAAGTAATTTTCAAGGCTCTAATGTGAAGAAAAACGTACAAAGGATGGACTCTTATGTATGGAGGCTGGATATAAGGTTAAACGGCCTTTTCAAAACATGAGCTAAGGAAATCACTGCCTAAACATAGATGGATGCAGTTTAAGGACGAACATATACTATGCAAGTGAAAGGAATGTAAAAAAATGCATGTGAAAGAAAATAGAGAGATAAAAAGTGCATAAAAAAGTAAGAGGAATCCTTTAGAGGTCCATGAATGAAGTGGAAGTACTCGAGGATCTGAAGTGAAGAGTCAAGAAGATCAAGAAAAAGAGGCTAAGTGTGAAAAACCACATATGACCAATGGATGCATTGTACACTTGAATCCATGATATCCTCATACACTTTTTGTACTATGAGCTTATGTTTCTATGATGAATATGCAATACTCTAGCACACTATAAAGCTATGGAGTTGAGGCTTTGTATGTTAGGAACATCTTGAAAGTTATTTGAGGTCATACACTTTCTTCTCTCTCTCTCTATCTCATGATTTACTACATGTTCATGATGATTGAATACTTTTATAATTGATATTAATCATTGGGTTGTAAGCTTATAAGCAGAAGGTTCAAGAATGTGAAAATGCATCTATCTCTATGTCAGCATTATGTTTATGCTAAAGATATTGCATTCAACTGAGTGGTGAAATATCCTTTTATGTAGATACTTGAATATTCTTTTAGTGCAAGAACTATATGCAATGGAAATTCTTCTGCAAGTAAGCTTATGAAGTTTATGCCAAAGTTGAACGATTGTTTTGGACAGCCATGGTTAAGCTGAACACAATTTGAGTTTAGTGTTAATGATTGATTGTACATAGTAAATGAGAATATTTATACTTTCTGCATGATCTATGAATGAACTATTGGTTGTTTTGCATAGTCTCTATGGGGTGGACATTTCCAAGTTTATGTGCAAAAATGAATTGGCAAAAAGAGTGCTTAATATATGGTTGAAGGATTGGTGATTTGTATACATGATTAGGTGGATTGATTAGCATGGTATTGAAGCATAAAATCTTCCATATGTTCATCCATAGATGAACTGAAATTATATATGTTTGGATGCGTCAAATATTAACAAATCAAACACTATTATGTATGAACTTTGTCGATGTATGTTGTTGTGGATAAATATAATCAAGGTAAATTTGTGAAAGAAACTATGAGTGTGCCTATGCTATGATAATTAAAAGCATTTTATTGTTGAGCTTAACTAGGTATTAAAGATGTGCTTTTGTCCACATATACTTTTATATCTGCAAATAAGAAGACGAATACATGTAAGAGATGCTTGTAGACCTCTTCATCTTTCGAGTAAAAAATCACATCGAATCTCATTTGGAATATATGCTGAGTACTTTTAATATGGAATTCTTCTATAGCTCATACGTTTTACAAGTGATTGGAGTATTATATATGATAGAGACGGAAAGCGATTATTGCAGTCTTCTTTTAGAATCTCTGGTTTAAAGCTACTTCAAAATCCAAAATAAACATTAACTTGTTCCATATGAATAAATTTTTCAAAATGGATTCCAATAAAGTTTGATTTGAATCTTACAAAGTGTTTTAATCCAAACACAAACGTCCTGGTTCTCATGTGGTAACAAAAGTCCATTTGAACTATCTCTTAGTCCATGGCTCCATTAGAGTTTCGGAGAATTACTTAAACAGAAAACATCTCAACATTTTATCCGTTTTTTCTCTGAATTGTAAGGTCTCCCTCTTATGAAGATTCCTAAACAGGCATAGAGTTTATCCCTTGCCTACTTGGTAATGCTGAATAATTTTAATGCTCACAATATGCTACTCAGAAACAATCTACAAGAGCAAGAAAATTGGACCACACATTCTGAGCTTGCGAAACAATCAGTCTTCATTTCTGTCGGTACTACTGTATCTCTCCATGATCCCGTAATGCCACTCATCGTGCTGTAGAAACGGCAGCTTGATATCTGGAATTTCAATCGCTGTTGCGATCTTTCAAAGCATAACTAACAGGTTGATAGAGAGTCTAACACAATGCGAACGATGGAATCTGAGAGGCGATGGTCATGTCAGCTGCGGAAGTTCACTGTTCACTGCTAGAAGTCGAGAGCATCTTATCCGACCAATTAACACGCAGTCGATCAGTTGGGAGAGGAGTAAATCTGCGCATAATCTAGCACCCATATCGCTGTTCCTAAGCAGTTCATAAGGGCAAGCAAATATTGGTTGCTCAATGAAATTCGCTTCTGTCAGGAGCTTATTTGGACTTTTCGGTCGGAGGTATTGCTTCACCTTTTGCAGGTCCTGCTTCTTCTCCAACGTTTGCTTCTGCTGCTAGAAACGAAGTACAAGCGGCGCCATGATTATCTGAGCTTTCTTTTCATGTTGAACTATCCTCAAACAGAGCATTCCTGTGGTTTTCATATTCCCTCGAGGATTGTGTCTGTATCGAAGTGACAACAACCTTAGTTTAAAAATTTTATTCGTTTGTCCGGGAACGCGGTAAGGCGACATGGTCATGTGCAGGAAAAAAAAAAAAACAGAAAATCTGTAGAGGATGCTTGTTGGTGAGGTGTTTGCCATCCAATCGTAGACTCTAAGAACAGACAGTAACTACGCCTAGAAGAGAGATGTCTATGGCCACCTCAGAAAGGTGGAATTTAAGATGACCCTCAGCTACGAATGGTCGACATTTTGAATCATCCTTTCACGTGGGATCCTATTGTATTCTCTGAAAAGGCATCAACCACAATCGCTCAGAAGAATCGGAGCCTCCTCCGCGAGCGCTTTCTGCAATATGAAGACAGTGAAATCCGCAATCTATCTAGTCATATCAAATGTAATACGAGAACCTCACAAAGTTCAGTTAGCGCGAACAAGCTCATTGGCGCAAGAAAATTATGGCGGCATAGTAATATTTCTGAACGGGTTTTACAGTGAGATCTCCGTCCAACCATGTATACCAATCTAGTTACAGATGTCAAGGACAATGGCTAGTAGTTTCAGAATTGTTTCCTGTGGTCGATGAGAATTGATGGCTAATATCTGTATGTCATTGATGCAAGAACTGATTGTAATCCCTAATATCTGTATGATGCTAGAACTGATTGTAATCCCTAATCTCTGTATTAAGAAAAACAGGAAAACTAACCTATTATTATACAGTTGGGTCTAAAACTTATTAAAACAATGGATATGGGACTTTTGGCATTCAAAGCAATAGTATCTTCATCTAAACAACTTCTGTATATGTACAGAACAGCGTAATTTTTTGACTAATAGGCCCGTTTATAATTGTGATTTTCATTCTTATAAGTGAACGCTGCAGTTTTAGGTGTTTGTATTGACCTACATCTTTCTTTCCATTATCTTCTCTTTTTTTAAGGAAGATTCCACCATGAAAATGATTTTCCCCATATAGTTTCCACTCAGGTTAGGCTATCTGGTTGGAATATTCATAAACCAGGTACATGAAATATTCATAAACCAGAATAGTCCTATGGAATGTGAAAGAAATACGTAGTGAATGAAAAAGACTAATAAAAAAAATGTGTTGTGTCCGTTTCGTGTTAAGGAACTATATTACAGTTAGCGAACTGTATCATAGTTTCATGTTCGTGAATGAACAAGACTAATAAAAAAAATGTGTTGTGTCGGCTTCATGTTAAAGAACTATATTACAGTTAGCGAACTGTTTCATAGTTTCAAGAGAACTAACTGCTTTTGATAAGTAAAGATGTTTGCATTTACTCATGTAATTTTAAAGATTTTCAAGTGCTATGTTGTTATCCAAGTAAAGCGTGTTTGCTAAAAGACAGTGCCCGTTAAAAAAAACTACTTCACTTTTCAATTCTAAACAAAAAAATTATATTGTAATCTTAAGGCGTGTCGAGAGTTTGAGTGTGTTCGAATCCCTCGTGGACATATTTAAATTTTCTTATTATAATGTATCTCTTCCTTGCTGTTAACAAACCTTATACCTAATTTAAAAGAGGTAATACACATTAGTATCATAGAAGGAGATATAGAGTGATATACATAGGGCAAATTAATCTGCCCAGGGCGCCATTCACGAGGATCTCATTGTATTTTTTTGTTTCTATCGTCGTGGATCAAAAGAATCATCTTCTCTCAAAAAAGGGCTAAACCTAGGAGATCCCTCATTCTTGTTTGTTGGCACTCTGATGATTTTCCAAAGTTGAGAGAGCAGCTCTCCTTCCGAGTCAACCAGAGAGCCTCCCCTGGTGGCATTCCAGAGGGTTATACGAAACCCGCCACCTACCTCACAAGAGCTGCTTTCCATGAGATCTTACTATTCAATCGACGCTACATGGAGAAGACTTTGAAACAGCTTCTACAGAAACGCGCACCTTGCGCAGCTTCTCGCCTTTGCCATTGCTCAATATGTTGCAGCACAAAAACTGAAACACCAAGATTTCCGCCTTTTTCTTAAACAGTACGTATTCAGAATTCATTCTTATGTTTTACATTGATATAACATAAGTAGTGGAACTCTTTTAAGATTTCAATACTTCATGATTCTGGTCGAATGTTTTGTACAAATCGGTGGTCCAATTGAACTGCTGCTGTATTACTGAAGATATTTATTTCTCGTACATGCACATAAGCAATTATAAGCTTTCACTTTATTCACCTATTGAGAAATCCATTTGAATATCCTTTTCTGATTTTCAAATACTGTGTGTGAAAATAAAACTGGTACCATTTTAAGAATCTCTATCAATATAGGTGGGTGAGCTTCATTTGGATGCTTGGGGATCCTATTCTCTTTAGGAATGGATTCATGTAATGTTTTGAAGATGATCATTACAATCTGTACGTTTTGGAAAGTCTTCTTAAAATAGTGATTATTACTTTTTGAGTTATATATATTCAGGGAAACTTTGCTAAAGATGGAAACGTTTTTGGACTGTTAATGAGCTTCACCTCCTCAACTAGCCTCATCCATGAGTCCTACATTCAAATTTTCTATGGTTCTTATATTTTGATAATCTAAATGGTAGTAAGAAAATGTAAATCATTCACGTAACAATACATTATGTTATGAAATTCTTTTTAAAAGAGCAATGGGCATCTGTAAGCTAGTCGCAATGGAGTGAGCCCTCCATCCCTCAACACAGGAAATCAAGGACCAAATAACCTCAATCTGGTCAATCAGGCACCCATCCAACTTCGCCTGCTCAGGAATCTGCATCATCATGGGGCCACTATATGCCCCTCAACAGATGTTGTAACCATAGGGACATGGTCAGAGAAGCGAGAGCCCACCACAATGTTGGTACTTCCTCCACCATCATCCAATTCATCACTGATTTACATGTGACCAATTCGAGAGATTCTTCCCATGGCGAAACCCTCAGTGTGTGACACATCATGCAATCTTAGGGTCAAGCAAAGTCTTTCCCAAGGTGTATGCTCAGAACCCTGCACACTAGTTTGGCTAACCCATGTCAATCGGCCTCAAGTGCTTGAATCATATTGCATTTACCCATAACACACCAAGCATCAACATACGGAATAGTTTCACTAATCTAGGACCAGAAAGTGGCATGAGCACTCTCATGCCTCGAGGCATACAAGGTCAAGAACACATAATGCCTGCCCCTTCACTAAGATTATCTAGATGGCCTTGCCAGGGAAAATCACTCCTCAATCCACGATCACGGATTTCAATGAATTCCCTAAAAATGTATATACACCACCCTCACAGTTGTTGGGTATGTAACGTGGTGACCAGAAAGCCTCCCCATGTCTCTGTATGGCTATCTGCACTGTTGTGTAAGGATCAAAGAAAGATGGTGCTCTTGAAGCATCAAAATATCAAAGAGTCCAACAACCAAACATTCGCAAAGATCCTCCAAAGGCAAGCCCTATAGCATAAGAACTACAACCTGAATTGGCCCAAAAAAAGGCACTCCAAAGGTCAGAATACCTGAGGGGGATTCTTGCTCCAACTCAATGCCATGATCCATAGGGAAGTCTTCTTGAGATGCAATTAATTTGATCTTCATAGGAATGAATCTCTCTGAGATCACGAGGTGGGGCCGACATACAAACTAGTATTGGAGCTTAGGTTGTGCCCAACCTATGCTAGAGGAAGAGGGGATGGTGGTAGCAGCTTGGGCATTGAAGTGAGGATGAGACTTACTATTTTTGAGAGGTGGAGGGCTTGAGGGAATCAAGGATGGAAAGGGGAACAAGTTAATGCTTACTCTTGTGGACATGGGGCTTCTTACTCAAGCTCCAATTTTCTCCATCATTTAGTTCTCAAAGGGCGAGCCTTTGCAAGGTAAAAAAACTTGCAACAAGCAAAACACTAATTTGGGAGGCCTGAGTACTCGACCCTCTGAATCACTCAATTACCTTAAAGAAGTGAGGCTCAATCTCTAAAGGTAGCTTTGCGATAAAAAATGAGAATCCAAACCAAAGAGAGACTAGTTGCCTTGACCACCACAGAAGGTGCATTCCTTGGAACCTCCAAGAAGGTTCCAAGAGACACACCAATCTGGGGCAACAAAGGCACATACTCATGCTTGAGACGAAGGAAGCAAGTTGTCATCACATGAAACCTATGCTTCCCTAGGTAAGAAGGCCACAAAAGAGGATGTTGATGGATTAAAGTGGTGATTTCAAGTCCAAATGTAGGCTTATCCAACCCAAACCGCAATGGTGGATAAGGTGATCATCATTCATAAACTTCTAGCCTTTTTATGTTTTTCTTCACATTAGAGCTTTGAAAATTAAATTACATAGAGTTCTATATGTAAATACACGACAAGAGGGTTTACTTAGGTTCAAACTAATATAAATGTAGCTATTTGAGGGAAACACAACATATAGTAAGAAACATAATGAATCTAAACAAGTTATAACTACATGAATGATGAAGAGGTAAATGACAAGAGCTGAGTATGTGTGAAGCCTCACAATTGGACCTTGCCATAAGTTCCATAACTTCTAGAATGCTCCTTCAAGGTTCTATTTGGAGCTCACAAAACTCTTGAAATCCTTTAAAAATCATCTTTTTTATTCTATTGTCCTTGTGTGTTTTTTGTATCAAAGTTTCTTTATCTTCCTTGCTTGCTTCAAAGTGTCTTCTAGTTGTTTTGAGAATTACCCTTGTTTCTTTGTCTCTAACAAGTTATATTCATCTATCCCTATCATAAATCATGATTGATACACACTAATATAATCGAATAAGATCACATTGGAAATATATAGCCCATTTCTGTTGGAGCAGATGGTGGATAGATTCTAGGAATGAAGTGGTGCTGTAAACACCTACCTCACACCAGCCAATAACAAATTTTGGAGACTAGAGAAACCTTTGAGCCTCCCAATAATCACAAATAACCACCTAAGTTCTTTGGAGCAAGATAATTTAATCAATGGATCAAAATAGATGAGTAGGAAATTCAACTGAGAGCTAAAACTTGTTATTTTGGTCCCTATAGATGCTCACTAAAATGACCAATTCTCTCAACCTGCTAGCAACTGACTAAATTCCTTTTGGGAGTATCTAAATAAATTAGAAAGCTACCAATCACAATTTATTTCACTTGAAATGATCAAATGTACACTCAGAATGATGCTTAGGAAGTTGTATGACTATCCCGACATTTTCAGGCTAGTACAATATGCAGACCAGTGAGTAGAGCTATGAAGATATCTTGAGATTCAGAAAGACAATGACATAGAAACTTTGTATCTATGAACTAGAAAGTGTGTTGAATCTATAACACTTTAACTCACATCAAATGATCAACTTTGCACTGAGAGCCAAGTCGGAGGAGATCACTATTATGAGATGAACCTAACAGAGAAGTGAAGTAGAGATGTGATCAATGTATATGTATTAAATCACATAGAATTGCAAAGACATTGGCAATGCATATTTGCACAATGTGAGGGTAATGATGGATCTATGGAATGATTTCTTTAATCATAAAAACCCCCTCTCAAATGATCTACAAATTGGGCTCACTTTCACGTAAGAGTTTGGTCCATTTTTATAGCTTGGAGTTGGAGCCAACTTTTGAGTTCAAATTGAAGCTCTTAGCATAAAGTGAATCCTAAACTTTAGGACTTACTTTCTCATCAATCAACACCAAAGTAATGCGAGATTAGATTCCTCCTAAATCCACATGAAATTATTGCAATTAACATATTCACTTTTACAAGGATAAAAGTACATAGATTTTTTACAAGCGCATAGTCATATGTGATTATATGAGATAAATTCCAATTCTCCAAGTATGTAGGCTTGGACTCATCTACACCAACAACTCCCCCTCAAGCCTAACATGCTTGGTATTCATTTCTCTTTGATTTCTTGCAATCCAATCATCATGTTAAACGTGTTCATCTTAGTTCCATCCAAAGATTTAGTTAGCATAACTGCAGATTGCAAATTGGTTGATACATAGGATAATTGGATATCCTTTCTAAGTAGATTCTCTCTCACATAATGATAGTGCACTTCATTGTGCTTAGTCCTTGCATGATATATATGATTAGAAGCCAAATGTAGTGATCTCGTGTCATCTCCAAAGGTATTCGAGTATAAGAATGTAATCCCAAATCTGTGTAAAGTAGTTTGAGCCACATAACCTCTTGTGCTGCATTTGCTAAGCCTCTATATTTTGCTTGAGTTGATGACAATGCCAGAGTTGGTTGTTTCTTTGAGGACCATGAAATTAGTTCTGAACCTGCAGACGATAGGTACTCAAATGTGCTCCTCTTATCATCTTTTCAGCCAACCCAATTTGCATCAGAATATAGATTGATATCCAAGTTAGATGTGAATGGATAAAATAGTCCTTGATTTATAGTGCCCTTTAGAGACTTTAAGATCATCTTGGCAACTTCCATGTGCGGTTTTCTTGGTGTATGTATAAATTGGCTTAATGTACTTACTTCATAACATGTTTCCACTCTTGTTAGGGTTGCATAATTGAGACTCCCAACAAGCCTTTGATAACATGTAATATCTTCAAGGAGTTCTCACTCATGAGTGTTAAGTTTGTGGTTGTGTTCCATGGGAGCACCTGCAACTTTAGTGTTGTCCATCTTGAATTTGATCAACATATCATGAATGTAATTCCTGTGAGTAATAAAGATTCAAGAATCTTAATAGACGAGTTCTAATCCAAGAAAGTATGTTAACAAACCATGTTCACTGATTTTAAACTCTTCCATCATGTGAGATTTGATTTGCTTGATGCAACTAGCATCATTCCCTTTATTGATAATGTCATCCACATAAACACATAGATAAATAACTTTTGAGTTAGCATTCTTTATGAACCAAGAAGAATCAACTTTTCTAGAAACAAATCCTTGATCCTGTAAATATGTGACAAGGCTATGGTTCCAAGCTCTAGGAGCTTGCTTTAAACCATAGAGTTCTTTTCTTAATTTACATACATAATTTGATTTGTCCTTTTCTTCATTCCCTAGTGGTTGAGCCACGTAGACTTCTTTTGAGATCCATCCATTTAGGAATGCATTTTTAACATCTAACTGATACAAGTTCCAATTCTTTGAACCAGCAACACTTACTAACACTCTGATTGTTGGCATCCTAGCCACAAGTGAGAAGGTATCCTCATAATCCACTCCATGGGTATGAACAAACCCTTTTGCTACTAGCCTTTCTTTATACTTTTTGATTGTACCATTCTAATTTTTCTTTACTTTGTAAATCCACCTAGATCCTAGTGCCTTCATGCTTGGTTTGTTGGGAACAAAATCCCAAGTGTTGATCTCCTAAAGTGCTTCAATTTCTTCGTACATGGCTTCTCTCCATTCTTCCTTCTTATTGGCTTCTTCAATTGAAGAAGGCTCTTCTAACATAGAATATTTACTCATGTATACAGAGTGCTTCACGACTAATGATGTGTCATAGCCATACGTGATGGCTTTCTTAATCTCCCTTTGAGATATTCAAAGTGCTTGATTAGATAACTCTAGAATGTCTTCCAATTGCTTGAATTTTATCTTGCCCTTGAATTTCCAATCTTTTTTTGTCAATGTGTTCTTCATCTTCTGAGTTGACATCTTTTGATGTTTGTGGCTCTTCTTGAGTCAGAGTTGGAAAATCACTTTCAAAGTCAAATGGTTAGCTTTATTTTCCTATAATCATCTTCAAACCAAGAGTTATTTTTATCAAACACCACTACTAACAGTAAATCCTTTGTTAGTGGGATTGTACAACCTATATCCTTTTTGGTCATAGCCAATGAATATAAAGCTTTCATCTTTTGGATCAAGCTTTCCTCTAATCCGTGAGGGTATATGTGCATAAAAAATGCGCCCAAACATTTTACAATGGTGTAGGGAAGGCTTCCTGCAAATCCATGCTTTATAATGTGTCATTCCATCCAAGGACTTGGATGGAAGCCTATTAATTAAGTATGTGGCTGTGGAAACATCCTCTGCCCATAAGTAATTTGGAAGTTTCTTTTCATTCAACATTGATCTTGCAGTCTCTACTATTATTCTATTCCTTGTCTCTGCCACCCCATTCTGTTCTGGAGTGTATCTTGTTGCAACCTCTCTCTTTATGCCTCTATTCTATAAGAATCAGTCAAATTCATGTGATAAATACTCGCGACCTCCATCAGATCTGAGCCTCTTCAAGGTTCTTCTTGTTTGGTTCTCAACCAATTCCAAATACTTCTTGAAACAAGTGAAGATGTCATCTTTGTGCTTCATGAAGTATATAATTGTCCATCTTCTATAGTCGTCTATGAATGAAACATAGTACCTTGATCCTAAGATTGATGGCTCTCTTCTAGGATCCCACCCATCTGTGTGCACAAGCTCCAAGTAGTCTGGATACATGTATCCTTTTCTATTGAATGGTTACCTATGTGATTTGCCAAATTGACATGCTCCACATTTGTAAATCATGTGTTGCTTGGAGAAATTTGGGATGCCAAGAACACTCTGATCCCTGCATATTTGCTTTAGTTCTCTTTCACCTATATGACCTAGTCTCTTATGCCATATCTCTAGTTAAGATAATGTTTGGTCTTTGTAATTGAAGAGTGCAATGTTTCTGGTATCTTCAAATTTTCAAATGTAAAGAGTCTACTAGATCTCTCACCTTTTGAAATCCTCTTGAAGACTTTTTGAGGGTCCTCCACATATGCTCTATGTCTTGTGAATCTAAACTATAAAAATTTCTCAACAATCTACCCAACACTGTTTAGGTCTGTGTTATGTTTGGCACATATAATACCTTACTTAAAGGGTTCATATTAGCATCCGATGCTTTAACATTTCTAATCTTCTTAATAGAGTGCCTAGTATCATCACCTGTCTGGACTTCATGCTTCCCTTTAGGTTCTTCAAAATCAAATAGCAATGCTTCATTTCGAGCCACATGATTGTAACAACTAGAATCAATATAAAATAGATTCTCATCATCTCTACCTTGCTTGGATGTCATATTCATGGTCAATAGAGAACCCTCTTGGCCTTTTGTATGGTTGTTATAATCTCCTCTACCTCTAAAACCTCCTTGATAGTTGTTGTTGTGGCCTTGGTTATAGTCTTATGGTAATTGATTCCTCCATTGTTGAATATACCTCTTGATTGTTCACAGCCTCCTTTGTGGATGCCTCTTGCTCTCTGATTCTTTATGTTCTTCAAACACTCATCACTGGAACCTCTTCCTCTACCTTTGAAGTTCACTTGAGAGGTACTTTCCTCTTCTTCATTCTTTTTACCTTTGCATTGATCTTTAATCTTAATTCTATCTATGTAAAGGGCAAAAGATTGATTACCTCTAGATTTTTCTCCATTCTTGTTGAGTTTTTTTCTCATGTGTGAAGAGTTGCCCCATCAATGTGTTGAAGTCAAGTGTCTCCATGTCCATATAGAGGTCCATTGTTGTGGCGAAGGACTTCCACGTATCATCAGCCTTGATGTCATTTATGATCTGCCTTACTATCTCCTCCTCCTCTATTTCTTCTCTGATGCTCCCAAGTTGGTCAGCTACATCCTTCATCTTGGTCACATAGTCAGCCACACTTTGATTTGGTTGCTTCTTCAAGGTTGAACTCCATCCAAAGTTGGTCCTTCCTAGCCGTTGTATTTGATGAGAAGTATGAAGAAAGTACTTCCCAAGTCTCTTGGTAGGGCTTGCAATTCCTAATGTGAGGTAATAAGAAATTAGATATTGAATTAAGTATATAAGACCTGGCTAGAGCATCCTTTGCACACCATGTAGTAAGATTTTATTGCTCTTCTCTTGTAGGTTGATGTTTGCTTGTGAATATTGGCATTTGCTCATCTCCAGAGATGTATCCATATAAGATTCTCCCTTGTAGGTAATCTTGCATTCTCTCGGACCATGGTGGATAGTTGATTCTATCCAATTTGTCAATGAATGGTGGGAATCCATCTCCCAATTTTCTTGCTATGATACCACTATTGGAGGAGATGGTGGATAGATTCTAGCGATGAAGTGGTGCTGCAAATTCTTGCTTCACACCAGCCAAGAACAAGTCGTAGAGAGTAGAGTAGACCCTTTGAGCTTCCCAATAATCACAAATAATCACCTAAGTGCTTTGGAGCATGATCCTTTAATCAATGGATCAAGACAGATGAGTAGGGAATTCTACTCTAAGCTAAGACTTTCTATTTTGGTCTCTAAACATATTCAATAAAATGAAGAGTTCCCTCAACCTAGTAGCAATTGATTAAATTCCTTTTGGGAGTATCTAATTAAATTAGATAGCTACCAATCAAAAGTTATTTCACTTAAAATGATCAAGTGTACACTCAGAATGAAACTCAACAAGTTGGATGAATATCCCGACATTTTGGGGCTGCTACAATATGTAGATTCACCATTGATAAAGTCATCCCAAATTTCCTTTCAATGTGAAGGATTCATATCTTCCATATCTAAGAAGCTTTCTTCATCACCTAGAAACCAATATATAAAATCCTTCTTGATTGACATTTCACTCACATGCTCTCCAAAACCTCCTTCTCATTGTTGGTGCAAATGAGTCCAAGCCTTCATACTTGGTCAATTAGCATTCACTTCATAAAGTCACATATGACTATTCTAGTGTAAAAAGGCATTTAATTTTATCCTTGTAAAAGTATAGGTGTTATAGCACTTACTCTCATGTGGAATTAGGAGGAATCAAATAATTCTGGTAGGTGATTGATGAAAAAGCAAGTCCTAAAGTTTAGGATTCACTTTATGGTAAGAGTTTGAATTTGAGTTCAAAAAGTGGCTTCAACTCTAGCTATAAAAGATGGATCAAAATCTCGCATCATTAAGCCCGATTCGAAGATCATTTGAGAGGGATTTTTAGTGCTTTGTGAGCTCATTATATACCGCCATCAGTACTATCACATTTTGCAATTATGCATTGCCAATTTCATTGTAATTCTATGTGATTCAATACATATATATTGATCACATCTCTACGCTTCTTTGTCATGTTCAACTCAAAACACTCAACTTCTCAGATAGGTTGTCATTGCATACTTGATCATTTGATGTGATTTGAGTTGATATAGATTCAATATATTGTCTACTTTCTTCGTGTAAAGTTACATGATCACTGCCCTAGCTAATTTGGAAATATCTTTGAAACTTTGCTCACTCATCTGCATACTCGTGAGGCTCGAAAATGTTGGGATTCACCTTCAACTTGAGAAGCATCATTTTATGGGTATAGTCTATCATTTAAGTGAAATTACTTGCAAACTTTAGCTATCCTAGTTCATACGATATGCGCAAAAGCATTTTACTGAATGGCTAACAGAGAGGGAGTAGTGTTCATTTCTTTGAGTGGGTCTGGTGACCAAAATAGCAAGTTTGGTTTCATGGTTCAAACTCCTATTCATATGTTTTTATCCATTGATTTGAGGATCATACTCCAAAGTACTTGGATTATTATTTGTGCTTCCTGGAAGGCTTACGAAGTCTACTTTATAGTTCTCAACTTGTTCTTACCTGGTGTGAAGTAGGGATTTGCAGCACCATCTCATTTCTAGAATTTATCCACCATCTCCTCCAACAATGGTATTAGAGCAACATTAAGGTAAAATGGGAGATGGATTTCCATAATTCATTGATAAATTGGACACAAGAAATTATCCAACATGGTCCCTATGGATGAGCGATTACCTCCAAGGAAGAAGTTTGTATGGATACATCTCTGGAGATGAAGAAATACCAACATTCAGAAGCGAACATCAACCTACATGAGAGGAGCAAGAAAGACTAGCTACATGGCATGCAAAGGATGCTCTAACCAGGTCTTATATACTTAATTGAAAATCTCATTTCTTATTACCTCACATTAGGAATTGCAAGACTTCCTAAGAGACTTGGGAAGTACTCTCTTCATACTTCTCATCAACTACAAGGGCTAGGAAGAACCACCTTTTGATGGATTTCACAACCTTGAAGAAGCAACCAAAGCAAAGTGTAGCTGAGTATGTGAACAAAATGAAGGATGTAGCTAATCAACTTGGGAGTATATGAGAATAAATAGAAGAGGAGGAGATAGTAAGGCAGGTCATAAATGGCATTAAAGGTGATGATTAATGGGATTCTCTTACCACAGCAATGGACCTATATATAGACATGAAGATACCTGACCTCAACACATTGATGGGGCAACTCTTCACACATGAGGCAAAGCTCAACAAGAATGGAGATACTTCTAGAGGTAATCAATATTTTGCCCTTTACATAGATAAAAAAAAGGGTAAAGGTAAAGGCAAAGGTAAAAGGAATTAAGAAGAGGCAAGTACCTCTCAAGTGAATTTCAGAGGTACAAGAAGGGTCAAAGGAGGAAAGAAATGCAGGGGGAGACCATACAACTCTTCACCTTGTAACATTTGTGGCTTGGGCAATTATAGCACAGATCAATGCTTCAAGAACACAAAGAATCAAAGAGGAAGAGGCGTCTAGAGAGGAGACTATAGACAATCCAGAGCGAGGTTCAATAATGGAGGAAGCAAATACCATCACAATTACAACCAAAGCTACAATAACAGCTTTCAAGGAGGCTTCAAAGGTCAAAGAGACTACAACAACTATACATATAATCAAGAAGATTCCCTACTACTCATGAATATGATAACCAAGCAAGGTAAAGATGATTATTACCTATTTAATATTGATTCTAGATGTTCGAGTCATGTGGCTAGAAATGTAGCATTGCTATCTGATCTTGAAGAACCTAAAGGGAAGCATGAAGTGTAGACAAGTGATGACACTAGGCACTGTGTAAAGAATATTGGAAATGTTAAAGCATCTGATGGTAACATGAACCTCCTAAGCAAGGTATTGTATGTGCCCACCATAACAGAAAACCTAATTTGTGTTGGGCAGATTGTAGAGAAGGGCCTACATGTTAGATTCACAAGGCATGGAGAATATGTGGAGGACCCTTAACAAGGCTTCAAGAGGATTTCAAAAGGTGAGAAATCTGGTACGCTCTTTATATTTCAAGTTGAAGATACCATAAATATTGCTCTCTTCAATTACAAAGATCAAACCCTATCTGAATTCGAGATATGGCATAAGAGACTAGTTCATATAGGTGAAAGGACAGTGAAGCAAATATGTAGGGATGAGAGTGTGCTTGGCATTGTCGTGATTTAGAATTTTGTGTGTTAAAAATCACCAACAAGTGCATCTGCTAATCTACTCGTGCGTTTAAGGCTTCTGCGGGACGTCGAGTAGCAAAAATCCTCGTCACCAATGAATTCCTCATTAGTTTTCTTGAACGTCGATGGGGAGAAGTATCCTACGCTTACCCTCAAGTAAATGATAATTTTACATAAGTGGGATCCTTATACGCATTGAACAGTGGAATTTCTACTAGCCAAGGAACTTAAACATTGCGAAGGTCCATGGGTAGTCGTAGGCTTCTTAAACCCACAGCCACTACAGCTATTAATCTGAGACAGATGACAATGTTACACATGTCGGATCTCTGTACACTACTACCTATGGAAGATACATATTTTGTAGAACCCAAAAATACCTCATGACCAATATGCTTTGCATTGAGCCTAGCAATGCAAGCTAGTACTTCAACTTGTAGACATTGAAATCTGCTGTCCGAGAATGCCTCTATCCGCCTAATGTGCATTCTCTCTCTCTCTCATTGTTTTCTTCGTTCAACCTCTCCCACAGAAGTCACATACATGTGTTTCTGTCACTTACCTCTTTATGCACAGGCACAGTTAATTTCCTATGCATCTCTCTTGTTTTCATTAGCATATAATACACTTTCCGCGCTTCTACCTCCAACTCCCTAGCGTTACCAAACAGACACCGCTTAGCTCTTTATGCACAATTGCATTTCGTCTCCTATCTATCTCTCTTGTTTTCATAACCACACATTATTCCTTCCCCGATTCTACCTCCAGCTCCTTGGCATCAGCACACAAGAAATAATTTAGTTTTTGTGTCCCACTGGATGCCTCGTGCACAACTAGCAATATCTCTAATGTATATCTGAACCTCCCTTTGGAGTCACAGTAGAACTCGGGTGTAGGCGGAGCTACATTACCTCTTACCAATTCGAGCACGGATTCGCTCTCTTCATATCTATCTCATTCCCTCTCTTTGTATGTACACAATAGTAATACTATCTCTCTTTTGCAGATCACTACATAGGTTGCATGTCTCTGCAATTCCTTCTATGCACGCCTAGAGCCATTGCTATTTCTTTCTTCCTATGTAGCCTTGTCTCATCTTCTCGCCCTTGCTTGCTCACTCCCACTCAGTACCCAATGGAAATGGTTCTGCAAAGCTCACGGAAATTCTCCTCAGAGAAATACACAAATCTAATGTTATGCCATTAATGCGCCATTAGATACTTGAACACAAGAGAGAGAGAGAGGTAAAACATAATGAATTACAAACATTTTTCTGAATAAGATATCAATATTATTTAGTAACAATAAATATGTTTCTGACTTTGGATATATATGCTATGTAAAGTATACTGAAGATTTGTGGAAATAGATATCATAAATCATGTCAACTAAATGAAAATCATAAGGAGATGGTCGAATTCATGCATTCATGGACATATCCGAGAAACGAAAGGTTTCAGGATTGAATAACGTGATGAATGTTGTGATTGATAGCAGATATGAAAGTTTTGGCATTCAACAACTATGCGGAAGGACAAGTGTATGGCATTCGGGAGAGACTTCTCAAAGATAATTCCTTCCCAGAAAGATAGACTTCTCAGTTTGTCACATTCAAAATATTTAGCTTCTCTGTTTTGCACAAGAAAAAAAGCTACTAATATTATGGACCTAAGAAAAGTTGAATATTATGGCATGTAGGAATCTCTGCAGCCTATCCTTTCATATTATCTCCCTCTATGATGCTAAATCCGAACAATCTAATGAATTCTCAGTTATCATCTTTTCTTGTCAATCTATGCTTGTATTGTCATGAGCATAATCTATTATAACTAGCTTATTGAATGTTTGTCTTCGACGATAATAAATGTTATAGAGCACATTCAATATTTCACAAACGCGGTAAATTTGTAGTCACCTAAAACATAAAGATATGTATAATGGAACTGAACTCTCACAATGTTCAGTATATCTCTCATAAATAGACACACAAGTAATGGTGGGACTCACATCTCAAAGTAATGGTGGGACTCATAAATAGACACACAAGTAATGGTGGGACCCATAAATAGACACACAGAAAAAGGTATTGAAGAGGGAGAGAGAGAGAAAGAGGGTGATTTCGTTTTTCCATATTTTGTGTGTAGAGTGACCTTGGAATGGCGTATTTTGTGTGAAAGGGAGAGGTACATGGTCATTGCACATTTGTGGAAAGATAGAAAAAGACACACACACACACACATCTCTCTCTCTCTCTCTCTCTCTCTCTCTCTCTCTCTCTATATATATATATATATATATATATATATATATATATATATATATATATATATATATATATATATATATATATATATATATATATATATATATATATATATATATATATATATATATATATATATATGTGTGTGTGTGTGTGTGTGTGTGTGTGTATGTGTGTGTGTGTGTGGTTAGATAGATAGAGAGAGAGGTGAAGATTAGGAGAACTCCTCCATTGCATGCTGATTTTGTGACCTTTTCCCTCCCTTCACTTCAACAAGAGATCTTTCTTATCTACAGCCTAGTAAAAATCAAGCTCCAACCTTAGTAGCATATAAACCTCCTAGATTTATGAAACTTGATGAAATAAGAACGAAGGAGTCAAACACAAGAATTTGTTTTGACTCTTCTTCATAACTCTCAAATTAATCATCCATCTCACTTAGGTGTGATAAACCCTATAATCTAGGTAAAGAGCTACCTTTCATTTAGAGAGTCTTTTCAAAGGTATATAAACATACTTTCTACTTCCAAAATTTTTTCAGATGCCTACTCTACGTACTTCTCTCTCTCTCTCTCTCTCTCTCTCTCTCTCTCTGTGTCTAATACACACTAAAGCCCCTCGCTTTCATACTTCACGCCTCTCTCACCATGCCGTACTGGGTAGAACGTAGCATTCTGAACACATCATTCACGCCGTAGAAAAGAACATTTTTCCACAAGAGGAATCATGTCCAGAACATTCTCCTATGAGCTACATTAGATATTTATAGTCACAATTCACAATATATCATTTTTGGTCTTTATTTGAAAGTTTGGACTTCCATTCTTTTTATGCAATACTTACTCTAAATCCTTCTAATGGTATATTTTTTGAGCAATGTGCCAAGTAGGAGATTTGTGCGCTCCTTTTATGCCCATGCACATTGAAATTCATCACCCTTAACCACAGGTAGGGTTTTAGCATAGTTTTCCATCCATGCTCCGTCACTTGAAACAATTCACCATGGTGATAAATCTACTTATATGAGAGGATGTCATTGCAAAATGATAATCTACAAGACCTCTTATAGTGCTAGCTAGTTTAAAAACTGATATATCTGCTAAATTTGGTGCTAAGTGTACTATCTAGCACATTCGATATAAGCATAAAAGCTAACAATAGGAAGAAATTTGAAAAAGCTCTATGAGTGCAAACATTAATAATTCTAAAAGTTCCCTTTTTGTTATCAAGAAAGAAAAGGTATAAAAAAAAGCCTTGTAGATTCCTGAAGTTGCTTTCTGATGAAAGACTGTGGATAAAAATTTTATAGAATTATCATACTTCGAAAAAGTTGAATATATGTGTAGGAAATTCATTATTTTGTCATTCTTTACGATTAGACCCACCCTAAACTTTTTATGACGTGTAAAAGTTTTATGAAGATTTCAAACAGTTAACACATTCTTTGTAAAATGATACCAATGATTAAGGTTATTCATGCATAGAAAAATCTGTGTCTTTTTAACTCTCGGTAAAATGATTAATTACTTTATTTTTTGTCCTTGTGAGTTTTCTGACTTTTTTTCAAATTGTTGTGTCCTTCTTTGGTAATTTTTCAAGCGCAGTAGAATCTTATACTTCGTGACCAATCTGCTTTGCATTGAGCCGCTATTACTACAACTTGTAGACATTGAAATCTGGTGTCCGAGTATGCCTCTATCTGCCTAACGTGCATTCTCTCTCTCTCTCTCTCACACACACACACACATAGTGTTTTCTTCGTTCAACCTCTCCCAGCAAGTCACATACATGTGTTTCGGTCACTTAGCTCTTTCTGCACAGCCATAGTCAATTTCCTATACATCTCTCTTCTTTTCATTAGCATACAATACACTTTCCCCATTTCTACCTCCAGCAGACACCACTTAGCTCTTTATCCACAGTTGCAGTTAGTCTCCTATCTATCTCTCTTGTTTTCATAAGCACACATCACACTTTCCCCGGTTCTACCTCCAGCTCCTTGGCATTAGCACACAGGAAATAATTTGATTTTTGGCTCCCGCTAGATGCGTCCTGCAAAACTAGCAATATCTCTAATGTATATCTGAACCTCCCTTTTGGAATCACAGATGAGTTCGGGTGTAGACGGAGCTACATTACCTCTTACCAATTGGAGCACGCATTCGCTCTCTTGATATCTATCTCATTCCCTCTCTTTGTACATACACAACATTAATACTATTTCTCTTTTCTAGATCACTACATAGGTTGCATGTCTCTGCAAATCCTTCTATGCACGCCTAGAGCCATTCCTCTTTCTTTCGTCCTATGTAGCCTTGTCTCATCTTCTCGCCCTTGCTTGCTCACTCCCACTCCTTCTCTGCCTTCTGAACAGATGTAAACTGAGAGATAATAAAAAGGGCACGATGAGGTCAATCATCCATAATGGAAGTGCACAGGGAGTTGACTACTTAGAGAAAACATGTATTCGGTACCCAATGGAAATGGTTCTGCAAAGCTCATGAAAATTATCCTCAGACAAATACACAAATCCAATGTGGTGCCATTAATGCGTCATTAGATACTTGAACACGAGAGAGACAGAGAGGGAGGTAAATCATAATAAATTACAAACATTTTTATGAATAAGGTATCTATATTTTTTAATAACAATAAATATATTTCTGACTTTGGATATATATGCTCTGTAAAGTATACTGAAGATTTGTGGAATTAGATATCATAAATCCATGAGGATGGAGGCACAGCTCATGAGCAAAGATTTGATGGTGCTCATCACAGGAGAAGAAGAAAAATCTGAGTTTGAAGATCGTAGTGTTCCAACTAGGCAAGAGCTTGCAGATTTGAAGAACTGGACGAAGAAGGATGCTCAAGCTAGGAGCATCATTTACATCACTATAAATGATTATCTTCCACCTCATATTAGAGGATTAGAAAGTGCAATAGATGTGGGGAATGCTTTGGAAGAGCATTTCCAAAATACAACCAAGTCAAGGAAGTCCTCATTATGGGCAGGGTTCATAACCTTCAAGAAAAAGAGCTCACAATCAATTTCTGATTATGTGGAAAGAATGAAGGATATTGCAAATAGCTTGGGAGCAGTAGATGAAGATATTGAAGAGGATAAGTTGGTAAGAAAAATACTTACAGGTCTGAGAGGAGATGAGAAATGGAGACCTTTCATACTATCCATAGAATTGTCATTAGATCAATTCACTCCTGATCTTAATCGATTGCTTGGACACATGCTAACTTTTGAGCAGGACATCAAGGGAGATAATGATAGGAGTGCAAGTCAAGCTATGTACTCCAAGGACAAGAAAAAGAATGGCAAAAGGAAGTAGTCAACTGATGATGAAGGATCTTCAAGCCAAGCTAATTTCACAATAGGAATGATGAATTCAAGAGGTAAAGGAAGAGGAGGTAAGAATAAAGATAATGTAAGAGCTTGTTGGATTTGTGGTAGAACAAATCATTTGGCAACTGATGGTTGGTATAACAATCAAAATGGTGGAAGCCATAATCACAGTTTCAATCAAAGAGGTAGAGGAGGCAGAAATCAAAGAGGTAACTTCAAAGGAAGAGGTGGTAGGACTTCATATGCTAGAGGAAGTGGAAGAAGCTTTCAACCTCAGTCCTACAATAACAACTATTATAATTATGCATCAGATCATAAGCATGAAATGACTCTCATCTTGAATGCAACACATGAAGCAGTAGGAGAAGATTAAAGGGTACTCCATATTGACTCAGGATGTAGCAATCATCTAAGCGGCAACATATCATTGATGACTGATATGGAAGCAAAGGTGAGTGGACATACAACTCAAACAGGAGATAACACCAAGCATAGAGTGGAAAGCAAAGGTCAGTGAAGGCAAAGAGTGGATGCACACTCTTAAGTAAGGTACTTTATGTTCCTAGTATTCCTAAAAACTTGATAAGTGTAGGACAAATTGTGGAGAAAGGATATGAAGTCAGATTCACAAATGATGGTGTTTATGTGCAAGATCCAAATCAGGGATATAGAAGCATCACTAGAGGTAAAAAAGAAGATATACTTTTTGCTCTCAAGGTCCAAGGTAATGTGGGACATGCATTGTTTACTTATGGAAGTCAAAAGATGTCTGAGTTAGAACTATGGCATAAAAGGTTAGTTCATTTCAATGACAGAGCCATAAAAGAAATGTCAAAGAATGATGTGGTGCTTGGATTACCAAATGTTGAAGGTCAACACATGGTATACAAGTGTGAAGCTTGAAAATTAGGTAAAGCACACAAAAGTTCATACAATAAATCAGGATACAAGTATTCAAGCATGCTTGAGTTGGTTCATACAGATGTGTGGGGTCCTTCAAGGAACTATAGCATAAATGGATCCAGATTTTATGTGTTGTTTGTTGATGATGCAAAAAGATTGATTGCACTTTATGTAATCAAGGACAAAGACCAAAGAGTCTTCTACATTGACTCAGGGTGTAGCAATCATCTGAGTGGCAACATAGCTTTGATGACTGATTTGGATAGTAAGGTAACTAATCATGTAGTTCAAATAGGTGACAATACAAAGCATAATGTGAAGTCAATTGGATCAGTGAAGGCCAAGGATGGTAGTACTCTCTTGAGTAAGGTTTTGTATGTTCCTACAATTCTTAAGAATCTGATAAGTGTAGGTCAGATTGTTGAGAAAGGTTATGAAGTTAGGTTCACTAATGAAGGAGTATTTGTGGAAGACCCTAGCAATGGGTATAAACAAATTGTTTCAGGAAAGAAAGAAGGAAGATTGTTCACATTGAAGATCCAAGGTAATGTTGGTCATGCTTTGTATACCTATGGAGGACATAAGATCTCTGAGTTAGATCTTTGGCACAAAAGGCTTGGACATTTCAATGAAAGAGGGATTAAAGATATGGTTAACAATGGTTCAGTGCTTGGATTGCCTAATGTTCCAGGTCAACATATGACATACAGATGTGAGGCATGTCAATTAGGTAAGGCTCATAAGCAATCTTATTCCAAGCATGGTTTTATGTATTCAGAAAAGCTTGAGTTGGTACACACAGATGTGTGGGGACCATCAAAGGATTTCAGTATCAATGGTTCAAGGTATTATGTGATTTATGTTGATGATGCTACTAGATGGATCACTATATATGTGATCAAAGATAAATCAGAGGTATTCAATACATTCAAACATTATCATGTGTATGCAGAGAGAATTACAGGTCATAAATTGAAGAGACTATGGTCAAATGGAGGTGAAGAGTATTTCTCTAATGAGTTCAGTGATTACTTGTGGAATGCAGGTATAAAGAGAGAGATTACTTGCAGGTACTCTCCTCAAAAAAATGGTGTAGCAGAAAGGAGGAATAGAGCTCTTGTTGAGTTTGCAAGATCCATGATGAAGGAGAAAAATTGTCCAAATTATTTGTGGGCTGAGGCTGTAAATACAGCTACTTATTTGGTTAATAGATTACCATGTAAAGGTTTGCAGGGTATGACACCATATGAGGCATGGTGGGGTAAGAGACCTACTCTAGATCATTGCAAAGTATTTGGATGTTTGGCATATGCATATGTGCCATCTCAATTGAGGCATAAATTGGAACCCAAAGCTGAAAAATATGTGTTCATTGGATATGATGATAAGCAGATGGGATATAGGTTGTGGAGTCCATCCACAAAACAATGCCTTGTGTCTAAGGTTGTTACATTTGATGAGCAAGGTACTTGGTATGCACGAACAATCAATATTTATGCAGGTGATGAAGAAATTGTGGACCAAAAGAAAGGTAAATCAAAGGTTCAGATATTTGATGAAGAGAAGAACAATGAAGTAGAGGTTGAAGTAGAAGAAGTGCCAAGGTTTGATCCAGAATGTGATGAACCAGAAACCTCAAGAAATGGAGAACTCAGAAGGTCAACAAGACACAAATG
>CM035425.1:103615367-103620367 GCA_020310875.1 Ceratopteris richardii | reverse complement strand
AACTATAGACTTAGACATCTACAAAAGGATTCTTGAAATGATCAAGCACATGAGGAGAATGCGCAGAAACGTCGGGCGCAACTTCTCTTCATTTCTGGAAAAGATTACATTTGGATGAGAGAGCTATTCTAATCTCTTCATAAGTGTCTAATGAATTCTAATTCTACTCAATTCTCATGCTCTACATTTTCTCTCATGCGTGTCCCGACATTTTCCAAGTATATATATAGACAAAAATTTACAAGCTTATGACTACTCAAAGATATAAGTGAACTATCTCTTACATAATGTACAAATGTGTACACATCTTCCAAATTCTGAATGTGTCCTTCCTTCATGCTTCACAACTTGTTCTCTTCTCAAATCTTTGACTTTTTTCCATGTCAAAACATCAATTGGTGATTTTCCTACACCAACAGCTCCCCCTCAATCATCAATTGAGGTTTTCTCTATCTTCTTTATGTCTGCCATGTCTTTGAATTTCTATAGCTTTGGTCCATCTAAGCTTTTGGTAAGCATATCACCTATCTGATCTTTTGTTGAAGTATGTATGACTTCAATCTCTTTATCCATCACCTTCTCTCTCAGAAAGTGATACTGAATCTCAATGTGTTTAGTCCTTGCATGAAACACATGATTAGCAGCTAAATAAAATGAACTCATGTTATCTCCATAAATGATAGGTGTACTTTGTATGGTGTCAAAACTCTTCATGAGAGTCTTAAGCCATATCACTTCCTTTGCAGCTTCAACCATACCTTTGTACTCAGCTTCTGTAGATGATAAAGCAACTGTGTGTTGCTTCTTTGAACACCAAGAGATTAACTTATCTCCCACATAACACAAGTATCCATATATTGATCTTCTATCATCAGGATTACCTGCCCAATCTGCATCACTATATATTTTAATGTTTGTATCTGATGTAAAACCATAATACAAACCCTCTTTGAGTGTACCCTTAATGTACCTCAACACTCTTTGACCTGCAATCCAATGTTCTTTCCTAGGACAATGCATGAATTGAGACAAAACCCCAACTGCATATGATAAATCAGGCCTAGTTAATGTAGCATAGATAAGACTACCAACCAAACTCTGATATAGCTTCATATCCTTGAATTCTTCTCCACCATATCTACTCAATTTTTGATTCACCTCCATTGGAGTAGGTGCTACCCTGCAATCATTCATTTTAAACTTGATTAACAAGTTTCTCAAATACCTTTCTTGAGTCACATACACTCCATGTTGAGTGTATGAAATCTCCATGCCCAAGAAATATGACAAGTCTCCCAAATCACTGATTATGAACTCTTTCTCCATTTGCTTCTTTAGGCTTTGAATACCTTTCTCATATGTACCTGTAAGAATTATATCATCAACGTATATGCACATATAAATGAACCCATCATCACTTGCTTTAACAAGCAAGCTACTATCTGCCTTAGATACTTGAAATCCAAGTTCTTTCAAGAACTTCACAAGTCTATAATTCCATGCCCTTGGGGCCTGCTTCAAACCATAAAAAGCTCTCTTGAGCTTACATACATGATCTGGATACCTTCTATCTCTAAATCCTTGAGATTGCTTCATGAAAACATCATCTAAAATATAACCATTCAAAAAAGCATTCTTCACATCTAATTGACATAATTTCCAACCTTTACATGCAGCAATGGCTATGAGTGTCCTGATGGTTGTCATCTTTGCCATAGGACTATAGGTCTCATCATAATCAATACCATATGTTTGAGCAAATCCTTTCACAACAAGTCTAGCTTTATACCTAGACACACTTCCATCTGCATATCTCTTTGTCTTGTAGACCCACTTGCATCCAATGATCTTCTGCTTATTTGGTTTAGGAGCCAAATCCCATGTTTGATTCTCCATTAATGCATCATATTCTTCCTTCATAGCTTTCTCCCAATTTTCCTTACCTTTTGCCTCTTCATATGTGGAAGGATCTTCATCTGCCTTTATCATGTAAGCATAATCTTTGGTAGCCAAAAAAGAAGTATCATAGCTATACCTTGTAGGTTGCCACTTATTCTTGATGACCTTCTAAGTTATCCACTCCTTGAGGTTTCTGGTTCTTCACACTCAGGATCAAATCTTGGCATTTCTTCAACTTCAACATGCACTTCATTATTCTCCTCTTCATCAAATATCTGAACCTTTGATTTACCTTTCTTTTGACTCACAACTTCTTCATCACCTGTATTAATATTGATTGTACCTGCATACCAAGTACCTTGCTCATCAAATGTAACATCCTTAGACACAATGAATTGCTTTGTGGATGGACTCCACAATCTATAACCCATCTGCTTATCATCATAACCAATGAATAAATATTTTTTAGCTTTAGGTTCTAACTTGTGTCTTAATTGTGATGGCACATATGCATATGCCAAACATCCAAATACTTTGCAATGATCCAAGGTAGGTCTCTTACCCCACCATGCCTTATATGGTGTCATGCCCTACAAAGCTTTACATGGTAGCCTATTGACCAAATAAGTATCTGTATTTATAGCCCCAGCCCACTAATAATTTGGGCAATTTTTTCTCCTTCATCATTGACCTTGCAAACTCAACAAGAGTTCTATTTCTTCTCTCCGCTACACCATTTTGTTGAGGAGAGTACCTACAAGTGATTTCCCTTTTTATACGTGCATTCCACAAGTAATCACTGAACTCATTAGAGAAATACTCTCCCCCTCCATCTGACCTTAGTCTCTTCAATTTATGACATGTAATTCTTTCTGCATACACATGATAATGTTTGAATGTATTGAATACTTCTGACTTATCTTTGATCACATAGATAGTGATCCATCTGGTAGCATCATCAACATAAATCACATAGTACCTTGAACCATTGATACTGAAATCCTTTGATGGTCCCCACACATCTGTGTGTACCAACTCAAGCTTCTCTGAATACATGAAACCATGCTTGGAGTAAGATTGCTTATGAGCCTTACCTAATTGACATACCTCACATCTGTATGTCATATGTTGACCTGCAACATTAGGCAATCCAAGCACTGAACCATTGTTAGTCATATCTTTGATACCTCTTTCATTGAAGTGTCCAAGCCTCTTGTGCCAAAGATCTAACTATGAGATCTTATGTCCTCCATAAGTGAACAAGGCATGACCAACATTACCTTGAATCTTCAATGTGAACAACCTTCCTTCTTTCTTCCCTGAAACAATTTGTTTATACCCATTGATAAGGTCTTCCACAAACACTCCTTCATTAGTGAATCTAACTTCATAACCTTTTTCAACAATTTGTCCTACACTTATCAGATTCTTAGGAATTGTAGGAACATTCAAGACCTTACTCAAGAGAGTACTTCCATCCTTGGCCTTCACTGATCCAATTGACTTCACATTATGCTTTGTATTGTCACCTGTTTGAACAACATGATTAGATACCTTATTTTCCAAATCAGCCATCAATGCTATGTTACCACTCAGGTGATTGCTACACCTTGAGTTAATGTAGAAGACTCTTTGGTCTTCACTTTGCCTTTCACAAGTTGCATTCATTATCAATGTTGAATCCTCCTTCTGATCTGAAGCATAATTGTAGTAGGTATTATTGTATTGTTGACTTTGGAATCCTCTACCTGCATTTCTTCTAAAGTAACCCCTACTACCTCTTCCTCTGAAGTTACCTCTTTGATTTCTGCCACCTCTTCCTCTTGAATTAAAGTTCTGATTATATCCACCATTACTCTGATTATTATGCCAACAATCATTAGCTAAGTGATTTGTCTTACCACAAATCCAGCATGCTTTGACTCCATCTTTATTATTCCTGCCTCTTCCTCTACCTTTGCCACCTCCTCTTCCTCTTAGGAAGTTGGCTTCACTAGTTGTGCCTTCATCTTCATTTGCTTATTGCTTTCCTTTGCTATTTTTCTTCTTATCCTTTGAGTACATTGCATGACCTGTACTCTTGTCACCTTCACCTTTGACATTCTGCTCAAAGGTTAACATATGTCCTAGCAACTGATTTAAGTCAGGAGTAAAATGATCAAGTGATAATTCAGTAGATAGAATGAATGGCTTTCATTTGTCCTCACCTCTCAAACTTGTGAGGATTTGCCTTACCAATTTATCCTCCTCAATGTCTTCATCAACAGCTCCTAATGCATCTGCAATGTCCTTCATTGTGGTTACATAATCTGAGATGGATTGAGAGGCCTTCTTCTTGAATGTAGTAAATTCTGCCCACAAGGATGCCTTCCTAGACTTTGTGGTATTTTGGAAATGCTCCTCCAAAGCATTATATATATCACTTGCACTTTCAAGACCTCTAATGTGAGGTAGCAAGTAATCATTGACAGCCATATAGATAATGCTCCTAGCTTGAGCATCTCTCTTCATCCAATTCTTCAAATCTGATAATTCCTCCCTAGTTGGAACACTAGGAACTCTAAATTGAGGCTTTTCTTCTTCACCTGTAATATAACCTATAAAGTCTTTGCTCATTAGATGAGCTTCCATCCTCATTGACCATGCTTGATAGTTCTCTCTATCCAATTTCTCTATCTAAAGAGAATCTCCCATCTTTTCTTCACCCGTGTATTGAATTCTTCAATCTTTATAAAGTATAAGGTTACCTTTACTTCGAATGAAACTCCTTTTGTCATCCTTGGTGTCGTATGACCTCCTTCTCAAGCTTTGCCCTCAAGCTTTCACCTTTTGAACCTTCAGATGTTGAATTTGTATGTCTGCAGCAGTCGGAGTCTTCCTTTCCTCAATTTTGATACAACTTGTTCTAATACCACTGATGGAGAGTGTTAATCTCCAAAAGAACAAGCTATCCTTGATGTTAGACCACCTCTATATCAAGAATAACTTTAAACTCCAACCAATTTTGGAAGACAAGCACCAAATTATCAAGAAATTAGCTAACTGTGAAGAAAGTCATTTCTCAGAAAAGTCTGCTACACCTTAATCACTCATTGACTAAT
>CM035425.1:103605367-103607867 GCA_020310875.1 Ceratopteris richardii | reverse complement strand
ATTAAAGATTCAGAAGGTGAAAGCTTGAGAGCAAAGCTTGAGAAGGAAGCCATATGACATCAAGAAAGACAAAACGAGTATCATTTGAAGTAAAGGTACATCTATTACTCATAAAGTTTGAAGAATTCAATACACAAGTGAAAGAAGGATGGGAGATTCCCTTCAAATAGAGAAGCTGGATAGAGAGAACTATCCAGCATGGTCAATGAGGATGGAAGCTCATCTTATGAGCAAAGATTTGATAAGTTATATCACACGTGAAGAAGAAAATCCTCAGTTCAGAGATCCTAGTGTTCCAACTAGGGAGGAATTAACAGACTTGAAGATTTGGATGAAGAGAGATGGTCAAGCTACGAGTATTATCTATATGGCAGTCAATGACTACTTGCTACCTCATATTAGAGGTCTTGAAAGTGCAAGTGATATATGGAATGCTTTGGAGGAGCATTTCCAAAACACCACAAAGTCAAAGAAGGCATCTTTGTGGGCAGAATTTACCACTTTCAAGAAGAAGGCCTCTCAATCCATCTGAGACTATGTAATAAGGATGAAGGACATTGCAGATGCATTAGGAGCAGTTGATGAAGATATTGAGGAGGATAACTTGGTAAGGCAAATCCTCACTGGGTTGAGAGGTGATGACAAATGGAAGCCATTCATTTTGTCTATTGAATTATCACTTGATCATTTTACTCCTGACTTAAATCAGTTGCTATGACATATGTTAACCTTTGAGCACGATGTCAAAGGTGAAAGTGATAAGAGTGTAGGTCAAGCAATGTATTCAAAGGATAAGAAAAGGAATAGCAAAGGGAAGCAACACGCAAATGAAGATGAAGGCACAACTAGCCAAGCCAACTTCCTAAGAGGAAGAGGAGGTGTCAAAGGTAGAGGAAGAGGCAGGAGTAATAAAGATGAAGTCAAAGCTTGCTGCATTTGTGGTAAGACAAATCACTTAGCTAATGATTGGTGGCATAATACTCAGAGTAATGGTGGATATAATCAGAATTTTAATTCAAGAGGAAGAGGTGGCACGAATGAAAGAGGTAATTTTAGAGGTAGAGGTAGTAGAGGTTACTTTGGAAGACATACAGGTAGAGGATTCCAAAGTCAACAATACAACAATACCTACTACAATTATGCTTCAGATCAGAAGGAAGATTCAACATTGATAATGAATGCAACTTGTGAAAGGCAAAGTGAAGATTAAAGAGTCTTCTACCTTGACTAAGGATGTAGCAATCATCTGAGTGGTAACATAGCCTTGATGATTGATTTGGAAAATAAGGTAACTAATCATGTAGTTCAAACAGGTGACAATCAAGCACTCAACCATTGTTAACCATATCTTTGATACCTCTTTCATTAAAGTGTCCGAGCGTTTTGTGCCAAAGATCTAACTCAGAGATCTTATGTCCTCCATAAGTGAACAAGGCATGACCAACATTACCTTGGATCTTCAATGTGAACAATCTTCCTTCTTTCTTTCGTGAAACAATTTGTTTATACCCATTGCTAGGGTCTTCCACAAACACTCCTTCATTAGTGAACCTAACTTCATAACCTTTTTAAACAATTTGTCCTACGCTTATCAGATTCTTAGGAATTGTAGGAACATACAAGACCTTACTCAAGAGGGTGCTACCATCTTTGGCCTTCAATGATCCAATTGACTTCACATTATGCTTGCCTAATGTTGCAGGTCAACATATGACATATAGATGTGAGGCATCTCAATTAGGTAAGGCTCATAAGCAATCTTATTCCAAGCATGGTTTTATGTATTCAGAGAAGCTTGAGTTGATACACATAGATGTATGGGGACCATCAAAGGATTTCAATATTAATGGTTCAATGTACTATGTGATTTATGTTAATGATGCTACCAGATGGATCACTATCTATGTGATCAAAGATAAGTCAAAAGTATTCAATACATTCAAACATTATCATATGTATGCACAGAGAATTACAGGTCATAAGTTTAAGAGACTAAGGTCAGATGGAGGGGGAGAGTATTTCTCTAATGAGTTCAGTGATTACTTGTGGAATGCAAGTATAAAAAGGGAAATTACTTGCAGGTACTCTCCTCAACAAAATGATGTAGCAGAGAGAAGAAATAGAACTCTTGTTGGGTTTGCAAGGTCAATGATGAAGGAGAAAAATTACCCTAATTATTTGTAGGCTGAGGCTCTAAACACAGCTACTTATTTTGTCAATAGGTTACCATGTAAAGCTTTGCACGGTATGACACCATATGAGGCATGGTAGGGTAAGAGACCTACTCTAGATCATTGCAAAGTATTTGGATGTTTGGCATATGCATATGTGCCATCTCAATTAAGGCACAAATTGGAACCTTAAGCTGAGAAGTATGTGTTTATTGGATATGATGATAAGCACATGTGATATAGGTTGTGGAGTCCATCTACAAAACAATTCTTAGTGTCAAAGGATGTTACATTTGATGAGCAAGGTACTTGGTATGCAGATACAATCA
>CM035425.1:103590367-103592867 GCA_020310875.1 Ceratopteris richardii | reverse complement strand
ATTCCTACTAGGGAAGAACTTGCAATGTTGAAGACTTGGATGAGAAAGGATGCTCAAGCAAGGAGTATCATCTACATGGCTGTAAATGATTACCTTCTACCTCACATCAGAGGTTTGGAAAGTGCTACAGATGTTTGGAATGCCTTGGAAGAGCATTTCCAAAATACTACTAAGTCAAGGAAGTCCTCACTATGGGCTGAGTTCACAACTTTCAAGAAGAAGAGTTCACAATCAATTTCAGATTATGTGGCAAGAATGAAAGATATTGCAGATAGCTTGGGAGCAGTGGATGAAGATATTGAAGAGGAAAAGTTGGTAAGACAAATACTTACAGGTCTAAGAGGTGATGAGAAGTGGAAGCCTTTTATATTGTCCATAGAATTGTCACTTGATCACTTTACTCCTGACCTTAATCAATTGCTAGGACACATGCTAACCTTTGAGCAGGATCTTAAAGGAGACAATGATAGAAGCACAAGTCAAGCTATGTACTCCAAAGATAAGAAAAAGAATGGCAAGGGAAAGCAATCAAATGAGGATGAAGGGAACTCAAATCAAGCCAACTTCACAAAAGGGAAGACAAATTTCAGAGGTAAAGGAAGAGGAGGTAAGAACAAAGATAATGCTAAAGCTTGTTGGATTTGTGGCAGAACAAATCATTTGGCAAATGATTGTTGGTATAATAATCAAAGTGGAGGATACAACAATCAGAATTATAGTCAAAGAGGCAGAGGAGGCAGAAACCAAAGAGGCAATTTCAGAGGAAGAGGTGGTAGGACATCATATGGTAGAGGAGGTGGAAGAAACTTCCAATCTCAGTCCTACAACAATAATTATTACAATTATGCATCAGATCAGAAGGATGACATGACTCTTATCCTGAATGCAACTCATGAATCAATGGGAGAAGATCAAAGAGTGTTTTATATTGACTCAGGGTGTAGTAACCATCTGAGTGGGAATCTATCCTTGATGACTGATATGGAAGCAAGGGTGAATGGACATACAGTTCAAACAGGTGACAATACCAAACATAAAGTGGAGAGCATTGGATCAGTGAAGACAAAGAGTGGAAGTACACTTCTGAGCAAGGTACTTTATGTCCCTACTATTCCTAAAAATTTGATAAGTGTAGGGCAAATTGTGGAGAAAGGATATGAGGTAAGATTTACAAATGATGGTGTCTATGTACAAGATCCAAATCAGGGATATAGAACCATAATTGCAGGTAAAAAGGAGGGAAGATTGTTCACTCTCAAAGTCCAAGGTAATGTAGGACATGCATTGTTTACCTATGGAGGTCAAAAGGTATCTGAATTAGACCTATGGCATAAAAGGCTAGGTCATTTCAATGAAAGAGCTATAAAGGAGATGTCAAAGAATCAGGTGGTGCTTGGATTGCCTAACATTGAAGGGCAACATATGGTGTACAAGTGTGAAGCTTGTCAATTAGGTAAAGCACATAAAGGTTCTTATAACAAATCAGGGTACAAGTATTCAAATATGCTTGAATTGGTTCATACAGATGTATGGGGACCCTCAAGGGACTATAGCATAAATGGATCCAGATATTATGTGTTGTTTGTTGATGATGCAACCAGGTGGATTACTTTGTATGTAATCAAGGACAAATCAGAAGTCTTCAAGACATTCAAACATTTCCATGCTTATGCAGAAAGGATCACAGGACAAAAGCTAAAGAGGTTAAGATCAGATGGAGGGGGAGAGTATTTCTCAAAAGAGTTTGATGATTATTTGTGGAATGCAGGTATCAAAAGAGAAGTAACTTGCAGGTACTCCCCTCAACAAAATGGAGTAGCAGAAAGGAGGAATAGGACTCTTGTAGAGTTTGCAAGAGCCATGATGAAGGAAAAGAATTGTCCAAATTATTTATGGGCAGAGGCCATTAACACTGCAACATATCTTGTGAATAGGTTGCCTTGTAAAGCTTTGGATGGAGGAACCCCTTATGAAGCATGGTGGGGTAAGAAGCCTAGTCTTGATCATTGTAAAGTATTTGGATGTATTGCATATGCTTATGTTCCTTCACAATTAAGACATAAGCTAGAACCAAAAGCAGAGAAGTATGTGTTTATTGGATATGATGATAGACAGATGGGTTACAGGTTGTGGAGTCCATCCACAAAGCAATTTCTTGTTACTAAAGATGTGACATTTGATGAGCAAAACACATGGTATACAGGATCACCAAATGAGTATGCAGGTGTTGAAGAAATTCAAAGGAAAGGAAAGGCAAAGGTAAAGGTATGTGAAGAAATTGTTGATGAAGTTGACTCTAGATGTAGAGCGCAGGATCATGAAGAAGAAGGGCCAAGATTTGATCCAGAATCAAATGAGGCTGAAACCTCAAGAAGTGCAGAAATCAGAAGATCTACAAGAGAAAGGAAAGAGCCTATAAGGTATAGTTATGATACATCTTTCCTAACAACAAAAGATTATGCTTACATTGTGAAAACAGAAGAAGATCCAACCACTTATG
>CM035425.1:103557867-103575367 GCA_020310875.1 Ceratopteris richardii | reverse complement strand
AGGTTTGGAAAGTGCTACAGATGTTTGGAATGCCTTGGAAGAGCATTTCCAAAATACAACTAAGTCAAGGAAGTCCTCACTATGGGCTGAGTTCACAACCTTCAAGAAGAAGAGCTCACAATCAATTTCAGATTATGTGGCAAGGATGAAGGATATTGCAGATAGCTTGGGAGCAGTGGATGAAGACATTGAAGAGGAAAAGTTGGTAAGACAAATACTTACAGGTTTGAGAGGAGATGAGAAGTGGAAACCCTTCATATTGTCCATAGAGTTGTCACTTGATCACTTTACTCCTGATCTTAATCAATTGTTAGGTCACATGCTAACCTTTGAGCAGGATCTTAAAGGAGACAATGATAGAAGTACAAGCCAAGCTATGTACTCCAAGGACAAGAAAAAGAATGGCAAGGGAAAGCAATCGAATGATGATGAAGGGAATTCAAATCAAGCTAACTTCACAAAGGGAAAGATGAATTTCAGAGGTAAAGGAAGAGGAGGTAAGAACAAAGATAATGCTAAAGCTTGTTGGATTTGTGGCAGAACAAATCATTTCGCAAATGATTGTTGGTATAACAATCAAAATGGTGGAAGCAATAATCAGAATTATAATCAAAGAGGTAGAGGAGGCAGAAACCAAAGAGGTAACTTCAGAGGAAGAGGTGGTAGGACATCATATGGTAGAGGAGGTGGAAGAAACTTCCAATCTCAGTCCTACAACAATAATTATTATAATTATGCATCAGATCAGAAGGATGACATGACTCTTATCTTGAATGCAACTCATGAATCAATGGGAGAAGATCAAAGAGTGTTTTATATTGACTCAGGGTGTAGCAACCATCTAAGTGGGAATCTATCCTTGATGACTGATATGGAAGCAAGGGTGAATGGACATACAGTTCAAACAGGTGACAATACCAAACATAAAGTGGAGAGCATTGGATCAGTGAAGACAAAGAGTGGAAGTACACTTCTGAGCAAGGTACTTTATGTTCCTACTATTCCTAAAAATTTGATAAGTGTAGGGCAAATTGTGGAGAAAGGATATGAGGTAAGATTCACAAATGATGGTGTTTATGTACAAGATCCAAATCAGGGATATAGAAACATAATTGCAGGTAAAAAGGAAGGAAGATTGTTCACTCTCAAAGTCCAAGGTAATGTGGGACATGCATTATTTACCTATGGAAGTCAAAAGGTATCTGAATTAGACCTATGGCATAAAAAGCTAGGTCATTTCAATGAGAGAGCTATAAAGGAAATGTCGAAGAATCAGGTGGTGCTTGGATTGCCAAATATTGAAGGGCAACATATGGTGTACAAGTGTGAAGCTTGTCAATTAGGTAAAGCACATAAGAGTTCTTATAACAAATCAGGGTACAAGCATTCAAATATGCTTGAATTGGTTCATACAGATGTATGGGGTCCCTCAAGGGACTATAGCATAAATGGATCCAGATATTATGTGTTGTTTGTTGATGATGCAACCAGGTGGATTACTTTGTATGTAATCAAGGATAAATCAGAAGTTTTCAAGACATTCAAACATTTTCATGCCTATGCAGAAAGGATCACAGGGCAAAAGCTTAAGAGGTTAAGATCAGATGGAGGGGGAGAGTATTTCTCTAAAGAGTTTGATGATTATTTGTGGAATGCAGGTATCAAAAGAGAAGTAACTTGCAGGTACTCCCCTCAACAGAATGGAGTAGCAGAAAGGAGGAATAGGACTCTTGTAGAGTTTGCAAGAGCCATGATGAAGGAAAAGAATTGTCCAAATTACTTATGGGCAGAAGCCATTAACACTGCAACATACCTTGTGAATAGGTTGCCTTGCAAAGCTTTGGATGGAGGAACCCCTTATGAAGCATGGTGGGGTAAGAAACCTACCCTTGATCATTGTAAGGTATTTGGATGTATTGCATATGCTTATGTTCCTTCACAATTAAGACATAAGCTAGAACCAAAAGCAGAGAAGTATGTGTTTATTGGATATGATGATAGACAGATGGGTTACAGGTTGTGGAATCCATCCACAAAGCAATTTCTTGTTACCAAAGATGTGACATTTGATGAGCAAAATACATGGTATGTAGGATCACCAAATGATTTTACAGGTGTTGAAGAAATACAAAGAAAAGGAAAGGCAAAAGTAAAAGTGTGTGAAGAAATTGTTGATGAAGTTGACTCTAGAAGTAGATTGCAGGATCATGTAGAAGAAGGGCCAAGATTTGATCCAGAGTCAAATGAGGCTGAAACTTCGAGAAGTGCAGAAATCAGAAGATCTACAAGGGAAAGGAAAGAACCTATAAGGTATAGTTATGATACATCTTTCCTAACAACAAAAGATTATGCCTACATTGTGAAGACAGAAGAAGATCCAACCACTTATGAAGAAGCCAAAGGTAAACAGAATTGGGAGAAGGCAATGCAGGAAGAGTATGATGCTCTACTTGAAAATGAAACTTGGGAATTAGTACCAAGACCAAAGAATCAGAAGGTCATTGGATGTAAGTGGGTATATAAAACAAAGAGGTTTGCAGATGGTAAGGTGTCTAGATATAAGGCTAGACTTGTGGTCAAAGGTTATGCCCAAACTTATGGGGTAGACTATGATGAAACCTTTAGTCCTGTTGCTAAGATGTCTACAATTAGGACATTGATTGCTATTGCTGCTTGTAAGGGATGGAAATTATCACAATTGGATGTGAAAAATGCATTTTTAAATGGATACATTGCAGATGAAGTATATATGGAGCAACCAGAAGGCTTCATGGAATCAATTGGATCAGACTATGTGTGTAAGCTCAAGAGAGCTTTATATGGGTTGAAGCAAGCTCCAAGAGCTTGGAATTACAGATTGGTCAAGTTCTTGAATGAATGTGGATTTCAAGCATCAAAGGCAGATAGTAGCTTGCTAGTGAAGGCAAGTGAAAATGGATACATTCACATGTGCATTTATGTTGATGATATTATTGTTACAGGAACAGATGCTCAAGGAATCAATGAACTCAAAAAGCAAATAGAGAAGGAGTTTAAGATAAGTGATTTGGGAAACTTATCTTATTTTCTAGGAATGCAGATTGTATATACTCAACATGGAGTATATGTTTCACAAGAGAGATATTTGAAGAATCTTCTAGTCAAGTTTAACATGGAAGATTGCAAGACCTCAACTACACCATTGGAGGTAAATCATAAATTAAGCAGGTATGGAGGTGAAGAATTCAATGACATGAAGAAATATCAGAGTTTGGTAGGTAGTTTAATCTATGCTACCTTGACAAGGCCAGATCTATCATATGCAGTAGGTGTGTTGTCACAATTCATGCATTGTCCAAAGAAGACTCATTGGATTGCAGCCCAAAGGGTACTCAGATATATTAAAGGAACCCTAAGTGAAGGTTTGTATTATGGTTTCACTTCTGACACAAGAATCAAAGTGTTTAGTGATGCAGATTGGGCAGGTGACTCAGATGATAGAAGGTCTACTCATGGGTATCTCTGTTATGTTGGAGATAAGCTAGTTTCTTGGTGCTCAAGGAAGCAACATACAGTTGCTTTATCATCCACAGAAGCTGAGTATAAGGGAATGGTAGAAGCTGCAAAGGAAGTGATATGGTTGAAGACCTTAATGAAAAGTTTTGAGACTGATCATAGTACTCCAATAATTTTTGGAGACAATATGAGTTCTTTGTATTTGGCAGCTAACCCTGTTTTTCATGCCAGGACTAAGCATATAGAAATTCAGTATCATTTCTTGAGGGAAAAGGTACTAGATAAAGAGATTGAAGTGATGTACACTCCAACAAAAGAACAAGTGGCAGATATGATGACAAAGAGCTTGGATGGACCTAAGCTACAGAGATTCAAGGAGATGGCAGGAGTGAAGAAGAATGGAATAATCACAATTAGTGATTGAGGGGGAGCTGTTGGAACAAGCCAATCACAAATTGGTGATTATAGAGATCTTGAAGAAGACTTATGGTCAGAATGAAGTGAAGGAAGACATTTGTGAAAGTGAAGAAGATTTCAGATTGATGTCTTGTACACATATGTACATATAAGTGTAGAATCTTGTAAACTGAGTATAGCTAAACTCTTAGAATCATAAGGAGCAATGTCATAGACGCGGGATGAGTCTAAAGTCATGTATATATAAGTCAATGATGACAAGAATTAGTAGAGGAGAAGTAAGAGAGTCATTTGTAGATGACAAACTTCAGAAAGATGTGTAGAGAGTTTTTTCCCAAAAAGTAGCGACGGGTTTTTCTCTGAGTGCTCTCTGTCTGATCACGTGGATCGGAAATCCTTTTGTACACATCTAATTGAGAAGCTAATGAAGCTATGTCTAGAGTTTCAGAATCTAATTCCTCTCCTACTGTGAGAATGATCATTAGGAACATTCATATGTGAACTTTGGGAACTGAAGCCTAAGAGTAGCGCACTTTTTCGTCTCAGTATTTTGATCAGATCTGAGTGTATACTGTAAAGTTTTTGATGAGTGAGCACTTAAAATTTAAGCTAGAAGATAAGGAAGCTATGGCTAAAAGCATTTAGCAAAACGGGTTTCAGATTGGGAGAAATCAACTTAAGAAGTTGACTATGTCGAAGGCGCAACTTCTGAGAGACATTTTCTGACATGTCTTTGATCTTAATGATCAAATTAAACTTTTGGTGATTAGTTTTGAGAACTAATGATTGACATGTTTGCGCAAAGGTATTGCGAATACTTGTGCATCATTTGCTTGAAGAAATTTGAAACTTTATGCAGGTAATGAAGTGGATTCATGAAGCAGACTTTCTGAAGTAGACACTTCTTCACTCAGAGAAGTGTTGCTTGAAGTTTTGGTAAAGAATGTTGGAGAAACACTCACTAATTGGACATATATTTGAAGTTCAAATCTTAGGAACAAAACCCCATGCCTATGTGAAGGGACAAATTCACAAGTGTATTATACTTGTAAAGTTAGTTCACTTTAGTGTTGGATGTGATGGCTGGGTACAATCAGAAGATCAAGGTGGTGCTGCTAGACCTGCTTCACACCTGCCCTTTCTTTTCTTCAGATATAGTTAGGAGACTCCTTGAGCTTCCAAATGACACCAAGAAACTATATATGTGCTTTACAAAGTGATTGAGAAATGATCAAATCAAAACAGATAGGTTTGAACCTTCATAAGTCCAAAAACTTGCTATTCCTGTAATGACACCTGCTCAGTCCTAAGCTCAGTGTGTCCAGCACACTTGCAATTGGTCTAATTCCTTCTGGGAGTATTAAATTAACTTAACAAGCTATCATTAGCAAGTTAAATCACTCCAAATGACAAACTATACACTGAGCATGATGTTTAGCAAAATTAGGGACACCCCCGATTTTTTAGGAATCACATAGAAATATACCAGTGACTGCTTCGATTGAGATTTCTCCCAATTGGCTGAATAGATTGACTTGAAACTTTGTAGTCTTGTAGAATGCTTTGAGCTGGTTCCAATGAGCCCTGGATCATCAATTTTGGTTCAGTAGATCTTGAGATATGCTTCTTGGAAGTTGACAGAGTTGGAGGTAGTCACTCAGAGAAAAAAACAGAGACTATGAATATATGTATATTGATTAAATCTAATGATTGTACATTCCCATTGGCATGTAGTGTGATGCCCAATGGTACTCAGAGGTGTAGGCTATGGTGTAGCTCACACACACTCAATGATTGACTCAGAATTGCCTCGGGAGGAGTGAAGGATACCCGCGACTTTTGACTTGTAGCTTTTATAGAGATTGAGTAAATTTTTGAATTTCAAATCTATGTCAATCTCCTTGAATCATGTACCTAAAAGTGAATGAGATATTCTCTCAATCATTCACCCACTCAATCAACCAAATTTTCCACGACTTTCTCTGTTAGGTGTGATTACATGAGTGGTTAAAGTCATATAGACTTTTACATGGGATAAAAGTAATAAACATTAAGACTAGGTTCACATGTTTATTGACTCTTGTGAATGTATCATCCAAGGGTTCAATCTTTTATGCTTTCCAAGGGTTCAATAGTCCAAGCTTTGAGTTGGGTCTTCAAAGGCACACAACAAAGCCAAGTGTTTAAGGCTTGTTTGCACCAACAGCTCCCCCTCAAGCCAAACACTTGCTTGAGTCTTCATCTTTAGTCTTCAATGATATCCTGTAATCCAATCATGGATTTAAACCTGCATAGCTTGCTCCCATCCAAAGCTTTTGTAAGCAAATCTGCACATTGAATATTAGTGGATACATATGATAATTGGATTTCTTTGCTCAGTAATTTCTCCCTCACATAGTGGTAATGAACCTCTATGTGTTTTGTCCTAGCATGATATACAGGATTAGCAGCTAAATGAAGTGAACTTGTGTTATCACCAAATATGATAGGTGGCCTTGTATATAGGCCCAATTCTGAGTATAGTAGCTTCAACCATATTGATTCTTGAGTGGCATTGGCTAGCCCTCTGTACTCTGCTTCAGTAGATGATAGAGCTACTGTAGGTTGTTTCTTGGATGACCAAGAAATTGGTTTATCACCTGCAAAGCATATGTAACCAGATGTACTCCTCCTGTCATCCTTGCATCCTGCCCAATCTGCATCTGAGTATACCTTGATGTCAATGTCTGATGAATATGGATAATACAAACCATGATTTTGTGTTCCCTTTAGGTACTTTACTATCTTCTTGGCTGCCTCCAAATGTGGTACTCTTGGCTTATGCATAAATTGGCTAAGTACACTCACACCATATGAGATATCAATCCTAGTTAAGGTAGCATAATTAAGACTACCTACCAAACTTTGGTAACCTGTAATATCCTTGAGTTCTTCTCCTTCATGTGCACTGAGTTTGTGATTGACCTCCATAGGAATGTTTGAAACTTTAGCTTCCTGCAAATTAAACTTCTTGACCATGTCCTGAATGTATTTCTTCTGAGTAATGAATATACCTGAATTTGTGTAGACCAATTCAAGCCCTAGGAAGTACTTCAATAATCCAAGATCATTGATCTTGAATTCCTTCATCATTTGACATTTGATGTGTCTAATTCCTTGAACATCATTTCCTGTAATAATGATGTCATCAACATAGACACACAAGTATATTACCTCTGAATTGTTCTTCTTTATAAATAATGAAGTATCTGCTTTACTCATCACAAATCCTTGATCCAAGAGATAGGTTGTCAACCTATAGTTCCATGCTCTAGGTGCCTGCTTCAATCCATACAGAGCTTTCTTCAATTTGCAAACATGATTTACCTTATTGGGATCCTCATAGCCAGGTGGTTGTGACATGTAGACCTCTTCAGATATCCATCCATTCAAGAATGCATTCTTTACATCCAATTGGTACATGTTCCAATTCTTGGATGCAGCTACACTCACCATAATTCTGATAGTTGGCATCTTTGCCACAGGAGAAAATGTCTCCTCATAATCAATGCCTTGGGTTTGTGCAAAACCCTTGGCCACCAACCTAGCTTTGTACCTGCTTATTGAACCATCTGAGTTCCTTTTGAGTTTGTAGATCCATCTGGATCCTATGACCTTCATGGAGTCCTTCTTGGGTACCAAGTCCCAAGTATCACTCTCCTTGAGAGCCTCCATTTCTTCATCCATTGCTTCCTTCCATTCTGGTTTAGTAATAGCTTCCTCAAATGTACCTGGTTCTTCACTTAAGATATCCTTTGCAAGATATACAGAGTGCTTGGTTACAAGTGAAGTATCATATCCATACCTAATAGGTTTCTTCTTTTCCCTTGAAGATCTCCTCATAGCTTGAGTTGAGGATTCTGGATTGTCTTCAAGTTGCTTCATCTTCATCTTCCCTTTGGATTTCCAAGCTTTGAATTCTTCAATGTTGATGGTGTCTTCATCATCTGAACTTGTATCCTCTTTCTGAGTTGGTTCTTGTCTAACAAGCTTTGGAAAGTCTTCTTCCATATCATAAGGTAGGCTCACTTTCCTGCACTCATTATCATACCATGAATCATTTTCATCAAAGATGACATCTCTGCTTACCTTGAAGCCTTTGTTTGAGGGGTTATAGAACCTGTATCCTTTCTGATTCAAATCATAACCAATAAAGATACACTTCTCAGCCTTAGGGTCTAGCTTTCCCCTTACCTGTGAGGGAATATGCACATATGCAACACACCCAAAAATCTTGCAATGATCCAGAGATGGTCTCTTACCATGCCAAGCCTCATAGGGTGTCATTCCATCAAGTGTCTTTGATGGCAACCTGTTGATTAAGTATGTGGCAGTAGATACACTCTCTGCCCAAAGATAATTTGGTAGTTTCTTCTCATTGAGCATAGACCTAGCTGTCTCCACAATGATTCTATTTCTTCTTTCAGCTACCCCATTTTGTTCTGGTGAGTACCTTGTGGTAATCTCCCTCTTGATGCCTCTTTCCTGCAAGAACTCTTCAAAATCATTGGAGAAGTATTCTCCACCACCATCAGACCTTAACCTCTTCAAATGTCTACCTGTTTGATTTTCTACTAATGCAAGATACCTTTTGAAGCAATTAAATACTTCATCTTTATGTTTCATGAAGTACAAGACAGTCCATCTGCTATAATCATCTATAAAAGATACATAGTACCTTGATCCAGATATGGATGGCTCCTTGCTTGGTCCCCAAACATCTGTATGCACCAATTCCAAGTAATCTTCATGCATGAATCCTTTCTTGGTATATGGCAACCTGTGTGACTTACCAAATTGACAAGCCCCACACTTGTATATCATGTGTTGCTTGGATACATTAGGTATCCCAAGCACACATTGATCTCTGCTCATCTGCTTTATGGTTCTCTCTCCAATGTGACCCAATCTCTTGTGCCACATCTCCAATTCTGATAGGGTTTGGTCCCTATAGTTGTACAAGGCAATACTTTTAGTATCCTCAAGTTCAAAGGTAAACAATCTACCTGACTTCTCTCCCTTGGCTATCCTTCTGAATCCATGTCTTGGATCCTCCACATATGCACCATGTTGAGTGAACCTGACCTGTAGACCTTTTTCAACAATCTGACCTACACTCATCAGATTCTTGGTGATTGTTGGAACATACAATACTCTGCTTAGCAAATTCTGATTACCATCACTTGTTTTGACATTACCTACTTTAACCACTGAGTGTTTAGTGTCATCACCTGTCTGCACTTGGTGCTTGCCTTTAGGTTCTTCCAAATCAGAGAGTAAGGCAACATTCCCAGCTACATGGTTAGAGCAACCTGAATCAATATAGAACAAATGATCATCATTGATACCTGGTTTAGATGTCATGTTCATAATCAACAAGGAATCATCTTGATCCTCTGCATAATTGTTGTAATCCTTTCTGTTCCTGTATCCTCCTTGATAATTGCCATTGTGATTGTAACTATTGTTGTAGTTGTTGTTGTAATTATTGTTGTAGCCATGGTAGCCTTGAGATTGATTGAACATGCCTCTGCCTTGGGAGTATCCTCCTCTTTGGTGACCTCTTCCTCTTTGGTTCTTGTAGTTTTTGTAGCATTCATCTGTAGTATGGTTAGACAAGCCACAAATATTGCATGGAGATTGATTATAGGGTCTCCCCCTACCTGACTTACCTCCTCTGCCCCTACCTCTAGATGATCTACCTCTCCCTGCATAGTTTGCTTGGGAGGTGGATCCTTCTTCATCAACTTTCTTACTTTTACCCTTGTCTTTAGACTTCTTATCTGTATATAGGGCAGAGGGATTGTTACCTTTTGATTGCTCTCCATTCTTTTTGATCTTTGCTTCATGTGTAAAGAGTTGTCCAATCAGAGTTGTTAGATCAGGTGCTTGAATGTCCATGTACAAGTCCATTGCAGTGGTAAAGCTCTCCCACTTGTCATCTGCTTTGAGTCCATTGATCACTTGTCTAACAATTTGCTCTTCTTCAATTTCTTCTCCAACACTTGCAAGTTGATCTGCTATATCTTTGACTTTGGTGACAAAATCTGAAACACATTGTTTTGATTGTTTCCTAAGAGTTGTAAACTCAATCCATAGCTGATTCTTTCTGGCCCTTGTGCTTGATGAGAAATATGTTGACAAGGTCTCCCAAGTCTCTTGGGAAGTCTTACAGTTCCTAACATGAGGTAGAAGGAAATCAGAGATAGAGTTTAGAAGATATGACCTTGCCAAAGCATCTTTAGCACACCATTGATTAAGTCTCTCATGTTCATCCTTTGTAGGTAGGCCTCTGGTTTTGAATGAGGGCAACTCCTCATCTCCTGATATGTATCCATACAAGCTTCTCCCTTGTAGATAAGTCTTCATTCTTAATGACCATGCCTGGTAATTATTCCTATCCAATTTGTCAATAAAGGAAGGGAAACCATCACCCATGATTACCTTGTTTGCTCTGATACCACTGTTGGATGTGATGGCTGGGTACAATCAGAAGATCAAGGTGGTGCTGCTAGACCTGCTTCACACCTGCCCTTTCTTTTCTTCAGATATAGTTAGGAGACTCCTTGAGCTTCCAAATGACACCAAGAAACTATATATGTGCTTTACAAAGTGATTGAGAAATGATCAAATCAAAACAGATAGGTTTGAACCTTCATAAGTCCAAAAACTTGCTATTCCTGTAATGACACCTGCTCAGTCCTAAGCTCAGTGTGTCCAGCACACTTGCAATTGGTCTAATTCCTTCTGGGAGTATTAAATTAACTTAACAAGCTATCATTAGCAAGTTAAATCACTCCAAATGACAAACTATACACTGAGCATGATGTTTAGCAAAATTAGGGACACCCCCGATTTTTTAGGAATCACATAGAAATATACCAGTGACTGCTTCGATTGAGATTTCTCCCAATTGGCTGAATAGATTGACTTGAAACTTTGTAGTCTTGTAGAATGCTTTGAGCTGGTTCCAATGAGCCCTGGATCATCAATTTTGGTTCAGTAGATCTTGAGATATGCTTCTTGGAAGTTGACAGAGTTGGAGGTAGTCACTCAGAGAAAAAAACAGAGACTATGAATATATGTATATTGATTAAATCTAATGATTGTACATTCCCATTGGCATGTAGTGTGATGCCCAATGGTACTCAGAGGTGTAGGCTATGGTGTAGCTCACACACACTCAATGATTGACTCAGAATTGCCTCGGGAGGAGTGAAGGATACCCGCGACTTTTGACTTGTAGCTTTTATAGAGATTGAGTAAAATTTTGAATTTCAAATCTATGTCAATCTCCTTGAATCATGTACCTAAAAGTGAATGAGATATTCTCTCAATCATTCACCCACTCAATCAACCAAATTTTCCACGACTTTCTCTGTTAGGTGTGATTACATGAGTGGTTAAAGTCATATAGACTTTTACATGGGATAAAAGTAATAAACATTAAGACTAGGTTCACATGTTTATTGACTCTTGTGAATGTATCATCCAAGGGTTCAATCTTTTATGCTTTCCAAGGGTTCAATAGTCCAAGCTTTGAGTTGGGTCTTCAAAGGCACACAACAAAGCCAAGTGTTTAAGGCTTGTTTGCACCAACATTTAGTTCTAGAAGTTTTTTTAAAAATCACGGGAATGAGAAAATCTATATAAGTTAGTTTGTATCAACTGACGCGGTGAGAGAGAAAGTGAGAAGAACTCATTTTTGTAAGACTGAGTATAGTCGGGCTTCTCTGAGCGAGAAAGCATCTGTAAAACTTCTGAGTTTTTATAGTTATGAGAAGAACTGAGTAAAGTTCTGTGTATGAGCCTCTCTCCATCATCTCCATAATTACCTATTGTGTGATGAGTTAAAAAGATCAAGTTTTCCAAGCAACTCGATGCCTGGCATCGAATCTCTGCTGATAAGTCATATTTTCATTTATATTTTTCATTCAGTACTGAAGTGTTTGAAAAACATGATGTTGTTGGAGCAACTCGATGCCTGGCATCGAATTCCAGTTGATAAGTCATATTGTAAATGTGCATGAAATCACCTATAGTTTTGGTGTCCAAAAGATCAAGACTTTATGCGGGAATTCAATGCCCGGCATCGAATCCCTGCTGAAAAGTGGCCAAAAACATCCCAAGTCGATGCCCGGCATCGAATTCTTGTTGCAAGTCGATGCTAAGCATCGAATTCTAATTTTAAACAGGCGCTCTTACTAAAATAGGCAAGTTTTCCAGTTTTGGAAGGTCATACAGGGTCATCTTGTGAGAGCCATAACTTGAGTTCTAGAGCTCCGTTTGATGCATATGATAGCTTGTTGGAAAGCTCTACTCTTCTAGTTTCAGCCTATAAAGTTTCATAGAGAAATAGTATGTGAGCTAGGAGAAAGCAGCAAAATACTGAAGGTATGTCATTTCAGTGACTAGGAATTTCTGTAGAAGCAAAGTTCTCACTTTAAGCTATCATTTCTCAAAGTTTGGAGTGGCAATGAGTTAATGGTGACCATAGAGGTGTTCTAGTGTCACATTAATTCATTTCTTGTGGTGTTTTATACATCAACAAGTGGTATCAGAGTAGAAAGATTCTCGAGAGCAGAAGACGACAAAGGTACGAGAAGTTTTGTAAAGTTTTCCATTAAAGTTTGAAAGGTGAAGCATTTGAAGACACAAGGCATCAAAAGATTACTTTCGAAGTATCCTCATACACAAAGAACTTCAAAAGGTATTATCCTTTATCCTTTAAGCTCACAGGTTGCAGCAGAAGGAAAGAACTATGGCAGATCATATCTCCATTGACAAACTGGACAGAGATAATTACCCCGCATGGGTAATGAGAATGGAAGCCTTACTTATGAGTAAGGATCTCATGGTATATGTAACAGGTGAAGAAGAGAAGCCAGTATTTGAAGATGAAAGCCGACCAAAGAAAGAAGAACTTGATGCTTTAAAGCATTGGCAGAAGAAGGATGCAAGTGCAAAAGCCTACATCTACAATACAATCTCAGATCATTTGCTACCACACATCAGAGGATTGGAATCATCAGAAGATATATGGAATGCATTGGAATATCATTTCCAAAGCACTACTAAAGCACGGAAAGCAAGTCTATGGTCAGAGTTTACAACATTCAAGAAGAAGCCAAGTCAAACCATTAGTGATTATGTCACTAAGATGAAGGATCTAGCAGATAGTCTTGGATCCATAGATGAAGATGTTGAAGATCACAGATTGATTGCTCAACTACTTGCAGGCTTGAGAGGGGATGAAAGGTGGAAACCTTTTGTCTTATCAACAGAACTTTCATTAAATCATTATGTTCCAGATTTGAACCAGTTGCTTGGTTTGATGCTCACATATGAGCAAGACTTGAAGGGAGATGGAGATAAAGGTCAAAGTTCTGCAATGTACATGAATATAAGAAGAAAGGAGATAAAGGTAAAGCAAAGGATGAAGAGGAGTCTAATTCTCAAGCTTATTATGCAAGAGGTAAAGGCACTGGCAGAGGAAGAGCAAGAGGTTTTGGAAGAGGAAGAGGAAATCAAAATAACAACAAAAAGGCTTGCTGGATCTGTGGATTGAGTAATCATTTGGCTCATGACTGTTGGCACAACCAACAAGGATCAAACCAGAATCAAAACAACAATAGCAGAGGTCGAGGTGGAAGAAATCAAAGTAATTTTCAAAGAGGTAGACAAAGTCAAAGAGGAGGCTATGGTAGAGGTGGAGGAAGAAGTTGGGGACAGAATCAATCCTACAACACCACCTACTACAACTATGCAAATGACACACAGAATGAAAGTCATACATCATTGATGATGAATTCAATCAGCACATCAGACAAAGAAGATCTAAAGGTATTTTACATTGACTCTGGATGTTCTAATCATTTGTCAGGAAACATAGAATTGATGTCAGATTTGGAAAAAGGCATTTCTAGTCACACAGTTCAAACTGGTGATAATACAAGACATAGTGTACATTCAATTGGAAAAGTGAAATGCAAGAGTGGAGCAGATTTGCTAACCAATGTTTTGTATGTTCCAACAATACCTAAAAACTTGATTAGTGTGGGACAGATAGTTGAAAAAGGTTTTCAAGTCAGGTTTACAAATGAAGGAGTATTTGTGGAAGATCCAGAGAATGGATATAATCAGATTGTCTCTGGTAAGAAAGAAGGTAGACTCTTTACTTTAAGAGTGCAAGGGAACATTGGTCAAGCTTTGCTCACACATGGTGAAGCAGTGATTACAGAACTTGATCTCTGGCATAAGAGATTAGGTCATTTCAATGAAAGAGGAATTAAAGCTATGGTTGCTAATCAGTCTGTACTAGGATTACCAAATGTGCAAAGTCAACATATGGTTTATAAATGTGAAGCATGTCAAATGGGTAAAGCACACAGGTTACCATTTCAAAAGAAAGGATTCAAACATGATGGAGTACTTGAGCTCATTCATACAGATGTATGGGGACCAACAAAAGAAGGATCTATCAGTGGTTCAAGGTATTATGTTCTTTTCATTGATGATGCTACAAGATCGATAACATTATATGTTTTGAAGGAAAGATCAGAAGTGTTTGGAGCTTTCAAGCATTTTCATGCATATGCAGAGAGAGTCACAGGTCAAAAGCTTAAGAGACTGAGGTCTGATGGAGGGGGAGAATACTTCTCCCAAGAGTTCAATGATTATCTTTGGAATGCAGGTATTAAGAGAGAAATAACTTGCAGGTATACACCACAACAAAATGGTGTAGCAGAAAGAAGGAACAGGACTTTGGTTGAGTTTGCTAGAGCTATGCTAAAGGAGAAGAATTGTCCAAATTATCTTTGGGCTGAGGCTGTAAATACAGCTACATATCTTGTGAATAGATTACCATGTGCAGCTTTGAATGGAATGACTCCATATGAAGCTTGGTGGGGTAAGAAACCAACACTAGATCATTGTAGAGTGTTTGGATCAATTGCATATGCTTATGTGCCATCACAGCTTAGGCATAAACTTGAACCAAAGGCAGAAAAATATGTGTTCATTGGTTATGATGAAAAGCAGATGGGTTACAGATTGTGGAATCCTCTAACCAAACAATTTATTGTTTCTAGAGATGTTACATTTGATGAACAGAAAAGTTGGTATGCAGATCAAAGTCATACAGCTGAAGAATTTGAAGAAGAGGTAAGAAGATGTGAGAAAGGAAAATCAATTGTGCAGGTGAATAGAGATGAAGACTATATGCAAGCAAGTACATCCAGAAGTGGATTAACAAGAATGAATGAAGAAGCTCCTATATTTGATGAAGAGGTGTATCCAGAAACTTATGAAGAATGTGAACGAAGAAGGTCAAGCAGGACAAGGAGACAACCAGAAAGGTATTCTTATGATACTTCTTACATAACTCAGAAGAACTATGCATATATGGTCAAAGATGATGAAGAACCCCAGAACTATGATGAAGCTAAAGGTAAGAAGCAATGGGAAGAAGCAATGAAGGAAGAGTTCAATGCACTGGAGGAGAACAAGACATGGGAACTTGTTCCTAAACCAAATGGTAAGAAAGTAATTGGAAATAAATGGGTTTATAAAGTGAAGAAGCTTGCAGATGGAAGTATAGCCAGATACAAAGCTAGATTGGTGGTGAAAGGCTATGCCCAGACCTATGGCATAGATTATGATGAGACATTCAGTCCCGTAGCTAAGATGTCAACCATAAGGACAATCATTGCTATTGCAGCTTCAAAAGGATGGACCCTAAGTCAATTGGATATAAAGAATGCATTCTTGAATGGATACATATCAGATGAGGTATACATGGAACAACCTCAAGGGTTTATAGATTCCAGGTATCCAAATTTTGTTTGCAGGTTGAGAAGAGCATTGTATGGATTGAAGCAAGCTCCAAGAGCTTGGAACTATAGACTGGTGAAGTATCTCAATGATCTTGGATATCAAAGTTCAAAAGCAGATTCAAGTCTACTTATCAGAAGAACAGAGGAAGGTACAATCTACATTTGTATTTATGTAGATGACATTATAATCACAGGTACGTCAGATGAAGGAATCAAGGAGGTAAAGAGATTACTTGAGAAAGAGTTTAAGATCAGTGACCTAGGAAAGTTATCATACTTTCTTGGAATGGAAGTTACTTATACAGATCATGGCATATATGTGTCACAAGAAAGGTATCTTCTGAATTTATTGAAGAAGTTTGATATGGAAAATTGTAGAGAAGCTTCAACTCCACTTGAAGTTAATCACAAGCTCAGTAAATATGATGGTGCAGACTACAAAGATATGAGGAAGTATCAATCTCTTGTGGGTAGTTTGATTTATGCTACACTAACAAGACCTGATCTTAGTTATGCAGTGGGAGTTTTGTCACAATTCATGCATTGTCCAAAGGACCCACATTGGATTGCAGGTCAAAGAGTTCTCAGATATATCAAAGGAACTATAAAGGAAGGATTATATTATCCTTTTACATCAGATTTGAAGTTGAGAGCCTACAGTGACTCAGACTGGGCAGGTAATCAAGATGACAGGAGATCAACTCATGGTTACATGATATACATTGGTGATAAGCTTGTAAGTTGGTGTTCCAAGAAACAACATACAGTAGCATTATCATCAACTGAAGCAGAGTACAAAGGACTTGTGGAAGCAGCTAAGGAAGTCATATGGATGCAGACATTGTTCAAGAGCTTAGGCATTGATCAAGGTATACCTACAATACATGGAGATAATATGAGTTCACTTTATCTTGCAGCAAATCCAGTATTTCATGCAAGAACAAAGCACATAGAGATACAATATCATTTTCTCAGAGAAAAGGTAATGGAGAAAGAGATTGAAGTGGAATACATTTCTACTAAAGATCAGTTAGCAGACATAATGACAAAGAGCTTGGATGGTGTGAAGACCAGTAGATTCAAAATCATGGCAGGAGTAAAAGAAAAGAAGATGATATGAAGAAACAGGGAATGTCAATTAGTGATTGAGGGGGAGCTGTTGGAGAAACACTCACTAATTGGACATATATTTGAAGTTCAAATCTTAGGAAGAAAACCCCATGCCTATGTGAAGGGACAAATTCACAAGTGTATTATACTTATAAAGTTAGTTCACTTTAGTTCTAGAAGTTTTTTTAAAAATCACGGGAATGAGAAAATCTATATAAGTTAGTTTGTATCAACTGACGCGGTGAGAGAGAAAGTGAGAAGAACTCATTTTTGTATGACTGAGTATAGTCGGGCTTCTCTGAGCGAGAAAGCATCTGTAAAACTTCTGAGTTTTTATAGTTAAGAGAAGAACTGAGTAAAGTTCTGTGTATGAGCCTCTCTCCATCATCTCCATAATTACCTACTGTGTGATGAGTTAAAAAGATCAAGTTTTCCAAGCAACTCGATGCCTGGCATCGAATCTCTGCTGATAAGTCATATTTTCATTTATATTTTTCATTCAGTACTGAAGTGTTTGAAAAACATGATGTTGTTGGAGCAACTCGATGCCTGGCATCGAATTCCAGTTGATAAGTCATATTGTAAATGTGCATGAAATCACCTAT
>CM035425.1:103530367-103535367 GCA_020310875.1 Ceratopteris richardii | reverse complement strand
AACAACTCTGATTGGACAACTTTTTACACATGAAGCAAAGATCACAAAGAATGGAGAGCAATCAAAAGGTAACAATCCCTCTGCCTTATATACTGATAAGAAGACTAAAGACAAGGGTAAAAGCAAGAAGGTTGATGAAGAAGGCTCTACCTCCCAAGCAAACTATGCAGGGAGAGGTAGATCATCTAGAGGTAGGGGCAGAGGAGGTAAGTCAGGTAGGGGGAGACCCTATAACCAATCTCCATGCAATATTTGTGGCTTGTCTAACCATACTACAGATGAATGCTACAAAAACTACAAGAACCAAAGAGGAAGAGGTCACCAAAGAGGAGGATACTCTCAAGGCAGAGGCAGATTTAACCAATCTCAAGGCTACCATGGCTACAACAATAATTACAACAATAGCTACAATCACAATGGCAATTATCAAGGTGGATACAGGAATAGGAAGGATTACAACAATTATACAGAGGAGCAAGATGATTCCTTGTTGATCATGAACATGACATCTAAATCAGGTATCAATGATGATCACTTATTCTATATTGATTCAGGTTGCTCTAACCATGTAGCTGGAAATGTTGCCTTACTCTCTGATTTGGAAGAACCCAAAGGCAAGCACCAAGTGCAGACAGGTGATGACACTAATCATTCAGTTGTTAAAGTAGGCAATGTCAAAACAAGTGATGGTAATCAGAATTTACTAAGCAGAGTGTTGTATGTTCCAACAATCACCAAGAATCTGATGAGTGTAGGTCAGATTGTTGAAAAAGGTCTACAGGTCAAGTTCACTCAACATGGTGCATATGTGGAGGATCCAAGACATGGATTCAGAAGGATAGCCAAGGGAGAGAAATCACGTAGATTGTTTACCTTTGAACTTGAAGACACTAAGAATATTGCTTTGTACAACTATAAGGACCAAACCCTATCAGAATTGGAGATTTGGCATAAGAGATTAGGTCACATTGGAGAGAGGACCATAAAACAAATGAGTAGGGATCAATGTGTGCTTGGGATACCTAATGTATCCAAGCAACACATGATATACAAGTGTGGGGCTTGTCAATTTGGTAAGTCACACAGATTGCCCTATACCAAGAAAGGTTTTATGCATGAAGATTATTTGGAATTGGTGCATACAGATGTTTGGGGACCCAGCAAGGAGCCATCCATATCTGGATCAAGGTACTATGTGTCCTTTATTGATGACTATAGCAGGTGGACTGTCTTATACTTCATGAAACATAAGGATGAAGTATTTAATTGTTTCAAAAGGTATCTTGCATTAGTTGAAAATCAAACAGGTAGACATTTGAAGAGGCTAAGGTCAGATGGTGGTGGAGAATACTTCTCCAATGACTTTGAAGATTTCTTGCAGGAAAGAGGCATCAAGAGGGAGATTACTACAAGGTACTCACCTGAACAAAATGGGGTAGCTGAAAGGAGGAATAGACTCATTGTAGAGACAGCTAGGTCTATGCTTAATGAGAAAAAATTACCAAATTATCTTTGGGCAGAGAGTGTATCTACTGCCACATACTTAATCAACAGGTTGCCATCAAAGACACTTGATGGAATGACACCCTATGAGGCTTGGCATGGTAAGAGACCATCTCTGGATCATTGCAAAATCTTTGGGTGTGTTGCATATGTGCATATTCCCTCACAGGTAAGGGGAAAGCTAGACCCTAAGGCTGAAAAGTGTATCTTCATTGGTTATGATTTGAATCAGAAGGGATACAGGTTTTATAACCCCTCAAACAAAGGCTTCAAGGTAAGCAGAGATGTCATCTTTGATGAAAATGATTCATGGTATGAAAATGAGTGCAGGAAAGTTAGCCTACCTTATGATATGGAAGAAGACTTTCCAAAGCTTATCAGGCAAGAACCAACTCAGAAAGAGGACACAAGCTCAGATGATGAAGACACCATCAACATTGAAGAGTTCAAGGCTTGGAAATCCAAAGGGAAGATGAAGATGAAGCAACTAGAAGACAATCCAGAATCCTCAACTCAAGCTATGAGGAGATCTCAAAGAGAAAAGAAGAAACCTATTAGGTATGGGTATGATACTTCACTTGTAACCAAGCACTCTGTATATCTTGCAAAGGATATCTTGAATGAAGAACCAGGTACCTTTGAAGAAGCAATTACTAAACCAGAATGGAAGGAAGCAATGGATGAAGAAATGGAGGCTCTCAAGGAGAGTGATACTTGGGACTTGGTACCCAAGAAGGACTCCATGAAGGTGATAGGATCCAGATGGATCTACAAACTCAAGAGGAACTCAGATGGTACAATAAACAGGTATAAAGCTAGGTTGGTAGCCAAGGGTTTTGCACAAACCCAAGGCATTGATTATGAGGAGACATTTTCTCCTGTGGCCAAGATGCCAACTATCAGAGTTATGGTGAGTGTAGCTGCATCCAAGAATTGGAACATGTACCAATTGGATGTGAAGAATGCATTCTTGAATGGATGGATATCTGAAGAAGTCTACATGTCACAACCACCTGGCTATGAGGATCCTAATAAGGTAAATCATGTTTGTAAATTGAAGAAGGCTCTGTATGGATTAAAGCAGGCACCTAGAGCATGGAATTACAGGTTGACAACCTATCTCCTAGATCAAGGATTTGTGATGAGTAAAGCAGATACTTCATTGTTTATAAAGAGGAACAATTCAGAGGTAATATACTTGTGTGTCTATGTTGATGACATCATTATTACAGGAAATGATGTTCAGGGAATTAGACACATCAAAGGACAAATGATGAAGGAATTCAAGATCAATGATCTTGGATTATTGAAGTACTTCCTAGGACTTGAATTGGTCTACACAAATTCAGGTATCTTTATTACTCAGAAGAAGTACATTCAGGACATGGTCAAGAAGTTTAATTTGCAGGAAGCTAAAGTCTCAAACATTCCTATGGAGGTCAACCACAAACTCAGTGCACATGAAGGAGAAGAACTCAAAGATATTACAGGTTACCAAAGTTTGGTAGGTAGTCTAAATTATGCTACCTTAACCAGGATTGATATATCATATGGTGTTAGTGTACTTAGCCAATTTATGCATAAACCAAGAGTACCACATTTGGAGGCAGCCAAGAAGATAGTAAAGTACCTAAAGGGAACACAAAATCATGGTTTGTACTTTCCATATTCATCAGACATTGATATTAAGGTATACTCAGATGCAGATTGGGCAGGTTGCAAGGATGACAGGAGGAGCACATCTGGTTACATATGCTTTGCAGGTGATAAACCAATTTCTTGGTCATCCAAGAAACAACCCACAGTAGCTTTGTCATCTACTGAGGCAGAGTACAGAGGGCTAGCCAATGCCACTCAAGAAGCCATATGGTTGAAGCTATTATATTCAGAATTGGGCCTATACACAAGGCCACCAATCATATTTGGTGATAACACAAGTTCTCTTCACCTAGCAGCTAATCCAATTTATCATGCTAGAACAAAACACATAGAGGTTCACTACCACTATGTGAGGGAAAAGTTACTTAGCAAAGAAATTCAATTATCATATGTGTCTACTAATATACAATGTGCAGATTTGCTTACTAAAGCTCTAGATGGAAGCAAGCTATGCAGATTTAAATCCATGATTGGATTGCAGGAAATCATTGAAGACTAGAAATGAATACTTGAGCCAAAGTGTTTGGCTTGAGGGGGAGCTGTTGGTGCAAAACAAGCCTACACACATTGGCTTGGAACATTGGAACCTTGGAAGGCTAAAGCTTGTACCCTTGAAGGATGTATTTACATGAACCTTGAACCATAGGAACTTAGTCTTATTGATTCTTACCTTTTATCTCATGTAAAAGTCTATATGACTTTAACCACTCATGTAATCACACCTATCTGAGAAAGTCGTGGAAACTTTGATTGATTGAGTGGGTGAATGATTGAGAGAATATCTCATTCACTTTTAGGTACATGATTCATGGAGATTGACATGGATTTGAAATTCAAAATTTTACTCAATCTCTATATAAGTCACAAGTCAAAAGTCGTGGGTTAGAGTCACTCTTCCCGAGGCATTTCTGAGAGAATTGTTGAGTGTGTATGAGCTACACAATAGCCTACACCTCTGAGTACCATTGAGCATCACATTACATGCCAATGGGAATGTACAATCATTAGATTTAATCAATATACATATATTCATAGTCTCTGTTTTCTCTGTGTAACTACCTCCAACTCTGTCAACTTCCAACAGGCATATCTCAAGATCTACTGAACCAAATTGGATGATTCAAAGTGCATTGGATTCAGCTCAAAGTCTACTATACACCTACAAAGTTTCAAGGCCATTGGATCTACCATCACAGAGAAATCTCAGTCGGGGTGCTCACTGGTCTGTGACTGTAAGTCTCCTAAAAAGTCGGGGGTACACCTTATTTTGCTAAAGTGATTTCTCTAAGTGTAGTTTATCATTTTCCTTCTTTTCACTTGCAAATGGAAGCTTATTAGGCTAATAGAATATCTCTAGAAGGAAGTTTGCTAATTGCAACTACACTGGTCACACTGAGCATAACACTGAGCAGGTATCAAGACCAAAATAGAAAGTTTTCAAGTCTTGTGATTTGCAAAGTAGTCTGTTTTGATCAAGTAATTACTCAAACCTTTTCCAAAGTACATATAACATATTTTGGTGTCATTTGGAAGCTCAAAGAGTCTACTAAGTATATCTGAAGAGAAAAGAGGGCAGGTGTGAAGCAGGTTTACCAGCACCAGCTTGATCTTCTGAGTGCATCCAGCCATCACATCCAACAATCTATCTATCTATCTATCTATCTATCTATCTATCTATCTATCTATCTATCTATCTATCTATCTATCTATCTATCTATCTATCTATCTATCTATCTATCTATCTATCTATCTATCTATCTATCTATCAATCTATCTATCTATCTATCTATCTATCTATCTATCTATCTATCTATCTATCTATCTATCTATTTTCTATG
>CM035425.1:103505367-103507867 GCA_020310875.1 Ceratopteris richardii | reverse complement strand
CTTTAGTATAAATGGTTCAAGATATTATGTCATATATGTTGATGATGCTACCAGATGGATCACAATTTATGTGATTAAAGAAAAGTCAGAAGTGTTTAATACATTTAAACACTATCATGCATATGCAGAAAGGATTACAGGTCAAAAATTGAAGAGACTAAGGTCAGATGGAGGGGGAGAGTATTTTTCAAATGAATTCAATGATTACTTGTGGAATGCAGGTATAAAGAGAGAAGTTACTTGCAGGTACTCTCCTCAACAAAATGGTGTAGCAGAAAGGAGAAATAGGACTCTTGTTGAGTTTGCAAGGTCCATGATGAAAGAGAAGAATTGTCCAAATTATTTGTGGGCAGAGGCTCTAAATACAGCTACTTATTTGGTCAATAGATTGCCTTGTAAAGCTTTGCAAGGTATGACACCATATGAAGCTTGGTGGGGTAAGAAACCTACCTTGGATCATTGCAGAATATTTGGATGCTTGGCATATGCATATGTGCCATCTCAATTGAGGCATAAGTTGGAGCCTAAGGCAGAAAAGTATGTATTCATTGGTTATGATGATAAGCAAATGGGATACAGGTTGTGGAGTCCATCCACAAAGCAATTTCTTGTATCCAAGGATGTTACACTTGATGAGCAAGGTACTTGGTATGCAGGTAAATATAATGTACATGCAGATGTTGAAGAAGTAGTGGATCAAAGGAAAGGTAAAGCAAAGATTCAATTAATTGATGAAAATGAGAGTAATGAAGTACAGGTTGAAGTTGAAGAGAGGCCAAGGTTTGATCCAGAATGTGATGAACCAGAGACTTCAAGAAGTGCAGAAGTTAGGAGGTCATCTAGGCACAAATGGCAACCTACAAGGTATAGCTATGACACCTCATTCTTGACTACTAAAGATTATGCTTATTTGATAAAAGCAGATGAAGATCCATCTACATATGATGAAGCCAAAGGCAAGAGAAATTGGGAAGAAGCTATGCAAGAGGAGTATGATGCATCGATAGAGAATCAGACTTGGGATCTGGTTCCTAAACCTAATAGCCAGAAAATTATTGGATGTAAGTGGGTTTACAAAACAAAAAGATTTGCAGATGGAAGTGTGTCTAGGTACAAAGCAAGACTTGTTGTGAAAGGGTATGCACAGACATATGGAGTGGACTATGATGAGACTTATAGTCCTGTGGCAAAGATGACAACAATCAGAACCCTCATAGCAATTGCTGCTTGCAAAGGTTGGAAGTTATCTCAATTAGATGTTAAAAATGCTTTTTTGAATGGTTACATTTCAGATGAAGTTTACATGGAGCAACCAGATGGATTCAAAGATCAAGTGAATCCAAATTATGTGTGTAAGCTCAAGAGAGCTTTGTATGGATTAAAGCAGGCCCCAAGGGCATGGAATTATAGGCTTGTAAAGTTCTTGAATGATCTTGGATTTCAAGCATCAAAGGCAGATAGTAGCTTGCTAGTCAAAGCAAGTGAAGATGGATTCATTTATGTTTATATTTATGTTGATGACATAATACTTACAGGAACAGATGATAAAGGAATACAAATGATCAAGAAGCAGATGGAGAAAGAGTTCAAAATCAGTGATTTGGGGAACTTATCATTCTTCTTGGGAATGGAGATTTCTTATACTCAACATGGAGTATATGTGACCCAAGAAAGATATCTTAAAAACTTGCTAACCAAATTTAAAATGGAAGATTGCAGGGTTGCACCTACACCTTTGGAAGTGAACCATAAATTGTCTAGATTTGGAGGAGAAGAGTTCAGAGATATGAAACTCTATCAAAGTTTGGTTGGTAGCTTGATTTATGCTACATTAACAAGGCCTGATTTGTCATATGCAGTTGGTGTGCTTTCACAATTCATGCATTGTCCTAGAAAGGAACATTGGATTGCAAGACAAAGAGTACTTAGGTACATCAAGGGTACACTCAGAGAAGGGTTGTACTATGGATTTACTTCTGATACAAGAGCGAAAATATATAGTGATGCAGATTGGGCAGGTAATGTGGATGATAGAAGATCAACACATGGATATTTATGCTATGTAGGAGATAAATTGATTTCATGGTGTTCTAAGAAGCAACATACAGTTGCTTTGTCATCTACAGAAGCAGAATACAAAGGTATGGTGGAAGCTGCAAAGGAGGTAATATGGCTAAAGACACTTATGAAGGTTTTTGATGTGATTCAAAGTACTCCTATTGTTTGTGGAGACAATATGAGTTCTCTATACTTGGCAGCTAATCCTGTGTTTCATGCTAGAACTAAGCATATTAAAATACAATATCATTTTCTGAGAGAGAAGGTCATTGATAAAGAAATTGAAGTTATGCATACACCTACAAAGGATCAACTTGCAGATATGATGACAAAAAGTTTAGATGGACCAAAGCTACAAAGGTTCAAGGATATGGCAGGAATTAAGAAGATAGAGAAGAACCTCAATTAATGATTGAGGGGGAGCTGTTGGTGCATGTCAATC
>CM035425.1:103477867-103497867 GCA_020310875.1 Ceratopteris richardii | reverse complement strand
GGAGGATCTCAAGGTATTTTATATTGACTCTGGTTGTTCAAATCATTTATCAGGTAATATAGAATTATTGTCAGAATTGGAAGAAGGCAATTCAAGTCATACAGTACAAACAGGTGATAATACAAAACATAATGTGCATTCAATTGGAAAAGTGAAGTGCAGGAGTGGAGCTGATTTATTAACAAATGTTTTGTATGTTCCAACAATACCAAAGAATCTGATTAGTGTTGGACAAATAGTGGAAAAAGGTTTTCAAGTCAGATTTACAAATGAAGGGGTATTTGTTGAAGATCCAGAGGATGCATACAAACCCATTGTTTGTGGTAAGAAGGAAGGTAGACTTTTTACTCTCAAAGTACAAGGAAATGTTGGTCAAGCCCTAATCACACATGGTGATGAAGTAATTACAGAGCTAGATCTTTGGCATAAAAGATTGGGACATTTCAATGAAAGAGGAATCAAAACTATGGTGGAGAACCAATCTGTATTGGGACTACCAAATGTAAAGAATCAACATATGATATACAAGTGTGAAGCTTCTCAGATGGGAAAAGCTCATAGACAACCATTTCAGAAGAAAGGATTCAAGCATGATGGTTTGCTTGAACTCATACATACAGATGTATGGGGACCAACAAAAGAAGGTTCAATAAATGGATCTAGGTATTATGTTTTGTTTATTGATGATGCTACAAGGTGGATAACCCTTTATGTTCTAAAGGAAAGATCAAAAGTTTTTGGAGCCTTCAAACATTTTCATACTTATGCAGAAAGAGTTACAGGTCACAAACTCAAGAGGCTAAGGTCTGATGGAGGGGGAGAATACTTCTCTCAAGAGTTTAATGATTATCTTTGGAATGCAGGTATCAAGAGAGAGATAACTTGCAGGTATACACCTCAACATAATGGGGTGGCAGAAAGAAGAAATAGAACATTGGTTGAATTTGCAAGAGCAATGCTAAAGGAAAAGAATTGTCCTAATTATCTTTGGGCTGAGGCTGTAAATACAGCCACATACCTTGTGAATAGGTTACCATGTGGAGCTTTGAATGGTATGACCCCTTATGAAGCTTGGTGGGGTAAGAAACCAACACTAGACCATTGTAAAGTGTTTGGGTCAATTGCCTATGCTTATGTGCCATCACAACTCAGACATAAGCTTGAACCAAAGGCAGAAAAATATGTGTTCATTGGGTATGATGAAAAGCAAATGGGTTATAGACTATGGAGTCCTCTGACTAAACATTTTATTGTTTCCAGAGATGTAACTTTTGATGAACAGAAGAGTTGGTATGCAGATAAAGATTGTGATCTTGAAACATTTGAAGAAGAGATAAGAAGGAGTGCAAGAGGTAAGTCACATATGCAGATAGATGGTGATGAAGAACATATGCAAGCAAGCACATCAAGAGTTGGATCATATAGAAGGAATGAAGATGGACCAATATTTGATGAAGAAGTACATCCAGATATACATGAAGAGTGTGAACCAAGAAGGTCAACCAGAATGAAGAAGCAACCTACAAGGTATTCCTATGATACTTCTTACTTGACTCAGAAAAATTATGCTTACATGGTTAAGGAAGATGAAGAACCTCAAGGCTATGATGAAGCAAAGGGTAAGAGACAATGGGAAGTAGCAATGAAGGAAGAGTTTGATGCTCTTGAAGAGAACAAAACTTGGGAACTTGTCCCAAAGCCTAATGGTAAGAAAGTGATTGGAAATAAATGGGTTTACAAAGTTAAAAAGCATGCAGATGGAACTATAGCCAGATACAAAGCCAGATTGGTGGTTAAAGGTTATGCTCAAACTTTTGGCATAGATTATGAAGAGACATTCAGTCCTGTAGCAAAGATGTCAACCATAAGGACAATCATTGCCATTGCAGCATCAAAAGGATGGACATTGAGTCAATTGGACATTAAGAATGCATTTTTGAATGGATATATATCAGATGAGGTTTACATGGAGCAACCTCAAGGGTTTGCAGATCATAAGTTTCCAAATTATGTTTGCAGGTTGAGAAGAGCTCTTTATGGTTTGAAGCAAGCTCCAAGAGCTTGGAATTATAGACTTGTAAAGTATCTTAATGACCTTGGATATCAAAGTTCAAAGGCAGATGCAAGTTTACTTATCAAAAGAACAGATGAAGGTATGATCTACATTTGTATATATGTAGATGACATTATAATTACAGGTACCTCAAATGAAGGAATCAAGGAGGTGAAGAAGCTACTTGAGAAGGAATTCAAGATAAGTGATCTAGGAAAATTGTCATATTTTCTTGGAATGGAAATCACTTATGCAGAACATGGCATATATGTATCACAAGAAAGGTATCTCTTGAATCTTCTAAAGAAGTTTAACATGGAGAATTGCAGAGAGGCATCTACACCATTAGAAGTCAATCACAAACTCAGTAGATATGATGGTGCAGAGTTCAAAGACATGAGGAAGTATCAATCTTTAGTGGGAAGTTTGATTTATGCAACTCTAACAAGGCCTGATCTTAGTTATGCAGTTGGTGTCCTTTCTCAATTCATGCATTGTCCAAAGGATCCACATTGGATTGCAGGTCAAAGAGTCCTTAGATATATCAAAGGGACTTTGAAAGAAGGATTGTATTATCCTTTTACATCAGATATAAGATTGAGAGCCTATAGTGATTTAGATTGGGCAGGAAGTCAAGATGACAGAAGATCTACCCATGGTTATATGATATACATTGGAGATAAGCTTGTGAGTTGGTGTTCAAAGAAACAACACACAGTGGCCTTATCATCAACAGAAGCTGAATACAAAGGACTTGTGGAAGCAGCAAAGGAAGTCATATGGATGCAGACATTATTCAAAAGCTTGGGAATTGATCAAGGTATACCCATCATTCATGGAGATAACATGAGTTCATTATATCTTGCAGCAAATCCTGTATTTCATGCAAGGACAAAGCACATAGAGATACAGTATCATTTTCTCAGAGAAAAGGTAATGGAGAAAGAGATTGAAGTGGTGTACACTTCTACAAAAGATCAGATTGCAGATATTATGACAAAAAGCTTGGATGGAGTGAAGACAAGTAAGTTCAAGGAGATGGCAGGAATAAAAGAGAAGAAGATTATGTGAAGAAGTCAAAGCATGCTAATTAGTGATTGAGGGGGAGCTGTTGGGGCTTCACTCACTAATTAGGCATAGATATATGAAGATATATGAAGACATATGAAGACATATGAAGACATATGATGGAGGAAAGGAGAAGTGAAGAAAAGACCTACAGAAAATCAAGCCTAAGTGAAGGGACAATTTCACTATTGTAAATTAGTGCAAAATTAGAGTCTAGATTTGTATTTGATCTTTAGAACTTACGAGTTCAAGTCTAGAAGAATGTAAACCATAGGTATATAAGTTAATTTGAGTCATAAACATGTAGGAGAGAACTCATTTTTGTAATCTGAGTGAGTAGAGAAAAGTCGTGTAATTTCTGAGAGAGATGGTGAGAGAAAACTTCTGAGTCTGAGAGAGTTTTCCATGGCTGTGAGCAAAATTAGGCCAAGCCATTTTGTACACATCCTCTCTGATAATCAACACATGTTTGTGTAGAAGGATTGAGTCTAATTCCTTTTGTACATTGAGTTCTAAGTCATTTCATATGACTGTGTAAGGTAGTTGACAGTTACGACTTTTCTGGCGCACATTTGACTGATCTTCTGAAGCTCAGATCTCGAAGCATAGTGTAAAGTTTTTGGTAAGTGATAGCTCGTTTGAAAGCTATTATCCTCAACTACATTTGGTCAAAAGATCTTTCAGAAACGGGACGCGTACTCAGAGAAATCAGTTTAAGAGTGGAGGTATGTCAAATCGATGAAGTGAATTTTCAGTTTTCAGACATAGTGAAAAAGTTGAAGCTAAATCAGAAGATTTTGAAGTTATTACTTGAAAGTTTTGGTTATTATGTGTTGCTTAACATCAGCAAGAACATTCTTTAGCAAGTGATCAAAAGATTTTGCAAAGATTGAGCTAATACAGGTCAGATTGAAGGATTGAAGAAAAGGCGCAGATTTCTGTGAAGTGAAATTTTGATTTTCACTAAATTCAGAGATGAATACTTACAATGTGAGTTTTGCTAAGCTAATGATGGTTATGGAGGTCTTCTAATACCACATTAGTTTGGTTCTTGTGGTGTTTTACACACCAACATATCTATCTATCTATCTATCTATCTATCTATCTATCTATCTATCTATCTATCTATCTATCTATCTATCTATCTATCTATCTATGTATCTATCTATCTATCAACCTATCTATCTATCTATCTATCTATCTATCTATTTATCTATCTATCTATCTATCTATCTATCTATCTATCTATCTATCTATCTATCTATCTATCTATCTATCTGTCTATTTATCTATCTACCTACCTATCTATCTATCAATCTATCTATATCTATCTATCTATCTATCTATCTATCTATCTATCTGTCTATCTATCTATCTATCTATCTATCTATCTATCTATCTGTTTGTCTATCTCTTTGTCTGTCTATCTATCTATCTATCTTTTTATCTATCTATTTATCTATCTATCTATCTATCTAATTATCTATCTATCTATCTATCTATCTATCTATCTATTTATCTATCAATCTATCTATCTATCTATCCATCTATCTATCTATGTATCGATCCATTAGGGCAAAAAATGGCCCAAAAAGAGCCGTGTAAGGATTTCAATTAGTTGTGCTTAATCTGGATTAAAGTTATCAAATCTTTTAAGAAATTCGGTGTAAGTTAATTTAAAACATATCTTATGAAAATTTTGAAGAGAGAGAAACTCCTATGATAATCATGAAGATTTTGTGTGATATCTTATGCCTCGACGTTTGTGCTCATCGGGCGCTGATCAAAATTCGAATTTTCCTCTTGTTCACGGACCTATATAATGTGTGCTAATGATGTTTTGCACTGTTTTACTCTACTTTTCATAGCACACCTGTTTCTCTCTTTCACGTCATTTTAGACACTTGTCGGTCACTTTTCATAGCAGACCATGGAGATCCTTAACCCAAATACTCTCGCTGAGCTTTCAAACAATCGAAATCATTGTGAACAGTTCCATATAAACATTGCAGTTAGTCAGGAGTATGCGACGACAAGAAAAGTATTCCAAAGGGCTCTTCATCCTCTTGAAGTGGATGGATTGGGAAAGGAAGGAAAGAAACATATCGACATATGGATAGATGGATCTCTTTATCAAATTGATCCACAAACTAGAAGGTATCCCCCTTTTTCATAATCTTCATGATCTGACTAGATTTGTAGGAGATGGTGAGGATGGTTTACGAGGCTATTGTTCAAGGCTCTAGGATATTTCAAGGAATTATGTACAATACATGAACTATCTACAAAACACACTACATCAAAAGGATTTACATATGAGGGAGCTAGAAAACAATCTATCCACTTTATCTTCTCATTTAGATTCTTTTAGAAAAATGAAAGAAACTCCTATAGGTTTGAGAAAGCGGTCAAAACGAGTAAAACCTTTTTTTGATTTGACTGAAAAATCTGGCCAGAAAAAGAAAAAAGAATGAAAATTGTTAGAGATCATGTGACAAATGTGCTAGGTTTCAATATGTCGACCAGTTTTGAGCACGTACATTTCTGTAATGAAATTTTGAGTCAAAATGATGTTTTAAGACTATTGAAACTGAATGAAAATACATGCTTGAAACGCTTTGTTTTCCAAAAACTCATGACAGAAATGAATCTATTACTAGAACCATCTCAAATTCAGAAGATTTGTGATAGCGTCGGAGTGAGTAGGAAAGGTTATAGAGAAATTTCAAAAGTTTGGTGTGAATTTTTAAAATCTAATAAAGTTAGAAGTTTTGGATTGCCTAGACCCCATCATGTAGGAACGTTTCGGCTCTGCTTGAATAAAAAGATCACATCAGTATTTGGTGAATATAAACATATTCACGATAACATGCCTTACGAAGTAGGAAAACAAAAGTTACATTTCACTTACAATGCATTTAACAACATATGGATGGATATTATAAAACTTCAAACATACATGGTTCAGTTCTATAATATGAAAGAACATGAACGTTCTGGTCTATTGAAATTTCTAATCAAACTTGATGAAGCTGAGCTTAAAAAACATCAAAAGATGGAGAGAATAAGTATTGCACTGATGAACAAAGCTTTGGACTATAGCCTTGGAAAATTGGATACTCCACCTCTCAAAGTACAATCAGAAATGGAGTTATGGTGGGTTGGCTGTGCTCAAGTTCCATCTGAGAGCCATAAAACACTTAAATGGTTATTCTCACAAAAAAACATTCCAAACGTTATCCAAAGGCATCATGTAGGAGAATTGTTGAATGTCAAAGACTACGGGAACTTTCAAGTTGAGTGGCATTTGAGTGCATGTTTGGTATAAGTGGGGGAGCAAATTCTAAGTACCCTTGCTTGTACTGCATGCAAAGCCCAGGCACAAATGGATGGATTGCTAGAGCTGAGGCTGAAGAGGCTCCTTCCAGAAAAAATTTTATTCTTCATAACTACTCATCTTCTTCAATGATCAGTGGGATCCCATACTTCCAATAGCATTGACAAATGTACACATATCTACACTACATGCAGCATTAAGAATCATTGACAAGTTGGTCCGTCTGCACTTGGATTATGCATATTCTATCAAGCCTACAACTCTTGCAGATGAGTGCATAAAAAAATGTGAATATCTTCTTTTAGAAATGGGATTTCATGGTGGTGATGTTCATCTAAGAAAAGATCCAAAGCTTTCACAAAATACAGGTGATGTACTACACGATGTCTCAATGGGAGGTGCGAAAGCAAGGAGATTCTTTAGCAACCATGATGAAAAACAACTAAATGCCATGTGGAATTGTTGGTCACAACTAATGTAAAAAGCAAACCAGAAATAGCAAAGTAGACAATGGAGGTGTGGGTCAAACTAGATAATCTTTTTAAGATCATGAGGAAGTCGGTAACATCAAAAAGTTATGTGATAGATTTCAGAAAGGCGACCACAGAGCTTATAGAAATCATCATAGAGGCATGGGGTGCCAAAGACATAACATACTACTTGGTGAGTTCCAAAGATATTTTATTCAATTTATTTATTTTTAATTGAAATAAAGATCTAATGAGATTCTTCTGCTCTTCTAGCATATTCTTCTTGTGCATGGTGCATTCTTTGCAGAAAAAGAACCACTTGCCATGTGGAACACCCAAGGCATGGAAAAATCTCATTATCAAGCAAGGACAAGCTTCTTTAGGTGTACAAGGAAAGGAGGAGGAGTAACAAAGAGCAATGCCTTTGGAGAGCTTTTTGATTGGTTCTTTAGAAGACAATTACAAAGGACCTCATGCCAAATATAATAAGAAGGATATGACTATCATCAGACAAAATCATCATGTATCAATATCACAAAATGAGAAAGACTACATTTCAAACAGAGCTTCAATATTTGCAATGTCTTTTATTTCTTTGAGAAATAAAGATGTCATGTATGTACATTTCACGATGTATTAAGCTTTGAAAAGAAATATGTCTATTACCATCAGATGACTTTGACCAGAGAACAGATCATGGATCAGTTACACCAAAAAAATTTGCAATGCCTTATATCACATTGGGCAATTTCTGTATATGTACATTTGTTGAGATATAGAATTTGAAAAAATGAAGTCATTCCTTGAGCCTCTTTAAAGAGCTTGGCTCTGGCAAATCACCTCTATATCTGAGGAACTCTTTTCTCCTGTATCTAGCAATGATTTTTAAATCTGACACCCTTGCAGCCATTGCATAGCTTGAATAACAATGAAAGTACCCTGCCCTTGAAGCATTGAGTCTTGGGGCATATCCAAAAATTTTGAATGCAGCTGCTCTTTCAAGCAGCAAAACTTTGAAAGCATTAAAGGGTATTGGAGTAAAACCCATGTATTTTGATAGAGTCCTCAAGCAGAATAATGCATAGTCTGGCTCCTCACTATAGTGCTTGTGAATAACAGAAAAAGTGTCTAGGTTCAAGTTTGGAAGATAGTGGATAATAGAATGAATACCCACCTTTGCTTTTCTTTTCCCTTCTATGGCTTTTCTTGTTCCCTTGCCCCTGCCAAGGTAATTGTCTTCATCCAATAAAATTAACTGTGGTCAAAATGAAAAACAAGGTCAGATGAAGTAACTTGAAACAATTAGACATAAAGCAATAGACACGATTGATGCAAGCAATTAGGGTCTTTAGAGAAATTCAGACGGTCGTTATCGCTTGCATCGGTCGTCATCAATATCTCTTTGCAAACTACCTAGAAACATGTTATATTTGCTGAATGAGGGGAATTCTTACAAGCCAAATATCTATTATCAATGCTACATGCAACTCCTAGACACGACCGATACAAATGATAAGGCACAACGGAAAATATCCGATGGGCCTTATCGCTTGCATCGATCGTGATCGACTTCTCACAGTCTAAATGGAGACCTTGGAGAAAACTGATTGTTACATCCATCTCCTTAGCCTTAAAATCATGAGAATATATTTTACTACATACCTTGACCTCATCTTCCTCTTCAAGTCCAAACACGACAGATGCAAGTGATAAGGCCCAACATAAAATATCTGATGGGCCTTATCACTTGCATCGGTCGTGGTCGATTTCTCACTAAAAATGGAGATCTTGGACAAAACCTTAAATTCATAAGAATATATTAAACAACATACCTTGACCTCATCTTCCTCCTCGATGAGCTCTTTTGAGTCAATACAAACTGTTCCTTTGTCCTCAGCAACATCCAAGAAGGAATAGCCACGCCCAAACAATTATATTCCAAGTTGCTTCTGATGCTCATCAAACTCTTCATCAACAAGTCTTGACTTCTCTGAGATAGCTTTCTCAAAGCATTTTGAAAGAGCTTGTGATGAATCTTTGAATTCTTCATTAGACAAATCCAGATGAAGATGCAAAAATTCTTCTTTTCTTTCTTCTTTCTTATTGATGAATCTCCTTGCAACTTCTTCTGACTCAGCTATTGCAAGGCAGTAGTCCTCCCTTAGATTGAAAATTTCCTGAATGTAAAATAGAGGTATAAACTCTTTTTCAGAGATGAAGTAAAAAGGTAGATTTGGGAGAAGTAGGGACTTCTTAGACACTTGAACTTCTTCAATTGGCTCCCTTATTGCAGTCTCTGCTTTAAAAGTGGCCACATCAAAACCTTTGACTTGCTCTTCTTCTACTTGGAGATTGATCTCCTCAACAATCTCCATGACACCTTTCATAGTTTTTGAGCTTCCCTCAAGTGTCAGCTCTAAGAAAGGCTCGTCTTCAACATGAACATTTTCCTCCTTTTCAACTGAGATGTGATCAAGCCATATCAAGAAGGCAATGTTTAAAGGGAGCAAGCAGCAGTCCTTTTCATGCTCTGGGCATAAATCAAGCTTCCCTGGCAAAGGGGATATCCTTTTGCTATTTTCTTGTGATTTTTGCCCTATCTATTGGATCCTTCCCAAAGATGTGAGGATGGACATAGGTTTTCTGAGAAATAGAAAGGATCTTTCCATTGATCAACCCCAAGAAAATCTCCCACTCATCCTTAAGAAAACTTTTTGATTTCTCTAGGAGTTTTTCAAAATCAACTTTGGGGTTGAATATCGTCATTGCATCAGGAAAATAATCTATAGTTAAACCCTCTTGAACCATGAAATCAAGAAGTTTCTCTGATGGAGAGACACTAAGGATCTCATTCATTCCCTCCATCTTAGCTGCAGCTTCTCTTGTATGTCTATGAGGAGAACACAACTGATGAAAGCGACTAAAGCGAGTCAACGTAGGTCAAACGAGGAAAATTGCTTGTATCGATCGTGTCGGGGATGAAATAAAAATATGCATGTAAATGACACAAATTCTCTGAAGGTTCAAAATTTGAGTTTGTGAAGGAAGTTGCTATTTATAGGTGAGGAGGGAGGAAGGAACAATCGAATGACATGGACCAATCATTGAGTGCCATGTGGCAAAGTGTACATTGGCTCATTCAACAGATAGATGACATGGACCAATCAAATCATGCCACATGGCAAAAGACATTAGAATTCGCAACTGCTATATGACGTGGACCAATCATGGCATGCCATTGATGGAGAGTGTTAATCTCCAAAAGAAAAAACTACTCTTGAAGTTAGAGCACCTCTATATCAAGAGTAACTCAAAACCTTTACCAATTTAGAGGATCAATGATCATTTATCATAATTTTGGATAAACTATGAAGAAGATTACTACACAGAAAGTCTGCTCCACATAACTCACTCATTGAATTATCAAATGTGTAAAGTTTTTTATGAAAATTTGCACAAGGTGTTGGCTATAGTTTACGCATCTCCTCCAAGTTAAATCATTTCAAAAGACTCAGTAGATCTTGAGAAATGATCTTAACAAGTCACATATGTCTAAAACTGTAGTTCTTTACAGTCGACTTTGACACCTGTGACTTTTAAAGGTTGGTTCTCCCAAACTAGAACCCGTTTATGCAAATGCTTTTAGCCATAGATGGCTTACCTTACAACTTAGATTTTGAATTCTCATTTGTGCAAAACTTTACACTGTGCACTGAGAACTCACCATTTCTTTGACCATTGGGATTGCGCCTATTTTAGAAGACACTCAATAGTTCCTCACATATGAATGTTCCTGCTCATAATTCTCACAGCCTCTTTACCATTAGGCTCTCAAACTTTAACCAACCACTCATTACCTATGGAATTAGACACCTACAAAAGGATTCTTGAAATGATCAAGTACAAAAGGAGAACACACAGAAAAATCAGGTGCAATTTTTCTTCATTACTGGAAAGTTTAACATCTGGATGAGAGAGCTATCTTACTCACTTCACAAGTGTCTAATGACTTCTAATTCTCTTCAATTCTTGTTCATCATCATACAAAAGTATAAGTGAACTAACTCTAAATTAATGTACATATGTATACACATCTTCATTCTCTGAACATGTACTTTCTTCATGCTTCATATCTTGATCTTTTCTTCAGTCCTTGACTTTCAAGCCTTCATCAAAACTTCAATTGTTGATTGTCTTGCACCAACAGCTCCCCCTCAATCATCAATTGAGGCTTTCTCTATCTTCTTTATGCCTACCATGTCTTTGAATCTCTGTAGCTTTGGTCCATCCAAGCTTTTGGTTAGCATATCAGCTATCTGATCTTTTGTTGAAGTATGTATAACTTCAATCTCTTTATCCATCACCTTCTCTCTCTTAGAAAATGATATTGAATCTCAATGTGTTTAGTCCTGGCATGAAAAACAGGATTAGCAGCTAAATACAATGAACTCATGTTATCTCCATGAATAGTGGGTGTACTCTGGATGATGTTAAAACTCTTCATAAGAGTCTTAATCCATATCACTTCCTTTGCAGCTTCAACCATACCTTTGTACTCAGCCTCTGTAGATGATAAAGCAATTGTGTGTTGCTTCTTTGAACACCATGAAATTAACTTATCTCCCACATAACACAAGTATCCATATGTTGATCTCCTATCATCACGATTACCTGCCCAATCTGTATCACTATATATCTTGATGTTTGTATCTGATGTAAAACCATAATACAAACCTTCTTTGAGTGTACCCTTAATGTACCTCAACACTCTTTGTCTTGCAACCCAATGTTCTTTCCTAGGACAATGCATGAATTGAGATAATACTCCAACTACATATGACAAGTCAGGCCTAGTTAATGTAGCATAGATGAGACTATCAACCAAACTTTGATATATCTTCATGTCCTTGAATTCTTCACCTCCATATCTGCTCAGTTTGTGATTCACCTCCATTGGAGTAGGTGCTACCCTGCAATCATCCATTTTAAACTTGATCAACAAGTTTTTCAAATACCTTTCTTGAGTTACATACACTCCATGTTGAGTGTATGAGATCTCCATGCCCAAGAAATATGACAAGTCTCTCAAGTCACTAATCTTGAACTCTTTCTCCATTTGCTTCTATAGGCTTTGAATGCCTTTCTCATCTATACTTGTAAGAATTATATCATCAACATATATACACATGTAAATGAACCCATCATCACTTTCTTTGACAAGCAAGCTACTATCTGCTTTAGATACTTGAAAACCAAGTTCTTTCAAGAACTTCACAAGTCTATAATTCCATGCCCTTGGGGCCTGCTTCAGACCATACAAAGCTCTCTTGAGCTTACATACATGATTTGGATACCTTTCATTTCACTTCTTGAGGTTTCTAGTTCATCATATTCTCGATCAAACCTTGGCACTTCTTCAACTTCAACCTGTACTTCATTGTTCTCCTCTTCATTAAATATCTGAACCTTTATTTACCTTTCTTTTGATTCACAACTTCATCACCTGCATAAATATTGATTGTACCTGCATACCAAGTACCTTGCTCATCAAATATAACATCCTTTGATACAAGGAATTGTTTTGTGAATGGACTCCACACCTATATCCCATCTGCTTATCATCATATCCAATGAACACATACTTTTCAGCTTTAGGTTCCAATTTGTGCCTTAATTGAGATGGCACATATGCATATGCCAAACATCCAAATACTTTGCAATGATCTAAAGTAGGTCTCTTACCCCACCATGCCTCATATGGTGTCATACCCTGCAAAGCTTTACATGGTAATCTATTGACCAAATATGTAGCTGTATTTACAGCCCCAGCCTACAAGTAATTTGGGAAATTTTTCTTCTTCATCATGGATCTTGCAAACTCAACAAGAGTTCTATTCCTCCTTTCTGCTACACCATTTTGTTGAGGAGAGTACCTGCAAGTAATTTCCCTTTTTATACCTGCATTCCACAAGTAATCACTGAACTCATTAGAAAAATACTCTCCCCCTCCATCTGACCTTAGTCTCTTCAACTTTTGACCTCTAATTCTCTCTGCATACACATGATAATGTTTGAATGTATTGAATACCTCTGACTTATCTTTGATCACATAGATAGTGATCCATCTGGTAGCATCATGAACATAAATCACATAATACCTTGAGCCATTGATACTAAAATCCTTTGATGGTCCCCACACATCTATGTGTACCAACTCAAACTTCTCTGGATACATAACACCATGCTTGGAAAAAGATTGCTTATGAGCCTTACCTAATTGATAGGCCTCACATCTGTATGTCATATGTTGACCTACAACATTAGGCAATCCAAGCACTAAACCATTATTAACCATATCTTTAATACCTCTTTCATTAAAATGTCCAAGCCTTTTGTGCCAAAGATCTAACTCAGAGATCTTATGTCCTCCATAGGTGAACAAGGCATGACCAACATTACCTTGAATCTTTGATGTGAACAATCTTCCTTCTTTCTTCCCTGAAACAATTTTTTTATACCTATTGCTAGGGTCTTCCACACAAACTCCTTCATTAGTGAACCTAACTCATAACCTTTTTCAACAATTTGTTTATACCTATTGCTAGGGTCTTCCACAAAAACTCCTTCATTAGTGAACCTAACTCATAACATTTTTCAACAATTTGTCCTACACTTATCAGATTCTTTGGAATTGTAGGAATATACAAAACCTTACTCAAGAGAGTACTACCATCCTTGGCCTTCACTGATCCAATTGACTTCACATTATGCTTTGTATTGTCACCTAATTGAACTGCATGATTAGTTACCTTATTCTCCAAATCAGTCATCAAAGCTATGTTGCCACTCAGGTGATTGCTACACCCTGAGTCAATGTAGAAAACTCTTTGGTCTTCACTTTTCCTTTCATAAGTTGCATTCATAATCAATGTTGAATCCTCCTTCTGATCTGAAGCATAATTGTAGTAGGTAATGTTGTATTGTTGGCTTTGAAATCCTCTACCTGCATTTCTTCCAAAATAACCTCTACCTCTAAAATTACCTCTTCGATTTCTGCCACCTCTTCCTGTTGAATTAAAGTTATGATTATATCCACCAGTATTCTGAGTGTTATGCCAACAATCATTAGCTAAATGATTTGTCTTACCATAGATTCAGCAAGCTTTGACTCCATCTTTATTACTTCTGCCTCTTCCTCTACCTTTACCACCTCCTCTTCCACTTAGGAAGTTAGCTTGGCTAGTTCTACCTTCATCTTCATTTGCTTGTTGATTCCCTTTGCTATTCTTCTTCTTATCCTTTGAATACATTGCTTGACCTGCACTTTTATCACTTTCAGCTTTGACATCTTGCTCAAAGGTTAGCATATGTCCTAGCAACTCATTTAAATCAGGAGTAAAGTGATCTAGTGATAATTCAGTAGACAAAATGAATGGCTTCCATTTGTCATCACCTTTCAAACCTGTGAGTATTTGCCTTACCAATTTATCCTCCTCAATATCTTTGTCAACTGCTCCTAATGCATCTGCAATGTCCTTCATTCTTGTTACATAATCTGAGATGGATTGAGAGGCCTTCTTCTTGAATGTGGTAAACTCTACCCACAAGGATGCCTTCCTTGACTTTGTGGTGTTTTGGAAATGCTCCTCCAAAGCATTCCATATATTCAAGACCTCTAATGTGAGGTAGCAAGTAGTCATTAACTCCCATATAGATAATGCTCCTAGCTTGAGCATCTCTCTTCATCCAAGTTTTCAAATCTAACAATTCATCCCTAGTTGGAACACTAGGATCTCTGAACTGAGGCTTTTCTTCTTCACCTCTAATATAACCTATCAAATCTTTGCTCATAAGATGAGCTTCCATCCTCATTGACCATGCTGGATAGTTCTCTCTATCCAATTTCTCAATCTGAAGAGAATCTCCCATCCTTCCTTCACCTGTGTATTAAATCCTTCAAGCTTTATAAGGAATAAGATTCTTTTGTATCTTCAAATGTTGAATTCTTTATAACTGCAGCAGCCAAGGTCCACCTTTCTTCAATTTTGATGCTTCCTGCTCTGATACCACTGATGGAGAGTGTTAATCTCCAAAAGAACAAGCTACTCTTGAAGTTAGAGCACCTCTATATCAAGAGTAACTCAAAACCTTTACCAATTTAGAGGATCAATGATCAATTATCATAATTTTGGATAAACTGTGAAGAAGATGACTACACAGAAAGTCTGCTACACATAACTCACTCATTGACTTATCAAATGTGTAAAGTTTCTTATGAAACTTTGCACAAGGTGTTTCCTATTGTTTGCGCATCTCCTCCAAGTTAAATCATTCCAAAAGATTCAATAGATCTTGAGAAATGATCTTAACAAGTCACCTATGTCTAAAAGTGTAGTTCTTTACAGTCAACTTTGACACTTGTAACTTCTATTGATTCTCCCAAACTAGAAGCCGTTTATGCAAATGCTTTTAGCAACAGATGGCTTACCTTCCAACTGAGATTTTGACTTCTCACTTGTGCAAAACTTTACAATGTGCACTGAGAACTGACCATTTCTTTGACCATTGGGATTGCGCCTGTTTTAGAAGACACTCAACACTTCCTCACATATGAATGTTCCTGCTCATAATTCTCACACCCTATTTATGATTAGGCTCTCAAACTTTAACCAAAGACTCATTAACTATGGAATTAGACACCTAAAAAATGATTCTTTAAATGATCAAGTACAGAAGGAGAACACAAAGAAAAATCGGGCGTAGTTTTTCTTCATTACTGGAAAGTTTTACATCTGGATGAGAGAGCTATCTTACTCAGTTCACAAGTGTCTAATGACTTCTAAGTCTCTTCAATTCTTGTTCTCTCACACTCTCTCATATTTGGCCCCACATTTTTACTTGTATATATAGGCAAATATGTACAACTTCATCATCATACAAAAGTATAAGTGAACTAACTCTAAATTAATGTACATATGTTTACACATCTTCATTCTCTGAACATGTACTTTCTTCATGCTTCATATCTTGATCTTTTCTTCAGTCCTTAACTTTTTAGCCTTCATCAAAACTTCAATTGTTGATTGCCTTGCACCAACAGCCACGTGGCACCAATGGTCAACTTAGTTCCGGGACCTATTTAAGCTTCCCTATTCATTTCTTTCATTTTTTTGTCAACACTTTCCAAGCATGGAGGTTCCATTGCCACCAAGTTTTTAAGCTGCTTCTTCACAATTTCTATAGAGAGTGCTCTCTGCATTAGGTAATATGGACACGACCAATACAAGCGATTAGGGCACATCCGAGATTTGTGGACAACCCTAATCGCTTGGATCGTTCATGTTTCTTAAATGGCATCAAGTCCTTGATCATAACTTGAAAATTATGTTTTTCTTAGTGATGCTTGAGTATTATGCATTGTTACCTATATTTGAACTTGAATTTATTGAAATTTGATGATGAATTCAGGGACGACTGATGCAAGCGATTAGGGACATCCAGGCATTTACGGATGACTCTTATCGCATGGATCCGTCGTGTCTCTGACAGTGGAAAGAGTCATTGATAATAGCTTGCAAATTATTTTTTTCTTAGTGATACTTGAGTATTTTGCATTGTAAGATATATTTGAACTAGTATTGATTGATATTTGATGATGAATTCAAGGACGATCGATGCAAGCAATATGGGACATCTGGGCATTTTCGGATGGCTCTTATCGCTTGGATCGGTCGTGTCTCTGATAGTGGAAAGACTCATTGATCATAGCTTGCAAATTATGTTTTTCTGAGTGATACTTGAGTATTTTGCATTGTAAGATATATTTGAGCTAGTATTGATTGATATTTGATGATGAATTCAAGGACGACCGATGCAAGCGATAAGGGACATCTGGGCATTTCCGGATGACTCTTATCGCTTGGATTGGTTGTGTCTCTGATAGTGGAAAGAGTCCTTGATCAAAATTTTTGAGAGTAGGTTTCCGTTCTTCCCTGATTCCTTGCCTAAAGATTCTGATTTTGTGTAGAGTATGGCTGGGACCAAAAAGACAGCAAGGAAGTTGTACCCTAAGGGTCAGGACCAAAATGCCCAGGAACAAAATGCCCAAGAGCAAAATGTCTAGGAGCAAAATGTCTAGGAGCAAAATGTCCAGGAGCAAAATCCCCAGAAGGTTCAAGGCAATGTATGAGACAAGCCTTCAAAGAAAAGGGTCAAGTACCATGTAAAGTCCTTGCGGGAAATTAGAAGAGCTCAAAAGTTTGTGGGATTGTTGATCCCTAGACTTCCATTTATGAGAGTTGTCAAGCAGATCTCAGTCAACCTCTATTCTTTGATGAAGACCTCATCCTTTATCAATGTGAGGTGGCAAAGTCAAGCATTGCTATGCCTACAAGAAGCTGCAGAGGACTTTGCTATTGATTTTATGAATGATGCCTATTTATGTGCTGCTCATTCTCATAAGGTAACACTAATGGTGAAGGATGATAGATCTCTGGTTTCTAATGATCACCATGATAAAAAATTCTTCAATATTTTAAATATACCTCTAGGTCGAGCACCCAAAACAACGGTTGTCATTGAAGACATCAACCCTCAGGTCACTCATGATCATGAAACTAAAACTACAGAAAATAGTGAGGAGGAGAGGAAAAAGCAGGGATTATTTATAGAGGAAAGTGTCATCTTGACCCAGATTCAAAAGTTACAGAAAGCAAATAAAGAGCTCCTTAAGAAAGGAGATGGGCAGATAATAGTTAATGTTGCAATGCCATGGCAAAAAGATTGGTTTCTTGACATTAGAACTGAAGACATCAAAATGTTGAGGGAGCTTCATGTTGAAATATCAGATAGTGCAACATTTCACTCAGGTATATCTAGAGGCCATAAAGTGCTCTTGTATTGCTTAATTTTCTAGTTCCTTAACTGAATTTTTATTTCTTGATTTGTAGGATTCTTCTTAAAAAATGTGAGGAAGTGGTTCAAAGAAAAGTATTTATTTTAGATCCTCTGGTGACACAATGTTTTTTGCATAAACATGGAGATGCCAAGTCCTTTCTACATAATTTTACAGAAGAGGTAGAATGTGTTATCTACCCATATATTGAAAAGTAAGTATTCATCTTCATTTTGGAAAGATATTTGTTTCATTTTGGAAAGATATTTGTAAAAGTAAGTATATTTACATGCAACTCATTGACACGGGCCATTGGAGTCTGATTATTGTTGACTTCAATGCATATCAAGCTCTTTTCCTCAATTCTCTTCAATCACAACATGGGAATTGCAAAGTGTAAGTTTCTATACATTTTGTTGTTCTCTATTTAAAAGCCATGCCATCCATTCTGATTTTTACTTTACAATGCAGTGTTGCAAAGCTTCTCAAGATGCATATTGATCAGAATTTTCCTGGAATTGCTAAAATGAATGAACAAAAGCAATTTGGATACATACAAATTCATGTGCCATTGTAGAGAGACTCAACATCATGTGGCTAGAGAGTGATTGCAAATGCTATAAGATTCTTGGAAAGAAGGTTTTACAGTCCTGAATTGAATTTATTAGACTACCCAGATGCATGGATCATCTTGATCAGAGAGAGAGCAATAAATGGCATCATGAAACATGCAATCTGCCCCTATGATCCAGACTCACCTCGAACCCCTCCACCTGATAAACAAAAGTCTGAAGATAAAAAGAAAGGGCTTCCTCTTCACTCACCATTAAAGCATAGGACCAACAAAAAGAGTCAAGCTGAAAGCTCCAAAACGGGACAGAAGCAACAGAGAAAACAGGGCTCCAAAAAGGATAGAAAGGGTTGAATCATTTTTGAATCTTAGATTGAAATCTATTGTAAAACCAACATAGGTTGGAAGATTTATTTATGTACAAAATGTATGTACTTATGCCAATCTTCATCTGGAAGATGGTCATTGTATCCATATTTATTTGCCTTTACAATATTTATATGCCTTGAGAAATATACAATTGTATTGAACCTCTTGAGAGTTAAACAAAAGTTCATTGCATGGTCCAATTAAATTTGTTCATGTCACAAATATGACTGTATTGTGGGTTTCTTACTTCAGTCCTATTGGAAAGTTTAAATTGGAGAAGATACAGAAGAATATAAAGAATTAAGAGGACAGGACCGATACAAGCGATACGAGGAATCAGGGAATTTTGGATTGCCCCTATCGCTTGCATCCGTCGTATTATCCATCTCAGCATAGGATCCCCTTTTAGAAACCTTGCATGAGATGAGCTGTTGCTAGTTGTTTTTATACTCATGAGTCAAATCTATACGCAAGGTCACTTGTTGAAGTCTCTCGCGATAGTTTGCTAACACGACTGATCTAAGTGATAAGGGCCATCCGACAAGTTCAGATTGCACTAGTCGCTTGCATTGGTCCTCTTCTCTAATCTTGTCTCCTCTGTTTTATGCCTTAAGTCATGCTCTTCATATTTTGAAATATCAAACCTTGGATTGGAATTTGCACCAGGTTCTCCACCCTCTCTTATATTACTTGTTATGTGTACCATGATATTTTCTCTTGCATTACTTAAGGACAGAAAAGATGGATAGAATCAAATTAATTAATTAAGACTAATGCACACCTTTGATAGACTCTAATAATTAAATTGAAATTAGATATTGAATTCTAGATCTCTTGTTCATCTAGAATTAACTTATGCAAGTTCCTATATAAGTATTTCTTAGTTGGAACCTCATCAGAATGTTAAGATTAAACAAAAAAATACCAATATGAGTTTAGATGAAGGGGAATAATTGAAGTCATCAATTCACTCCTGCAAATAAAAATCAATGGAAATATGAAATAAAGGACCTAAAAAATATCTAAGAATGTCTTGGTTTATATTCTTATCATTGTACAATAAGAACTTCATCAAAATCTTGACAGTAAATTAAAAAAATGCAAATATGAATATAGACATTTAAAATTCATAATTTAACACACATTCTTTGTCACCATCTTGCAAAGAAAATTCAATGGAAGTATCAATAGAAGCTTCTATTAGAGGAAGATACATTATGTAAGAATGTCAGGGTTAA